>VZTZ01018458.1:107101-243234 GCA_013400955.1 Drymodes brunneopygia
AGAGAAAACTACTCTCCCTACATGAACTAAGAAAAGAACTGTTCCAGAGGTGGCAATTTAACTACAGGTTGAAGTGTTGCCTTTTGTATGGTCAGTGGGAAAGAAATGAAGAGGTGGGGGGGAAAGAAGATGTTCTAAAGGTTTTGCTCTGATTCCTGATTATTATTACTCCTGTTTTAAGTCTGTTAATAAATTCGTTTTATATTCCTTAAAGTGTAAACCTACTTTACCTACTATTAATCCTTATCTCACAACAAAAATCAAGTAATTTTGGTAAGTGTGCTGGCATTTAGCCAGAAACTCAAATAGACGAATTAAAACCACTACAATATCACATAACCAATGCTAAGCAGATTGCTGTTTATGTTTTCAAGATGGTAACTTCTAAACCACTTTGCAGTATCATAAAGCCTTGAGACTGTTGGCCTATATTTACTAACATTTTGCAAACTGTAAAAATCACTTATGTATCCACATGATGGACTTGCTAACATGGACAGCAATTTTTTTCCACTTTTTTTGCAACGTTGATGAATTTCTTGAATCTCTTTCCCCAACTATACGCAAATAGACAAAAGTAAAGATGACAGAAGATGAATGAAAGGCGAAAAAATCATAACCAGGATTAGTTGAACCCTTTGGTATATTCATGTCATCATGAAATAAGGAATTTTTCCTGATTCAACTGCCACTCTTCCCGGAAGATAAGTCAAGCTGAAATCTGGAGTCTTGGCAGGTGTGTCATGGATTTGTAGACTCCTGGAAAGAAGCTGTATTTCTGTCATTGTGATCTTCAGAACTTCACACTCAGTGTTTCAAAAACTTTACTTTTACATTATCAGCTTATTTATTAACAACCTTGAACACCACATCTCCCCCTCAACCTTTTGTTTCTTATTCATCAGTGGTAACTAAATTATACTCTCCAATATACTAGTATACTGGAGTCAATGTAAATATTCAAACTTCTTTGAAAGTCTAATTAGTCTTTGTTATCGATGAAGACTCATTAGAAAGAAACCCATCCTGATTTGCAAGATTCAGGCTGATGCTTTCAATTTATAATAAAGGGAAGGGATGGGAAGGGGGGAGGGTCTAAAACATTTGAAAGTCAGAGTGATTTGATAACAATCAAATAACAAACCTGTGAATAAGAGCTGTCATGTATAATTCCGTCAAGATGGATCTACAAACTAGCAGACCCTAAGATGAAATAACAGACATTATCTTTGGATACCATAAGCACTGGTTTTCTGGAGCAATTTGAGCTCACTGAAATGATGCAATTTTGGATTTGTTCCTATAGTAAATATATTGTAATGGTGATTACAATGTACTACAATTTACTACAATTTAATATTAATTAAAGAAGGAAAAAGCCCAAAGGAATCATGGTAGTTCAGAGAAGAAAACAGTATAAAAAAAGAGAAAATCAATTAGCATGAAATTAGCAAGAGCTAGGAAGTCAAAATATTTGCAAGACATTGAGAATGAAGAATCCATGCTGTAACTTTAGGAAAATGTTTAATTGCTAAAATAATGCAGAGTAAATGTATAAATTTAACAATAACAAATTGCTAGGTCTAGGTAGTATCTATGCAAAAACTCTACAGCAGCTCAAGTGTGACATTGTTGAAGTTCTCACAAACATTTACTCTACTGTTCAAAGCAGGCTTGGTGCCAAACAAATTGGAAGCATCAGCTGGGACATTAGCCTTGAAAAAAACACGAAAAGTGCTCTGGGGAACTACATTTCAGTTAGTCTCATTTTTTTTATCAAGCCAATTTGTACAAATTGGAATAAATAACAGAATACAGAAGCATCTGGATATGTATGATATATTGGAGGAGAGTAAGCACAGATTTTTTAAAGCAGGGCATGCTCATGAATATATGAGTGTTTCTGAAGAAGCAAATATGCTTTTGGTTAAGCTGATTTCTTTAACTGAGAACATTTGGCTTTATAAGAAAACATGGAGTGAGAATAGAAAGAAAACAATGGGTTAGAAAATTCCATTTTTGTTATGGAGCAAGACAGGAGACAATGGGAGGTTTGGCCTGACTTCTGTGGGGATAAGGCTATATAAATTAGGGCTTGTCAGTTGGGAAGAGAAGTATATGAGTTTTATATAGTCATGAATGACAAAGAGAAGCTGAATAGAGAATGATTAATCATTCTGTCTTTCTCAGAAAACCAGAACTAAGGGGCACCCAATCAAATTACTAAGCAGCACATTTAAAGTAGATAATAAGAAGTAGTTTTGCTAACAATACATTATTAAATTGCAGTTCTAATTGCCACAGGGGGTTGTAGAGCCCTAATGTTTAAATGGCTTAAAAGGGGGTCTCAGCAAATGGAATATTATTACACATTGGTTGCTATCAAAATTAAATGATCCAGATGTCCTGATTCAATGACTTCTGAAAGATGGAAAATATCCCTCAATATTTTTCTTGTTTCTGAGATATTTTCCTTACAAAGCTACTATCAGCCCTTGCTAAAGGCAGAATACCGGATAGGATGCACTTCTGCTGGCATGATAGTGGCTCTATTTTAATAAAACTACTTTCGTAATCATTTTTTAGACTAGAATTGCACTTTAAAAATAATCTCACGAGACTTGGAGTTTACTGTCCGTGCTCTGACCTTATTGTTACACATCTTTTGTATAGCCCAGACTGGATTACTGCAATTAATTCTTTACTGGCTTGCCTGAAAGGCAGATCCAGCCTGCAGCTATTGCAGCATAAAGCAACAAGCTTATTACCAGAAAAGAGCAGATGGGATTTGCAGACTTCCTGCTTCTTTGTTCTCTGGATTGGCAGCCTATTACACTGATTCAGAAATTCCTGCTGTAGGATACGTGTAAGTAGCATCCTATAGTTGGTTTCTACTGATTTAGGGCATACAATTTCTCAAGTCCAGGAGTAACAGGTTTCATAGGCACATTAAGATGTTTGGGGTTGGTGTTAAGACACATTTTATCAATGTCTTAAAAAAGAATGGAACCATCAAGTCTTCAGTGTGGTTTGTAAAGTGCTGATGAAGTTCTGGGTTGATCAAATTCATCAGCTATTGCTGGGATACTGAACGCAATTCATTAACAATTCATTAGTAATGTCAGTATTTGGAGGAGAGTAATTTATGTTTAAAAACCCAAACAATTAGGTGAACTATTTAAACGACTAGTATGTTCAAATCATCTTTGCAGTAGACAAACAGACCAGCCTGAAAACCATGGGACAGTGTATTCATCAACATACATTTTACCTGCCAGCACCTTTGTGTGAGGCTATGTTATCAGTGGAATTATGTCTTAGTGAAATCACAAGTACACTTAAAATACAGCAACAAATACAACACAGTGAAATGCATATTCACCTTTTACTAGATCCACCTATACAGGAAACACCTGGAAAAAAGACAAGGTCTCTCATGCTGACTGTAGCATGGTAGTTGAGGTATGCACAACTTTTAAGCTGCTTTCTACCCATACTACTGGGTGTCCCATTTAAAGCAGTCCCAATCAAGGAAGAGCCAATCTCTGGACCATTTTCTTGGTGATGAGATGTCTACAATCAATTCATCTGTCTGGAAAAGCATTTGTACCCATGCTAGGGCATGATGTCCAGTCCTAAGCTTTTTCTCATTGGCAACTGAGTTCTGAAATGGATGCCTCATGCAACATTTGTGTAGGTGGCACAAACAGTAGAGGGCATTTGAAAATTTGCAACTACTTGTACTCATAACTGAGGACAAGCATTCATTCCCGTAGTGACTCTTACAATCCTGTGCTATGATGCTGCATGCTCTACCGTGTCTTCAAATGTGTCTCCTGATGTATCTACAAACTGGTGTCTGCATCAAAATATTTCTAATGATGCAATATCTAGACCAGACTTTCACGATTCTGTTCTGACAACTGAAAACATCAGGTACCAATTTATTAAATTTTTTTTTTGCTGGTCCACTAAATGACTTTGCATCCCTGGTTCAAATAAAATAAAAATTAATTCCTCTACTTTGAATCTCTTTTGAATATTTCACAGAATCATCAAGGTTGGAACAGACCTCCATGATCATCTAGTTCAACCATCAACCTGGTATCACTATAATCACCCCCAAACCATATCGCCAACTGCCACATCCAGACACCTCTTGAATGCTTCCAGAGGCAGTGACTCCATCACCTATGTGGGCAAATTATTTCAATGCCTAACTACTCTTTCATTCAAAAAAATTCTAATATACAACTGAACCTCCACTGCCTCGTTGCATCCTCCAGCACTAATATTATAATAAACTTCTTCTTGGCTTTTATTTACATTATATACTAGTGATGTATAATAAACTCAATATTTCATATGCTGCCAATTAATTTTTTATATCATTTTGCAATCCTACTGGATTAACAACGCACTTTTAAGAACTAAGGCTAGTACCATTATTAGTGACAACAAACTGAGAGATACGCATTGTGCCTGGGACTAAACATGTAGAAGCTCAATTCTCCTTTTACTTGCGGCAATAAAGATTACAGCTATCTGTAGTGGTGAAAACTGGATTCTTTTACTTACTCTAATGAAATATGGCAGGACTGGGGCCAGATGGTTTTTACACTCTCGACATTTCTCCCCTTCTTTCTTCCAAAGGGACAGAGAAGACACAACCGAAGTTTTGGATTAAGTGCTACCTGGTTGCAAAGTAGTACACTGGGTACTCTCTTCACTGACAGAAGTTACATCATCTGGAAGTAAAGTTTTGTTCTCCACTCTAGCTTTCTTTCTAGGCATTCTTATAGGACTGGCTGTTATTACTTATACTGCAAAAGTGCTTGAAAGACTGACAAACAATAGTGCTGTTGTCCTGTGCACATGCAGAAGAAAGTGTCCAGATTATAAACAAAGGGGACGAAATTGTGACAGGTTGGATGATTTCAAAGTTGACTTATGACCTGAACAGAGAATCAATGTCTATTCATCCTTACACCAGAAACCCAAGACAGCAACAAAGCAGGGTGAAGGCAGCAGTGTCTGATAGTGCTACTTCTCTGCCTAAAGCTGATGCTGAAAAATCGGGTAGTGACTGACCAACAGCTATTATTAGTGGGTAGCTGAGCAATTTAGATGCACAGCATCATTTAGGCTGGCAAAGATATCTAAGATCACTGAGTCTGTTAACCCAGCACTGCCAACTCCTGGCTAAACCATCCCCAACCATCTACACATCTTTTAAATACTTGCAGGATGGTGACTCAACCACTTCCCTGGGCAGCCTGTTCTAATGCTTAATGACACTTTCGGTGAAGAAATATTTTATAATATCGAATCTAAAACTGCTCTGACTTCATGCAGATTTGTTCCCGATTTCTTCTCAGAGCCGTAGGAGACTTAGGACTGCGAGTTGGAAGGTTGTCCCCTATAGTTGTAGCCAGAGGAAATGAACTCAACAAGGGCTGTGCGATGCCGGAGCTGTCTTGGGAGACACTGAATCTCTGCTCACCTCCTAGGCGACACGAAGGGACCCAAGCAATGGCTTCTTACAGTGCTGCTCAATGAAAGACAATGCAAAAACACTACCGGGAGTGAATATTGCTCACCTCTCTCTCTCAAAAGATTTGCAAGCTACAAGCACACTTATGTATCTGGATTGGGTTAAGGAAGACGTTTCAATAAGAGGGCATCTTTCACCTCAGGGGTTCTCCTATACTTAACCAATACGTAGTTACGTAGTTTTCTGCAATGCTCGGTTCAGTCTTCGCTTCATCACAACGCAACTTCAAAAACACGTCGCTTTCCTCGCTTTGCGCCAAAACCCCCAGAACCAGCATGTTTCAAATCTACAAACGGCGGCTTTTGGCTGAATTAGCTCCTTTCAAGCCCAACAAAGCCTCTATTTGTGATTCCCATTCCCCTCACACTCCCAATCTGCATAATTACAGCCCTGACACCACCAGGCTCTAATTACACGGCTCACGAGAGGCGCGGCGCCCTGGGCCGGCTCCAGCCCGCGGGCGGGGCGCGGTGGGGTGCAGAGGGGGGAAAGGCACTTTTGTTCAAACACCCGGGGCTCCCCTCGGAGGTGGCCCCCGCCGCCCTTCCCCGGGGCTGGACGGCGGGGGCGCCGGGCGGCTCTTTGTTCCTGCCGAGTGCGTGTGCGCGGCGCTCGGGCTGCCGGAGTGGGAGGGGATCCCGCCCTCNCCGGGCCGCCGGCCGCTGGCGGGGGGCAGGAAGGCGGCGGCGGTCCGGGGGCGGCGGCCACGGTGCTGGACGAGGTAACGGTGCTGGAGCTGGAGGACTGCTGCGGAGAGGACGAGGATACATGGTACATGCGGTTCGGCCCTGCCCTGCTCCCAGCCCCTGCTCGGCCGTGCCCCCCGGCCGGGCCTCCCGCAGCGGTCTCCCGGCTCTGATTAGCATTAGCCCCNCACGGCTCACGAGAGGCGCGGCGCCCTGGGCCGGCTCCAGCCCGCGGGCGGGGCGCGGTGGGGTGCAGAGGGGGGAAAGGCACTTTTGTTCAAACACCCGGGGCTCCCCTCGGAGGTGGCCCCCGCCGCCCTTCCCCGGGGCTGGACGGCGGGGGCGCCGGGCGGCTCTTTGTTCCTGCCGAGTGCGTGTGCGCGGCGCTCGGGCTGCCGGAGTGGGAGGGGACCCCGCCCTCGCCGCCGTTAACGGGAGGCAGAGGAACGGCAGAGCGCAGCGGAGCGGGGCCGGGCCCCGGCGCTGTGAGCGGNTGATCTCCTTGCTTAGACTGAAATCTGCTTTTTTTCCCCCCATTCTTCCCCCTCCATCCCCCCTGCAAACCGTGCCGCCCTACCGAGGGAACGGGACGCGGCTCAGGTCGGGGCTCCACTGCCCGGCTCACTCGGGACGTCGCGCCCTCCGTGGGGAGCAGTGCTCGTTCTCCACCCCCAGGAATATCATTCAGATCTCAGCCTAGTTTCAGCCTCGTGTTTACATAAGGAATTAAAAATAGCGGAATTTCGTTCCGGGGAAGCCTTGATCTGAACAGCGGTGCCTCCTCATCCTAAAATCTCTGCCAAATTGTCTCCCATCTTCAGGGATTTGGGAGGGCTTTTGTCTTTTAGACGTTCTAAATTGTGTGTCTTAACGCGCCCACGTAGCGCCAAAAGGCACGGCAGGGTGCTAGTAAGTAAATGGAATAAATCGGAAATGAATAGCGAATGAATAAAGCAAAAAATAAAATCGACCTGAACGAATGGTTACACTCCCGTAAAAACAAACAGAAGGGGAGATTGCAAGGTAGATGTATAAGTAGATCATTAAAGCTAGTGCCTCAAAACCTGTTTCAGTAACGTGGACGAACATCGCAGGGGCAGTGCTGGAATACTGTCTTGGCTGTGTAACCATGTGGAACGTTGTTGATCTTCAATTGTTTTGAAGTGTCAATAGCAATATATAGATTACTTTTATTTAAATAACAGTTTGAGAGTGCCTGTCTAAGCTTCCTTGTAGCTTTCTTTTTTATGAGGTTAGTTTTTGAATCAAAGTTCATGTCAGATGAGAATAAAATGCAGTATAAAGAAGTTGAGATACATTCAGATATCCCTAATTTTGGTAGAAAATAAAGTGTTCAAAAATTAATTTAAATGTCAGAAATGTTTCTGATTGTTGTATGTGCTTTATGGTACACAATACTGTGTTTTGGAAAATGGTTTTTGAGAATCATGTACAAATTGCGTGGGAATTTTTGTCAGCGTGCTTCATTGTGTGTGTAGTTGGTCTGTGCAGGGCTGGTTTGGGCTTGTCAGTCCAGACTTAAATTTTACATTGGTTCAAACCTCTGGCTTTCCTAGCATTAAGGAATATCAAATCTGTTTGATAATGTCCTGTTAAACAAAATGCATTCCTGTTTACATTTTAGGGTGGCAGTCAGTCATCGTTGCCTTATGTGCTGTAGTGAAATTTCCAATTTGATTTCCTCCTTGGGAGTAGTCCTAGATTTGGGCGCCAGAATTTACCTTTATGTCACACATGTATGTTTCCACAGGCAGAATTTCATGACAGGGATTTGTTAACAAATTTGTTCCACTAAGATTGAGTTGTTTTAGCTGTTGAACGTTTTTAGTTCAAGGATAAATCTCTGTCATTGTCCATGAAAGGTCAGGCGTGTGATGCCAGTTGCTTGGGGCTTTTTTTGTAATCTCAATCTTCAAATCAAACTGCTGTCTGGAAAGCCACGGCCTTCTGTACATATCCTAGTTGTTGATTAGTAATTTTGAGGCTTAAATACCTTTGGTTTTTTGTGTTTTGTTTGCTTTTTTTTTCCTTTTCCCTGATTGTTTTGTTTGGTTTTTTTTTTAACTGTAGTTACAAAAACCCCCAAACCACCCAACCCTGTAACCCTATGAAACTGTAGACAAGTCAAACTACTTTGTAGTGTTTAGCTTTTTACACGAAAGTCTGATCATCAGTAGGATGTTCAGCTTTTGAAGCACTTCTGTAAGTTAACGGGAAACCTGAAAGCTTTTCTTTCCTTTGCTTTTTGGTTTTCTCAGTATCATTTTTTCAGTGTGTGGTCAGGCACTGCAGGATGTCTGGGGAAATGAGTCCTCTCCTCAGAGCAATTCAATAGGTGATCTCTGCTGGGATTGCCAAGAGAGAGGGATAGCAATCGCAGTGAGGATATTTGTTCCTTGTGAACTGGATAGACAGAGCTGATTGACTTCAAAGGCAAAAAGCTCCATGGAGCAGATGCTGGAGAAGGATTGCTCTGGTGAGACTTGCGTAGTTCTTGAGCCCGAACTGTGAAGGTGAAAGGCTGCTGCCACCTGTTAGTGACCCACTGAGGTCACTGAGGGGCAAAATCCTGTTTAGTTTTTGGTCTTGCCTTTCACCCCAGTCGTACGAGCCAGATCCCATTGCAGTCTGGAGTGTTTTTCTGGTGCCTTGAGAGTCTGCCTCTGGCTATCCCTGGCCCCATGTCTCAGGAGGTGGTCAGGGCAGGGAGCTGTGACCCATCTCCAGCAGACAAGAATAGTTTGCTTCCTGGAAGATTTGCATTCTCCCAGGTGAATCAGCATCTGCTGTGCCTGCTAATCTGCCAGGGCAACAGCAGCAACCCAGATCTCAGCCTCAAGAATCTCCCATGAAATCTCTTTTGAAGCCTGGTTTCCTAATGTGCAACTGAGGAGTTGCCAGCTCTTGTCTGAGAATAATGCACATACACTAGCTTTTCTTGCATATGTGCCTTTTTTTCTTTTCTGCTGGTGTTAAGTATTGAAAATGAATTTTCAGTGTTTCTCATTGAATGTTTTTTAATCATTACAAAGATGACTTAGACAATATCTGGTTCATCTGGGTGAAGATAAAATCAAATGCTGAAATTATCTAAATCTTTAGTAAAGATAAGTATAGGGAAAAGCAAGAGCACCTTTGGCGTGTGTACAGCCCCTAATACATTTGAACTTTGGGCAGTGCTGAAATTCAGACAGTGGTGGTGATTAGATAGAAGATTTTAATGTGAAATCTACTTGAACTTTGTTTGGACATGCCAGACCTGTAGAGTTGATATTTTGCCACCTGTTTCTCTGAGGAGGGAAGAAAGAAAACTAATGCAAACTCTTCTACTTCAGAATATATTTTTTATTAGATATCATCTTGCAGGGCTTTGGATGTTGTAAATTATTAGTGAGCTAATAGGAGAGTGAGTTTACAAAAGCGAACTTTCCAGTATTGTGTATCTTGCTGATACTTCTGTGTGTTTTGGTTAAGGTTGTACGTCTTGCCTACTAAGACTCACACTCCTCAAGAGAAATCACTGACTCCTCTGCAGTGGTGCAGGCGTGTTCTGGATCATCCAACTCCTGAGATAGAAGCTGCAAAACGTTCCCTGTGCTTTAGATTGGAGCAAGGTAATCTTACTTTGTTAACTTTTTTACTAGGAGGTTGGCATTTTTGGTCTGATGTTTCACTCCTCTTTGGTGTTTTCACAATTTAGCAGGCTTTACACGTCAGACATGCAATTTCTTCCTCTGTATGCAAGTCTTCCTTCATTACAGAAATGCTAACAAGTGTTTGAATTTTTTTGTTTCTGATTGTGCAGTTTTTAAGGTATTTGCCTCCTTTGTTACCCATTTTTTGTCCTGTACAACTTGTTTTACCTTTAAAGGTTTTCATCCATGGCTTAAAATAGAGGACCTTCTGGCAAGGAAATATTGATGCTAACTTTACTATTGGCATATCTGCTGAGGTTTGAAAAAGGGTGCTTTTTGTTTTTTGTAAAGTCAAAATTATCATGGGCCTGTAAATCTTTAAAGGCATATTTGTCAACGGCTAATGTAGTGTCAGAACTTTGCTAAGTATAGCACACACCAAGAAGAGCTGTAACTTGACTGTAGTGCTGGTTTTTTTTTGCCTCTGGGTAATCTCAGGTACTGGTATCTGTCTGATGGCTGATCAGTGCCAGTGAACTTGTAGAGTTATCTCTGTGTGCTCTGACTTTTGGTTTAAATAAATACCAGACAGCTCTTTTCTTACTTTATTACCATCTGGGGTCTCACTAAGACTGTATTAAGTGTTGAAGAAAGCGATTAAGGGAGGATGTTAAGGTTTATAACTCTCTAAGAAATAAGAAGGAAATTAACAATGCAGGAAGATGACAGAAGAAGGAATAAAGCTAATGACAGCATGAACATATGGCTGTATAAGTTAGCTACAGCCATCATTAAGAGAGATTGAGCATATTCCTGTATGCTTTGGAGGATATGAGTGGCTGTGGATAAGTCTTGTCCAAAATCAGGCATTTAGCTGAATCAGGTTCTGAAAGCATCTGCCACTTTGCATTGACTACAAAAGATGCTACAATTATTGCTCTAGAAATATTTAGTTGAGCTTATTTGCCTCAAGTTATGTGGGCCAAGCTGTGGTTCTTATATTGGTAATCATCCCATCTAGTTTTTGGGTGGACTTTGCCTCGTTAATTTGGTATCTGAGTTCAGGTGTCGGTAGGGTGAGCTGAATATTATTCTTGATCATCAATGGAAGTTTTGTGTGTAAAGTCAGAGGAATGCGGGGGGCGGGGGGGGGCACTGCTCAGGTGACAAGGTTTAGGTGTTGACTGTAGAATGAATTTAGTGGCTCTCTCAAGTCCACTGACAGTAACGGGTACATCTGTGTGGGGTTGGGCATCCAACAATGGAGTGCAATCTGGTGTAGAAGCTCTGTTTGGATTGACTCACATAGGTAACTAGTGCCATTTGAAATGGGTGTTTTGTGTTCAGGACAGATGCAGACCTTCCAAAGGTCCTGTGCTGCTTCTACTGTCCTTTAATGATATCTTGGCCTCCCCAGGGGCCTCTCAGGTGAGCAGGCACATCTGAGTATGGACAACTGAATCAAGTCTCTAATGTCAGTGTAGAAACAAGCAAAAGGACTGCATGACCTATTCTTTTCCCTTACAAGGGTTTATTTAAATTGAATAGGCAATAAGGTTTTAAAATTTAAATCACTCAATGGTTATCAGTCTGTCTCTGTGCAGAAGTCACAGCAAATGACATATGTCACCAAGTTAGGTTGACAGTGAGTTACTCTGATGCATATGTTCTGTTCATGGTGATTGGCTCATGAATTTCCTGAGCTCTGTAAAATTTTTCTGAGAAATTATATGCCATAAATAAAACCTATTTTGGGAGCAGTATGTTCAGGGAGGGAATAGACTTGTGTTTATACTGCAGCAATTCTGTGGTAAAATTGCTTTAATTAATAATTCAGTTAAGACTTGATTAGCTCTCATATTTCTAAGTATTTTCTTTTAGCAGCTGTACCTTTATAAGTAATACATAATAAGCAAAAGTCATCCTTCTTACTCTTAAAAATCTAGAAGTTGATTTCACAATATTTATTTATTCCTTGATTTTGTAACTAGATGTGAGACTTTTGTAAGAATCTGATAATTTGGTTTTTGAAGTACAGCAAACTTTCTGTAACCTGACTTTCCTGTGTTTGGTTTTGCAATGCACTCAATCAGTAGTATACATGTATAAATATGTTCACATAATTCATCCAGATTTTATAAGTGACTTAATAAGAATGACATTCTTCTTTTCTGGTACTAAAGTTTCAAACTTTATACTTGTAAGTAGAATGGTGTTTTCTCCTTTTAGCCATAATCCTTCCAAGGGCATTTTCAAGGTATTTTGAAATCTAGTTGTGCCTCTTCTGCTTGGCATGGGTCAATGGTTAACACTGAAGTACTTGAGAGCTATTAAATGCTTAGTCAAAAAATATTTGTAGGGTATCAGAGTGTGTTTTCTGAAATGGCTTATCAGTAGAATTCGCTTAGTGCATGGTGCATTAGCCAAAAATTAAACCTGTTTGGTTGTCATAGCTCTTTAGACACCATAGTGCACATGGAAATAAAAAGCAGTAAAAATTGATTTTTGACTGCAGAGTCCACGTATCTGAATAAGTTCATGCAGAGAGAAGAACTGTGAGCCAACAAAAGTAAAAATTTCGCCAGCCTGTTTTTGAATTGTAATTAATTCCTCTTACTAAGATTTTTAATCTTGCCCTCATTTATTCCTGCACATGTGAATTTTCTTACTACATTATATCCTGAGTTTCATAGAAGTTTTCATTTGTTTTTTTAAATATCACAGCATTAGGATATCTTATAACAAGGCTAAAAGTCTTGTAAGAGACTTCTGCTGAAGCAGTCCAAGGCAGTGAAATAATCCAACAGCTACTTGCTGTTTCAGGCTGGAAAATCACTTGAATGGAGGTATTTTCTTTTCAGTTTGCTGCGCTCACCAGCCTGTTTCTTTCCTAGTGAAAATGACTGGTTTTGAGTATTTCATGGTGGAATTTAAGTATTCATCTTGGCATAAATTCTTACGGTTTATTACAAGCACAGAGGTGGTCTACAGCAGGTGGTTCTTCTGTGAACCACTGTGAGAGCTTGGGCAAGCTTCTCAACATTCCTCTGGTCTACCACTAAGTAGGTAAAGCTTTTATAATGTTTATAATGAACTAGGCATATTACAAACCCTGTCTCTGTGGATTAAGCATGCTAGCTTTAAGGAGGATGAAAGTTAAACGTAACCCCCTATGATAAGATCTTTGCTTGGAATTGTTCCTGTTTTCCATGAGCAATTACAGTGTTGAGGTAACGTTTGTTGCTTGTTTCAGTTGTTTTATCTCTGTGGGCTGGCCTGGTTCATATCTTTCTTCTTGCTCTTCTTCAGTTGTCTTTTGTTTGAAACCTTTCTGGTTTGTCACGCTTACAGCAGTTGTCTATGTATTGTAGGGTCAATTAGCTCACTGTTTGGATTTTAATCTTGCTGTCCATTTTATTTTTTTAGGTTAATTTAAATTAATAGGGCCACCTAACAGTCTTAATGATGTGGTGGAGCCTCTTCTGTGTTTTCTTGAAGATGTTGGGACATGTATTGAGTGAGCAGAGAGATGGGACATATAAATTTCCGAGCTGATGCAGATGGGTGTAACCCCTCTGAAACTGATGAGATGGTGGTGATTGACACCCTGGCTGAAGATACCCTGCATAACTTCGCTTCTGTGAAAAGCTCTCTGAAGCAGGCGGGTGGATAAACTGAGGCCTTAAGAGGCTTAGCAAGTAGTCAGTCTGTAGGAGCTCAGCTTTTATGCAGGGCTTCAAAGCGTAACTCATCCAATTCAGCCTTCCACATAGGAAGCTCCTCTTTCTTGGGGAATATGAAATATTGGCTAGATTCAGAGTTTGGCTTAGATGAGTTCTTACTCAGAAATACCATTCAAGATGTTTAAAAACACTAGGCAACCAAAGTCTGTAGGTTTTGCAGTTGGCTACAATAGTTTATAGTTTAAAGAGTAAAAGGTAAACTCTGTTTTGTTTCTTAAATTATTATTGTGCTTCAGGATGAATGCTGTTATGTCATCTGTGGATGATAGGATATGTTGTGAAGCAGATCCATTGCAGTTTCTCTCCATTGCTTATGATTCCACAAAACAAAGATTCTCATTAGTGGAGAATCATTATTTTTCGTTATTGTGCTGGATCCCAGTGTTCAATATTAGTTAAGGTTGATATCCAAACATACAACATACCCAGAGGAAAAAGTGGAAGGAGACGAAATTATATTATTTCTTTTGATAGTACTGTGTTCTTTTTACCTGTTAAAAAAAAATCTGGTAGATTAAAGCTGGTAGGACCCCAGGCAGAAGGTTTTACCTGGATGTGTAAGCTTGTGACTTTTGCAGGAAGAGGCTATGTTCTGTCCCCTTACCCTAACTCTCTTCCACTTCCTATGAGTTCATAGTGAAATAATTTAGTTTGGAGTCTTTGAGATATGGAATAGTCTTGATCAACTGTTATAAACCACTCATAGGGAACTTTTATGCTGTAATCTTAACATCAAAAACAAACAGAAAATACTGTAAGTGAGCAAAAGTTTTTATCTTGTATGCTTGAGCTGGATCCAGTGCTGAACCAAGGGTGAGGTGGATTTTCGTTGGGGTTTTTTTTTCCTAAAGTAGATTCATTAGGTTTAATTTTATTTGCTGTCCATTGAGGGATCAGATATCTATGTTGTGATACTCAGAACTGGATTAGTAATGTTTCATATCGATTTCTTGCTCATGTATAATGAAGTTAGTTCTATGTAAAATGCTCTTGAGGCAGGAAATAATAATGTGTAGAAGCTTACAGATGATTATTGTTTCCATCATAAATAAAATTACTAAAGCTCTAGAAGGAATGAAAAAAGTGGCACGAGAGGTTTGGTTCATTTTTGTGTGTTTCTGGTAATAAAAAATGATAAGCAAGCATAGTCTCTTATCCACATCGTAGCACCTTTTAAGGAATGTGACATCTTGGAGGTGTTTAGGCATCTGCAGCAGTACAGGCATAGTGCTTGGAGTGCACCTATATGTGCCCAGCAGCTACTTACTAGATGATTTCATTTACTTGAGGTAACTTGTTGTAACAGGTGCATAATTCCAAGCACTTCTTAGAGGTTTTGCAAATGCTGATATCACTGGATTTTCTAGCACAGCTGCTGAGGATTTGTGTATTTCAGTTTGGAAAAACTCAAGATTTGATACTCTACTTGCATTTTAAACAGAATATTTCTCTCTGTCATTGTAACATTACTACTGTGCAAGTACACTTGAAGATAGAAGTGTTTGGTTTAAAACCCTTATGGCAGCAAATGCATAGATCAAACACTTTTCTTCAAAGATATCTCTTGCCTTATTACTGCACCTCTTCAATGTGGTTTCTGCCTTTTATTAAATTACAATATACATACTATTTAAGAATTTAATTTCATATTTGGGGATTGATTGTTGTGCAGCTCATAACTATTTGCATAGAATAGAGTTCTGGTTATCATTATATTTGCAAGAGGAAGCTGAATTTTGAAGTGTCTGTAAAGGTGGAGAGGTGGTGTTAGATCTTGCCTCATTTGAGATTCACTCATCCCATTTTAGGGTGTGGTTTTTTTAATCCATGCTGTCTAGTGAGCTGGGATTATCATCTCATCATGAAGTGGTTAAACAGCTAGAAACACCCTTAAATTTCATGTGAGCATTTCAGTAGGCTTATTCTTATTTCAAATAACTTATACTTACACTATATGTTCAAAGTCTGTAGTGCAGTGTGTGGCTAAAAGCAGTAGAAGTAGCATCAACACTGCTTTATGCTATAAGAATTGACACATTTAGTGTCACCTAGCTGAGTATTAATTAATCAAACTAGGTTGGTTTCTGAAGTATGCAACTGCTTTCCCATACAGAAATTAAAAAGAAGCCTAGGTTTTAATAATTGACTTTATGGTGTTTGAAAGCTTATCTTCTGGAGATATTTTTCTACTGAAACAAGATCTTTTCAAAACTGGACTGTTCTGGATACTGTCATTTCATTTTTGCTTCTGATAGTCTTACATGTCCTGCTCACTGTTTCTTAGTCCCCAAATTATTGTTACAGCTTTTGTCTTTCATATTGTCTTTCTTTCACAGTCTGTTTTTCGTATCTGCAGAAGAGAGCTGGGAATAACATTTTAGAATGCAGACAAGAATGATAAGTAGAGGTAGCACTGCTTTTTCACTAAAAGGTTTATTTCTGTATTTTCTGTTTCAGGGGGCACTTTGGTTCTAGTCCTCATAATATTGCATCTTTTGGGAAGCTTTTGTTCACTCTATGATGTGTCTATTTTATGTATTTTTATGCCATGATCCTTAAGTATCTTTTGATTGGTTACTTCTGGGATATAGTCTACAGTCCTCTAAATGTGTCATGCAGTCCTTTTTCTTGGCAACTGACCTTGCATTTTAATATATTAGAAAGAAGTTGATTATATGCCCTTGCTTTCCTGAGAGTTCCACATTCAGCATCTCTGTTCATGTTTCATGGAAATAAGACATTTACACCAACCATTTGCTTTTACCTAAGGGTTTATGCAACTGTTCTTGTAATAAAATAAAATTCTTTTAACTCTACCTGGCAATGAGATGTAGTCAGTAAGGTCTAATCAGAATACTTGTGGGTCACAGGCATTCACAGATTTGCTTGATCTTCTTTTTATGTTGCAAGACAGAAGATGAGTTGGTACAAATGATAGAGACAAAGGAGTTTATAAAAATAAAATTTCCGAGTGTCATATTTTTTTTCCTTTAATGAACTTCCTTTAAAATACTATTATCTTAATTTTACTTCTAGATGGGATATTCTTGTAAAATTTTTAATTACAGAAAATGTTTTCTTGGGGAATATTTACCCTTAGTGAGGTCACTAAACTGTTCTAGAAGTCTTTTGCATGTGGATTTATCAAACACAGTAATGGAATGCTTCACTGAAAGCTTCACACTTAAAAAGTCTGAGGGGAAAAAGTAGTAAAAGTATGCCTGTGGGACAAAAAATACTTTTTTCAGCAAAAAATAGTTGCAATCTAGGTAGTTCCTGTTTTCAAAGAAATATTTGTAGCATATACAGAATACATTTTTGGTAATTTCAAAGGAATTAAGTCCCAAAGTATACTGCAACAAGTTCTTGAATCTTTTATACTATGATTGGAGTATTTGGCTATGAGAGATTATGGAAAGCTGATATGGGATAACAATTTTTAAAATAACGTTGAGCTGGTAGCATAGGCATTTCTTTGTTTGATCTATTTTAGCTGTGTTACCAAGATTGAAGTGGTGTTGGATGATGTTCGCTGGTGAATTTGAACCACCATTACCACTTCCACAATGTTGCGCTGGCTGAGCTCAGACTGACCCCACTTCATTACACCAGAGAAATCTGTATGATAACACAATTTTGGGAGAGCTTTTTGCTTGCAGATGGATGGCTTTTTGCTGAACGTAGTCAACCCTTCTAATGCAGAGGGGGTCATTGCACTTGCAGTCTGACTGGGAACAAACAGGTTCTCCCACTTTTGGAAAGAAAGCTTCTTTGTATTCACTTTTCTTTTTCGATTAGGTAGTACCAAGTACCAGAGTTGATTTTGCTGCCTGCCCTGTATTAATTCAGGGTGAGGAGACTTGCACCTTGAAGTGCACAATTCTAAAATGCTTACTCAGGGAGTTAGAGGTGGATAACTTTGAAGATATCCTCATGCAGTCTGATAAATTCCTCTGTGAAAGTTGATGAGTTGTGTCCTCTGCTGCATTGGAGAGGTCCGTTGCTTTTTCTTAGTTTTGTCTGCAGTTGATAGAGGACAGGTTGTTTCTGAGTTAGTGCAGGAAGGATTTGTAAGAGCTCTTTTTGATACTAATTGTTAAGCATAATTTCACATAATTTAGTCATTTACGTTAGATACCTGGGAGAAACTATCTGTCCACTGATTCTGAAGAAGCTAAAAGACAGTCCACCCAGCCATTCTTAAGCAGTTGTGTGAACTGACTCTGGAGATGGTAATTTCTCTCTACTAATTAGAAAAAAAAACCTTGCAGTACTTAGCATCAGAAGGATTTGGATGCAATATTACCTTAAATTTTTAACAAGTTTTGAATACCTTCTGCATTTTGTAAGAATAGCCCTGGTGCCTTTCATTCAGAGATGGTTTCTCACTGTCTCCTGTTTCTTCAATCATGACACTTCTGCCCTTGTTTGTAATCATTTGTTTAGAGGCTAAGCTCATTCTCCAGAATGAGGACACAGGATGCTTGGGGATTTTTCTGTGTTCTCACATACTAGTAGCTATCTGTATGTTCCTATGAAAAACACAAAAGTTTTGTGGCACATTCCTATCACTGGTGAAATGGTATAAATTCTAATGTTGTGTCTGCTAGTCTTAAGTTAGATATATGAGAGATTGCTTTGTGTTGCATCTGTATCACAGAGGAACATCTGTGTGATTGAGTCTTCCTTGGAAATATGTTTTGTCTCTCATTTTCCAACTCCAGGCATGGAGCTGTTTCTGACAAGCTCTCATGGAGCTTGTGTCTGATGTAAGGACCTTGTTGTTGGGTCTTGGGTATTTGTGTGAATTCATAGAACATGTAATGGTTCAGATGTGTTCCATGCCATTTTAGTCTTCTGTCTGGTAAATACATGGCTTAATGTGCCATCACTTTGACTGTGATTCATTGACCTTAACAGGGGTGCTAAGCAGAATTTGACATGCTTTTGCATCCTTGAGGTATCTAGGTGGGCAGATGGGTATGATACAGGATCTGCACAACACTGAACTGGACCAGCTGGAGCACCTAAAATGTCATTACATTCTGGCTTTAGATGACTGAATCATGCCTTTGCTGTTTTATGCTAAAGGATGGGTTCTTCTCCAGACTAGGTGTTAAAATGAGGCTGTCTACAATTAGGCCCTTCTGTATGTATGTATGCATTGTTTTGTCTTTTCTGTTCAGAATTGCTTTTTACATATGAGAAAATTCAATATGCATTTTATATTGATGCTGTTGTGTCATAGAACAGTTATCAGCACACAAGAAAGTAAGTCCAAGATCACTCACCTGGTAAAAGTATGCCAGTGCAAGTTGACTTTAAGTAGTATTGCTTGTCACTTCATTTAAAATCACTTGAAAATCATTTAAAGATTTGTGTCAGAAGTTAAAGTAAACTAGGGTCTCTAATTTGTTTTATTCTTTAGGTAATTGAATGTAGTTCCAACTTCATTTGGCTCAAGGTCCTACCCCAATGTAGACTAAATAAAAGAGTAGGATTGAGTAGTACTATTTTTTAATTATTATTTTGATACTGTCGCCAGAATTAGTGGGCACATGATGTATTTGTGTCTTTTGTCATCAGGCAGTGTTTTCTTCATAATGTGTTTGAAGTCTGTTGTGGGTGCAGGGCAGTGTTTTATGGCCTGTAGTGTTTGGGTGATAGCACTTGAGTCACCTGTTGTGTTGTTGCCTTCAAATACAGAGGACTTGGCTCAGCATCCTAACATCCTACTGTCGTCTCTTCCTAAAAGTTCACCATGTCCCTCAAGCAGCTCTGTGCAATGCTAGCAGACCTTCTCCATGTTCTTTGTTTCTTCTTCCTAACCCATAGGAAAGGCAGGATATGGAGTGATTTGCAGACCAGCATGAAATAGGGCAGGGTGAAGTTACAGAGAGAATCTTGGCTTTGGCCTGTTCCTCCATGGTGTCATCAGTTTTCTTTTTTGTCATTTCTGCTTCATGTATTGCAGTTGTACAGCCAGTGTTCAGACTGCCTTGTGGTTGTTTCTTAACATCTTTTGAAACACTGGGTGTGAAATACTTGACTGTAGTCACAAATGGATCTTTATTTATAAATAAAAAAACAAATCTCAATTTGTAAGTAGGCACATATGTTCTTGTTGTGTTGGACATAGTCCAAAAAAGATTTTACTTGTTTTTGGTTTATGTGGGTGCTGATAAATGTGGAATAATTATTTGGAAGAAATAAAATACTTCTTTATAGAGAAGCTTAAAGAAACAGCTCAAACTATATTGTCCAAGCCCATTTCTGCTTACAGTGCACATGACAAGTTCTGGTGATAGGAACACTTAAAAAACTCTGCAGAGTACCTTTTATCCTGAACAGTAAGACAGGGGTAGTGTTGCTTGTCAGTGAGGAGCAAAGAATGCCTCTTTGTTAAATGCTTGTACAATTCTTGGTGCAGTGTACATCTGGAAGGTACTTGCAAGGCAAAGTTTACTTAACGAGTCTCCCTTGAGATACCTGAAATCACCCCACGGAAGCTTAAATGTAGGAATGTGCTCTGAGTTAGTGTCAGGAGACCTTGGTCTTTCTTGAGGGAATCTGAAGAGGCTGGTCTGCTTAGCTTAAAAATTGTTGCAGAAGCCCTAACCCCCATGACAGTAATGATAATGATATCTATATCAAACATCTGTATGTCACTTTACTCATTTTCCTAGTAGCAATTTTTTGATTAGTGCTTCTTAATTTGAGTCAAGGCTGGTGTTGAACCTTAATTCTGTGTGAGGACATGTATGCTGAATATGTTACTATCTTTGGCAGTCAGTTACACCTCTGTTAGAACCTTCCTTAATCATAAATTCTCATGAATTTTTTCCCACTGGGTGTTTTAGAAATATGAAAAATCTGTTTTGCAGTCTCTTTTATTTTTTAAGTGTTTTGTATCTTTTCTCTGCTTTTGGTAATAGTGTTAACAGTTTCTCATGATAATCATTCAGTTGTGATACCTGCTATATTTATCCAAAAGCCACAGGGATCCTGGAGGGTAAGTGCTGCTTTTGACCTCAATTTGAGTCTAAGATTTAGCTTTTCCAGTCTGCCTCAATATAGGCAGCAGATATACTTGAACAAAGAAAAGGGAGTGTGGCATCTTGGAATGGTATTGGGAGTCAGAAACTGTAAATTGAGCTCTCTGTCAAAAGCCTCCTGTCAGAAATTTCATCTGTGAATACAGATTGCAAGTAGATACAGTTATAGGGGGAGCTGTACTGTTTTTGTAGGTGTTTCTGGGATGCAGGGGAATTTCAGGACTAAACAGTAATGGTAGGAAAAGTGCAATTAAGGGTTAATCTTGGACTAATTGGACTGATTTTATCTTTTCTGTCTTTTCATCTGTCATAAATGATCAAGAGAGTTATATCCCAATAGACACATATGTTTGAATTCTACCTGGTATATAATAAAGATCCTGTACTGCTAGGAGAAGAATGGGAAATTGTCCTTCTGTGGGTCTGTTTTTAACAGAATGAATCCCTCACCCTTTATGCTTCTCTGTTTTGCTGATGGTAATGCAGCAAAGAAAAAAATAAGTATGTCTGCTACCAGAAAATTTAAATTTAGGAAATGTAATTATATATTTTAAACTGTATTTTTTCTCCAGCAACTTTTGTTCAGAGCAAAAATACACCTTTGATTCAAATTGTTGCTAACATGTCTGATTAGCAGTATAGCACATGTCCACTTAGGAGAAGTGTTGTACATCCTGTGTGACATGTGGAGATGAAGTTCTCTTTTATTAACTGGAGTTACCTTCTCTGAAGAGTCCACTAACCAGTACATAATAGCATTTTTTTAGTTTATGTCTACTGCAGTGTATAGAATAAATGAATAGTACGTTTTCAGCATGAAAGTACCCTGTATAGTAGCTGAGCTCTGATCTGCAAGGGGAGTTAACTAATACCTGTTCTTTAAATCACACAGAAAAGCCTTCCTCCTCATCCTAGAGCAACCCCCTAAGCCTGGAATTACGGAGTGAAAGGGCAAAGGCACCCTTCATCTTCGTTCATTTTGTCAGTGGCAGCTGAGTTCTCCTTGAAATATGTTCAACGTTTTTTAAAAATAAAATTGTTTATACTGTGATTGAATGCTTGTCCTGATTATTACATAGCTGTGTTTTGGTCTTAATTTGTTTTTCTGCAATGGTCCTGTTACTGCTGTCTTCTATCACTTATTCAGCTCCCAAGCCAAAGCTGCAGAAGGGGAGTCTGTCCAGTAGAGTTGCCTGGGATTGCTGTGATTGCAATGACTCCGCTCCTACCAACACAAATAATTGAAATTAAAAGGCAACTGTTACTTTGTAAGCTGTTACATTTCTAAAAGAGTGGATGCATTGCTATCAGTGGGGTTTTAACTCTGCTTTTGGCTGATTGAAGAGGAGATGGCTAATGTATAGTTGTAAGAGAGTGCAGAGATTTATTTCTGCACCAAAAGAAGGCTTGATTAGGTTAACTGGTTTTGAAAACAGGCCTCCTTCTCAGGCTGAATTTAAGAAAATACCATAAGCCTCATAATCTTTTTGTTATGTAGAAAGTAGCTTGCTGAAGAGGTAAAAGCTTCTCCTGTTCTTCGTAGCCTTGAAGGGTACAGAGCATATATGGGCACACAGACGATCTCACACTTTCTTGTGTTACCAAAACGTAAGTAGACTCTTAAAGAGTTGATCCTGTCAATGCACACAGCCTGTCTGCACCCTGCAGAGCATGGCAAACAACCTAGCTCCAATACATCCACACACTGCTGTGCTGCATGGCTAATATGCATTGGCATAAGCTGTAACTGGGATCCAGCTTGAATGAATGTCATGATACCTCTCATATTTCGGCTTTCAGGTTTCCGGTTACCGTATCTGTCCCTCTGTGTGTTAAACATTGTTAAACATCCTATAAGTGCTTTCAAGTTGAGGTTCATACTGCTTTATTTAAGCCATCTTACACTTCAGGCTTGAAATCAGTGGCTAGTTGAAAAATAGCAACACCTTCAGAGTATGAGATCTGTCTTTCTCCAGTGACAGAGAGAGTAGCATCATTGGTTAGATAGGACTGAAGGTTACATTTGAATATTGTACGCTAGTTGAGCTGAATACAGATCACAGTTTCTTAAAGATGGAGGATATGCTGTGTTTTGCCAAATATTCTTCTTCTAGCTCTCTCCTCTTCCGTGGCTGAAATTCAGGTTGCCTTCCATACTGTAATTGTCATAAGAATTTTTAATCATCAGGGAAAATGAATTCCCATTTTTTATTTACCTTGTGGTATACTGGAATTAATTTTGTTGAAAGCAGGCTTTCTACAACTTAAGAACTAACCTGAGACAAGAATCAAGTGTCTCCAGGAAGGTAACTAAATAAGTAACATTTTAAAAATCTTTTGTAATTATGTCTAACATACTAGATAGAAGTAGTTGAAAACTTACAATAGTAAAAATGTAATAAGAAAAGAGACCAGGTTGATCCAAACCCTACTGCAGTCACTGGAAGTCTTTAATTTACACGGGGTTTATAAATTAACTTTGTGTATTATCTTTATGTTCCTTTAGGTATTTTGCTTACTAATTGTATGCTTTTGGGCATCAGTGTCAACTAACTTTGAGAAGAGTCTTCTGTTTTATATTTGAAGTAAAAAAAGTGATAAGCTGAGATTCCATGTGTATTGTTTCCCATGTGACGGAAAAAAAAGTGATTTTATGCTCTAGATTTGGCTGACAGTGATCAGTACAAATTATTTCAAACTCTGGAGTTTGATGCCCTATATTTAGAGATTTTGTTTGAGGAGGACTTTGTGAAACTTGCTTAGACACCATGGGGTTCTTCTGACTCACATAACAGCTATATGTGGTATTCTTGCCATTTGTACAAGCATTGGGAAGGTCAGATCTGTGCTGAAGATGTGAATGCAGCATAGTTTTGTTCATCAAGAATGTGAAAAGGTGTAAATTCATGACCTGCTTTGTCCAAAGGACCTGGTAGGTACATAAATTTCTTCTGGAAAGTTTGCCTTGTGTTGATATAACCTGTCTAGTTCACAGCAATGCTTGTAGAGTGTTTTGTAAAGAACAGCTCTGCTCAGTGGTCATTTGCAGATGTTATTCTACTGTATTGGCCAAGTACTCCTTCACCAACAGGCTTACTTGGTTTTTATGTTACGGAATCCAAAGAATTGAGTGGGTGTTTGGGGTAGACTGGTTAGGGGAAACAGATGTCTTTCAGCTGCAAGGCAGATGGCCAAGAAAAGCAGCATTGTTATAGGTACTAGTTTAATGAGTAATCTGACAGAGAACTATCAAAAAATGAATTTACCAGCTTTTACTTCAACTGAGAAAAATCATTACTACAGCCAATGTGACATGTACAGGGGTGGATGAAGCCCTCTAAATAGAGGGCATGAAACTGCTCCTTTCTCTTGGATGGTGAGGCAAACTCCTCATACAAGGATAGCCCCAAGGGTCAGAGCTGTCTGGCTGGGAGGACCTCTAATAAAAGTCACATAACCAGTATATGTAGTAGATGAGTCAGTAGCTTGAAAGCCTGCTTCTGAATAATACATAAACATGTCCAAAGAATCAGCAGGCCAGATTTCTCTCAGTCAGCTTTACCACTAGATAAGTTTTAGGATGATGAAGGATTTATTTAAGTGCACAGATCTATGATCACGGGCCTATATTAGAAGAAAACCTTCCCATTCCAACATAGGTTATTAATTTTATATATGGTACTAGTTTTCTCTCTTCATTGATCCAGAATCTTGGCTATCAAGAGCTGTGAGTTAGAGGGCTCAGCATGCCCCAGGGGATGTGCCCAGGAAGGGTTGTAGAGCTACAGCTCTCCTATTCTCTTCTGTTGAGTGGTTTGCAGTCTTGCAAAATAACAGCTGTGGTAGCTATTTTCCATCTCAAAGTGGAAGGAATTTATGGGGGGGGGGGGGGTTTTTTTTGGGGTTGTTTTTTTTTTTTTTTTTGTTTTGTTTTTTTTTTTTTTTACGGTATCTTGATCAGGGCCTGACTTTGGACTTAACACTTTCTTTGTTTCTTTACACCAGACTTGAAAATCAGTGACAAACCCTACAAACAACATCATTTCTGGTGAGGGTGCCAAGGTTGTGCCTCTTTTCTCCTCCACGAGGATATGTCACTGATCCGGTTACAGTTGGAGGCACATCTCTGCGAGATGATGACAGTATGGAAGTTTTGAGCCAGAGAAAACAGATCTACCTGTGTCCTCATAATTTTGGGTAATGGCCGTAATCCACAGAACTATGGTGGTAATAAATGCAGCACAGTGGCTGTCGAACTACTGGTCACCAATATTTTACTGTGTGAGCTGCATCCTGGGCAAGCATCTCTGCTGAAGTTGCCCTAAGTTTTGAATTTCGGCAGCTGTGGAGGTGATGCCTGCAGCCACCTACTCCCTGCTCCTGCATATCTGCAGACATTCCCTTGACTGTTTCAGAGCTAAAAAGAGTATGTCATACTGGTCTGTAAAGCAAATCTCCACTGGATTTAAAAGGTATAATGTACAAGGCAGAGAGAAAGGTTGCTAGTCCTTTGCAAGCAAGTAGGCAGTGAAGAGATGTCCTGAGACCAAGACGTGCTGTCTCTCAGGCCTGAGAGATGCTACAGACTAGAGAGCCAGCATTTAAAGAAAAAGACAAAAAGACCTTTTCCTGTTCCAGACGTATCTGTTTTTATTGCTTGTGGAGTATTGAGGCAAATAGAACAATTAAACCAGTTCTGAGTGATTGCAAAATACTCTTCTAGAGTACTCTTGCGGGATTTTGCTGTATCACACTGTCACTGAAATACAAACAAAGTTTGTTACCAAAGGTAAGAAATTCAAGAGGGAAAACCAGGTTGGGATGAGTTTCACTGTGTTTATGCACTGAATAAGGGTTTGGATTTTGCTTATGATGATGTTATGGTAACATGTGTGTGTGTAATCAATGATAGACCTGTGTTTTATTAAGGAAAATACAAACTCTCACAAATTGTGCCAGCGAAAATTATTCCCCTTTGAATTAACAGGGGGTGAATAAAACGTGATTCATGATGATCACAATGCTCCAGCAATATTGAGGTAGTATATACATCATGATTTCTAGCATAGCTCTGCTTGAATCTTAATGCCATGGACTACAATACCAATGTCTTTGTGAAGACACCCTTTTCACATTAGAGGAGTAAAGCCATGACTCCTAAGTTAGTGTGGTGTGGAGCTTTGGGCAGGGTTATTTCAACAGATCAGTTATCCCCACCAGACTGGGGGCAGCTGGGTGCTTGTGAAGGTGTGCTGATTGTGCAAGAGACACTAGTTTCTTGCCACAGTCCTAACTTCCCCGGGATGATGCACTGGCCTCCTCAGAGCTTCCTCAGAGCTCTTCATTTTTGCCTACAGGCATTGCTGCCCCTTCAGATGTACTAGCTGAGATTATTGGATTATAACTTTCCTACACATTCTAGTCAGTGCCTGCTGGGTGTACCTAACCAGAGACGTGGGAATTTACAGCCAGAACCAGCAGAGACAGGAGGTCTAGCCATCTGGCCCAGCAGGAGTTAGAGAAAGAGATTTCAGTGGCCTTAGGTGCATTGTCTGCACATCATGGTGGTAGATCTTTACCCAGTGAGTGACATCCTGAGGTGGTTACCATTATGTCCTCTTTTTTGTTGCTGATTATTAAAATACAATGAAAATGCTGTTGTTTTACTCTGCACTGTGTGAGTGAGTAAACCACTGGTGTCAGACATTGAGTTCATCTCGCCTGTCCTTACACACATCTTGGAGGCTGTTCTCTGGCATGTGTTTCTTTTGAAGGCAAAACTGGACTATGTCATGCAAAGTATTAGTCCTGAATATTAGGTTTACATTTTTGTCAGCAATTGCAGTTTTTTGAAGGCAATGTTACTTCAGCAGCCGCACCTTCCTGCTGCTGTTCTCTGCTTTTCCATCCATCTCTCCCTTAAATGTGACGATACAACTCAGCTTCATCTTTCTGGTAAAGGGGCTTGAGTAACTCTTCCTTGTTTAAAAAAAATAATTAACATAAAGGTTTTCTTTCAACTGGAACTGCTGCTGAGAAACTTGTTTGGTGGCTTAAATTGAATATCTACAGATTGTTTCAAGCATTCAAGGATGTATGCAAGCATTGGGGTACTCTAGTGCTCCAAGAGTTGTCTTTTTCAGTTGCTTAGAAAAAGTGAAAACTGAATGCAGTCTTTGAACTCTGTTTTTAAGCCCTGTTTATTGTTCTCTGTAATGAATGCAGTCAGAGTGAGTTTCATTTGCATATATGCAGAGATCTGTATTGGAGCCAGTCACACTGGGCTGCCATTGTAGGCAGAACAGACAAAGGGGCACAGCTCATGTCCTTTGCAAGCAGAGGTGAGATGAATCATGCCCTGTCCTTCCTCTTGGAAAGTAGTGTCCTGAGGTGACTAGGTCAGCCATCAATGTCTGTACGTAAGAGCATCTTCATTGTGTCTGGGACACAGGATCCAGCATCCTAAAGCACCAAAAATAGATACTGAAGAGAGATAGTAGGGGGAAGTAGCCATATGCCTGCCCGGACACCATCCCAGCTGTACAGCCAATTCAGTGACCGACAGAATCAGATGCAAACTCTGAATTAGATGTGATTTATTAACCGTTGATGGATTCCTCTTCTATGAGTTTGTGTAGTCTTGCCATGTTAATTTTTGCATTTGCAGTGCCCCTTGATAAGGATCCTGTGTTTCTGAAGGCTCTTAATGCCTTATTTGAAGGCTTCTAAAATAAAGTGGAGTAAATGCTCTTCTAAATGGATGAAATACTAATAGTTTGGTAGATGAATCTGGGGCTATATATTTTGTTCCAGGTTACCCTATGTAGTAGTACACAAGAATGAGTCTTCTGCTCAGAAAGGTCTGTTTTACTTCAAAATGTTGAAATGTGAGCTGCTCATGTATGCTCATGGATTCTGGCCAATCCACCAAATAGGATGAAAATGTGCCAGACTGACTTTTTCTATCTAAAAACTGGGAGCTGGGGAGGGAACAGAGATTTGGGCCCTAGGTCATACATAAGGCTTAATATTTCAGCATAGTATTTGGCCAAGTTCTCAAAAGAGGGAGGCTGGAAAATCAAGTTTGGCTGTTAGCTCTAATCAGAAAATTTGCTTTTGGGTGTCTGCATGCAGAGCTGTGCAGACAGGAGAAAAATGATGAGACAATTGCATTTCTCACAGAGCCCTTGTGCTTCTCTGTTTATTTAGCTGTACAGTAAAAGGTTAGCCTTAAAAAAGAGCCAAGTTAAAAAAACCTAACAAAACAAGAAAAAACCCACAACCCAACCCTACAAAGCACATAGCTAAAATTTAGTATCCTTTTTTGGGATTTTTAGTAGTAGCTTATACCTTGCGATTTTGTTTCCTTTCTAGTCTTTTGAATTCTTTGTGATGAAATCGTTTTTGTGAGAAAATTGGGTCAGAGAATGCTTGGAGTTTCCATTCTCTTCAACATGCAGCAGCTGGACAGTGCTGTGGTTGATTTTTCAGCATTCAGCGTGTACAGAAACAATTTTCAAGTCAGCCTTTTGCTGGAATACATCGAACTAGAGTAGTTGTACATTTACCTTTGAAACTTCCCTGCTCACATCTGTAGGTAATCATTGGCAAAACTGGACTATGTCATGCAAAGTATTAGTCCTGAATATTAGGTTTACATTTTTGTCAGCAATTGCAGTATGCCAGACACCACTGCTGATTGCATTACTTGCTGTGCTCGCTGAAAGTATAGGAACTGCTGCAATTTAGACAGGCTTCCTGACTGCACCATTAAAAGATGCATTAAAAGTGTGCTGTTTTTGCTGGGGCAGCTCTTGAGGTGTATGCTGTAGCTCTATATATCAAGCAGTTTTACACTAATGCATACCAACTGAACTGCTTTCTCATTCTATACTAATATTAAATCTTTTTAACACAAATTTTGAAAAAAGGATGTGCTTCATGTGAATAAAGTGGGAAACAAACTTTTCAGGTACTCCCAGTTTTCTCGTATTTTTAAAACTGAAGTTGTCTCATACTCTTAAAGTTGCTTTTCAGTTTTCCTAGGCTTAGAGGCAAGTGGGCAATCTTTATTAATCTTCTCAGCTCCTCTAAATATATCGCTGTATGTCCATGAGGTGCATTGCCCCTGGCTAGACACCAGGTGCCCACCAAAATTATGCTATCGTTCCCATCCTCAACTGCACAGGGGAGAGAGCATATAATGAAAGGATTGTGGGTCAAGATGAAGGCAGGGAGAGATCAGTCACCAGTTAGCATCATGGGCAAACCAGACTCGTCTTGGGGAAAAATTTATTTTGTTTCCAATCAAATCAGAGTACAAAAATGAGAAATAAAACCAGATCTTAAAACACCTTTCCCCCACCCCTCAATTCTTTTGACTCTTGAGAGGAGTCCCCTTGTGCAGTCTATACTTGGGAACTTTCTGTCCTCATTGCAGTAGGGGATGAGGGGATGCTGTCCCTCTCGTGATGGAGAAATCAACAGACAGAAATGACAAACAAGCCTCAAGCATTTTGTGAGCTCTGTGTGACAGGGCAAGGAAACAGTTTTGGGCAATGACAGTTCCAGTGCGACTGCAAATGTACATTAAGCATATGAGGTGTGACTGCCTGATGGCAAAGTTTCTGCCACTAGGATGGCTGACTGAGCTACAGCTGTGGTTAAGAAATCAAACTGGAATAAGCTGATGGCTGTGAGAGACTGGGACTAGGAGTGTGCTGCTTGAAAAGTCAAGAAGTTTGCTGTATAACATTCAGCAAGATAGGAAAGTGAACATGCCCCAAACTAACTTCCAGATTTACAGGTACAGCTCAGTGCTCTTTATTCACAGTTATTAGAACTGAAAACTTGGCAGATTTTACAATCTGGTGACTGATAAACACATAATTTTTTCAAAAAAGTGAATTTTTAGGACTTAAAATTGCAAAGGGAAGCTTTGAAGCACTGTTTTTTGGTAAACTATGGAAGGTGTTACAGTCCTTCTGAGCACAGAAGCTGAATGCCTCACTCCGTGGAACAGACCAAACGATTCCAAGGTCCTTGTGTTCAGGAGCTACTGGGGTACTTGAAATACAGGTTCTGGTTCTTTGAAAGCTTGGCTCCCTGAAGATCTGTTACTGGATAGGGGAAGCACAGTTTTGGTTCCTGGTGAGTATCTAACGCCTGTCCTCTGCCTCATACTGCTTCAAGTTCTCACTGGAACTCTGGCTTTTCGAGTGTCTCATGTAAATCTCTGCAAACTGCTGAGTAGTGGGAGCCCATGTTTCCAGCTGCTTGAGCCAGTGTCCCAATAACAGCACTGATTAGTGAGTGATAAGTGGGGAATATCTTCATGTTTTCCTTTTTTCAGGCATATTAGACACTTAGCTATTCCCAGATGTATATCTGACTGCAGGAGGAGTTTTCAAACTCTTAATTGCTTTTTTACAGGGACCAAAAGTGAAGGTTAAACACCTTTCTTTGGGAGAGAGGTGTTGGTTATGCCTCACTGAGGTGTTGCCTCTTAACTGGCTTAGGCATTCTTATCTGTGGTAAAGAGAGGGTTTTGAATTCCCTTCTAGTACTCCCATTTTCTCCTGTGATCATCTAAATGCTTCTGTTTTCTGTGTAGGTCTCTGTTTTTTACTCCCATGAGAGATACTTTTAAGTGTGGCTGCTGTGCAACCACACGTATGCAGAATGCACTAGGGAAGTGGTTTGGGTTTTCTGCTCTGAAGAAATGGTGTTGGCAGGAAAGTATTTGTAATACTGTGGATTGACAGTACTGTAGATGTTCCTCCAATGCTGGCTCGAATGAGGATTTTGTTCAGGCTATGTAATTAGAGCCCATATTGAAATGTCTGTATGTATGCAATATAATTTGCTTTAAGCTTGAGCTTAAAAAGTATTTTTGACTTTGCCTGGAGGCCTATACAGAAGTTAAGCTAATTGAGAGGATAAACAAGCCAGATACTGCCTCATATAATTTAGAATGTTTAGTCAGTAGTACAACACTGAAATACATGATTTTATCATTTTCTGTCTTTATAGCGAAAAAAATACTGTTTATTTGTGTTGCTTAGAGTGGAAGTAAGTTCTTGTTCTGGCAAACTGAGCTCACTGAGTTTGATAATGGAGTTATGAAAAAGAAAGGTGTTTAAAATGTGCGTGTGCTTGGTTTGGTTTCTTGGAAACCCTGATAGCCTTAGCTGATACAACCACAGAATCACAGAATGGGTCAATCTGGGAGGGACCACAGTGGGTCATCTGGTCCAGCCTCTGTGCTCAGGCAGGGTCATCCTATAACACATTGCACAGGCTTGTGTCCATATGGCTTTCAAGTACCTCCAGTGAGGGAGACTCCACAACCTCTCTGGGCAACCTGTTCCAGTGCTTGATCACCCACATGTCCTAGATCTGTCATATCTGGTGTTCTAGGTATATCTGATTGCTCAAGTAAAGGACCTGTGCTTGAACTGTCTGTGTTTGCTTGAACTGTCCCTGTTTACATCAGTGTAACCCCTCATAATTAAAATAACATAACGAGGATCTCTACTGGTTATTACCTTGTGTTCCAGCTGATGAACATTCCCGTTGGTTTAAATAGCAAATTTCATCTTCCCTTTCAAACACATGCTTCTGTATATTTTTAGGAAATATTTTTACCTTATGTAGCTTAAATGAGGAATTAATTTTAGGAAGGGAATTGCTTTAAAGATAGTACAGCATCCTGTGGTTTTGCAGGGTGTGCCATACTTTTTGAGCGATGCAATTTTGTTGATGTTTACTTGCTCAGGCTTTCATGTGAAATTTTGTAAGAGTTCTTATTAAATACTGATTATTCACAGGAGTCAGTATGGTGAATTCTTTATTTTTTAATTAGTTGCTCATATTTTCCTGTATTAGTTACTATTTTCATCTGTTTTAGCATTTTGGTATCTCCAGGGATGTCATAAAAATAAGCTTAATTAATTAATTTTTAAACCTTCAGTTCTGTTAGTAAATATTTTAAAGGTATGAGCAGTCTCATTTGTTGCTGATTTTATTTTATAAAAGAAAGGCTTTGATTGCTTCCTTATGTGGTCAGTTTGAAAAGTCCTTTTTTATTATATTAGAGTAGGTAGTGTGTAGCACAGTGCATTAGCAGCAGTCTAGTTACTAAGAATTTACCAAAACCAAGGGAATCATACTCCAAAACTGGACACTTCTAATAACTGTAGACTTAAGATGACTTGGACAATTTATGCTTATTGTATTAGAATATTTATTCCATCACTATAATGCTTCAACTAGTCAAATTGAAAGCATTTACCTCTTTGCAATTAGTAAATGGAATGGATTTTTTGGCTTTTCTCTTGATGATTGTTTTAGATGCCCCTGCTTTCCTTTTCATGGCTGAACCCTTTCCTTCCTTTCTTCAGTGGACCTGCAGTATAAATTACTCAGAGCAGGATTATCTATGTTTCTATTCAACTGCAAATATTAGAAACTTTCTTTGTTTTTAAAAGGTACCTGATAATCTTACTTCATTTGCAGATGACTGGCATGGAGACTTTAAGAAGAATCTACAAATACTATAAATTTCAGAGCTTAACAGCTGGTATTTTAAACTTAAATAAAAGTCTTGACAACATTGTCTCATCCATGCGTAGCAGTGGTGTTTATCATGCTAACCAGGACAGTCTTAGATTCAGTTTGGAGCAAAATAACTATTCTAAAGTGACCATCCATTGCACTATCTTTGAGATTTTACAAATTTTACATTAATTTACATATTTGCCTACATGTCTGTAGCACTTGCTTCCTACATACCTTTTTATGGATTTGGCATTAGCACAAGACTTCAGTAAGTCTAATTTTGCTGTCTTTGTTAGTACAGTAAAGTACTCAATATGTATGTTGATATTTCCATTTGAAACCTAATGAAAACCATTTTCTATATTTGATCCTAAACAGTGGATTTAATTATGTCCCTAAGAAGTATCCATCCTTTCCTGATGCTTAAACTAGAAAGTTTTATTTTAGGCACATTGGCAGAAATTTGTGGAATTGGGAATATTTTGCATTGGTATCCCTAGAGACTTAGGGAGATTTAGTATGTATAGAGGTTAGTGTAGATAGAGCTTCTTGACCTCTTCCATCCATCTTTCCCTGAGAACACATGCTATTTGAAAGAGGAGTTTCAAATCTGGTTGGCCATAAATACTGATTATATTCTTGGTGTGGGTTCTTGCTTTCACAGTCGCGATAATTGTTGCCTTGTGTTCAGTGGGCCAGCTCACAGTGGTTATTGTAGAGGGTAATGAATGATGTTTGTTTATGCTGTGTGCCTGACCACATCTGGGGGTGAGAACATGCTGGCAGCTAATTGGCCTGGCAAATGATCAGGCTGCTACAAGGCGGTAGCTTGTGCTAGGCAGGAAAATGAAATCTCAAGGAATTGTCATCCCTGGCTCTTATAGATGGTTCCTGGTGGAAATGACAGACATTAGCTGTGGATGTGATACTGAGATCTGCTCTTACTGTATGGATTTCTTTCAGTGAATGCCTCAGATCAATTTGCTGTTATTAACACCTTGTGAATTATTCTCATCCTCAGGGACTTGTGTTAATTGCTAGTTTGTAGAGTTATGTCCATCTGTGTTTGCTCTCTTTTTTGTCCTGAAACACTTGAATGCTTCACTTCAGAACTGATCACGCTAGTGAACGTTAAGGACAAACAATCCAGCTGGGAAGTCTGTGTTGTGTGGTTTGGCATTGAGCAATTTCCTGAAAGTGGTGCTGATGCTGCCGTTAAAGATCTTAGAACTTCGGGGTTCTTTGAGCTTGAAGGAAGTAGAATCACCAAAAAATGAGAGAATTGCAATAATTCTTTGATGAGGGGACAGCAAAGAGCACAGACTGAATTTTTGTATGTTAGTAATGTGTACTTAGCTACCTTCCTCAGAGCCTGAGCCCTGCAGGTAATTCCTGTCCCCAGCAGACTGCTTTGTGCCTGTGCTGGAACCAGGCTGTTTCTTCATTCCAAGTTTAGTAGCACTTGTGGGAAGAGTTGGAAAGGCTTTTACTCCTTACAAACCCAAGATGCATTTAAGTAGGTCAAAGCAAAGGGAATAGGATGAGAAATGGCACTGTTTGGATTGGTAACAAACTGATTACTCCAAAAGGTTGTGAGGATGTGATTGACAGCCCACCAAGATGTCCTTCCTTGCTGTTCCTATGGCTACGTGGAGTTAATGTTAGCAAGAAGGAGGAATAAAGTTTGTGTGTCCTGCTAAATCATTTTGGTGGTAGGGAGGTTTGAAAACAGAAAACTTGAGTATTATTTGAATAGCTGGTAATGTGTAAAATGTCCAGATGAATGGGTTCAAATAACACAGCAGACTGTGGTATTAAGTAGCCATGTGATGGAGAATGACTTTTGAGGGCTTTTGGGTCCTTCTGGTTTTGAAAAGCAGTCTGTGGCATCTGACACTGCAAAGTACACCTGCTAAGCATTGAGGTTATGCCATTGATTTCAAAGCCTAGCTATAAATATGTTCCTGGCTCCCCATCTTGTGTCACTGTACATAACCTCTATTAGTACAAAATAGATTATATTTTAAAAAAAGCAATACCATTATATGTTTTTCATCTTCCTTGTATCTGTGTGAGTTCTCTGAAATTTATATATTTTAAAATTTCCCTTTTTCTTAAAACAATTTTATTACAATATTTACTTACTTTTGCAGGAGCATGTGAATGCTGTTTATGTTACTTTTTCAAGATGTGTAAAAATAGGTTAAAAAAGACAGTTGTGTTAATATTTTTACTGGCTGAGCTAAGAAAATATAAATTAAATAGATGTAAATGTAAATTAAATAAGCCTTTAGCTTTATTTTTGCCTACTCTAACCACTTTGTGATATTGCTTAGAAGACCAGATGCCTTGCAAGCTTTTTGTAAGCAATATGTAGAAAAAGGGATGCCTTGTTCTGTTATTCCAGAAACAGTGAAAAAAAAATAAAGTGTGCTTAAGCAATCAGGAATTTGATGCTCTAAAAAGAGAAGGGGAAATATAGTGGCTTAAAAGCCTCATATGGCATTACAGTTGTTTTTAGCACTTGATGGTTAAGTGTCTGTTACTGCTGTGTCTCTGAACTCCCATAATTGATAATTTAGCTGCTAATTCAATTGTGTGAGGATTAATTGCCATGAACAATTCCTTGAAGAGCACTACAGATTTCATTTTTGTTTCTCTGCTAATTGTTGCAATTTTTACTTCTTCTGTTGTGTGTTGGTCACCCAGTGATGTATGTGATAAATATATACCAAAAAGGTGTATGTGCAAAAAATAGTCAACAAATATATTTGCTAGAAAATCTTTTGGAGCTCACTTTTATGTGCAGAAGACTGTACCGATCCTCCGATTTGTTACTGAATTTTCACCATTATTTTCCTCTTTTAATAAATAAAAAATGTATGATGAACAGAGTAAGATGAGATGGTTTTTCTCTCTAACAGTACTGTTCTATTAATAACTGTAAATCTTGTTTTTTTTTCCCCCTCCTCCCTCGCACCTGTAACAGCTAGCCGATGGCGGAGCCTCTTCTCTACGCCTGTCTCCTTGGCTTTTCCCTATAGTCCTGTTGCGAGACTCACCCCATATACCAATGGCTTTAATAGTCCCAGCTTCTCTAAAACCTCCAGTAAAGCAATACTAACACCTGAACGGACAGGTAATGCTTATCTTCTTATTGATTTACTGTGCTTAGAAAAGTGCTTGATTTAATCTAATCCTGCTAGCATTTAATGGCAGTACATTTTGGATGATTGTATATGAACTCACATCTCAGAGGGAAATTGTTGTTTTGTTTTCTTTTTTAATGACCTAAAATTTGGCTGTTTACTACAAGTATTATGCAGCATGTTACGGGAAAGTGATGCTAGTAAATACCACTAATGATTTACCCAACAGTGCAGTTGTGACTGTGCCAGCTTAAGCAGTCCCCAGCTTTGTTGCTCATTTCTGCCCCATGGTGCCCCTTCCTTGTATCTACAGAAACACATGTACAGCCGTGTAATGAAATTGCAGTGAGAATTTCTCCATAATAAAAAGAGCTGGCAGAATCATGCCTGTTTTCATTCTGGTGTTGTTGCTAATGTCCAAGATTTATTTTATGTTTTCCACTGATTTTCAGGGAACGCACAAGTTCTAGGAAAATTGCAAAATTTCTGTGGTCTGTAAATTGCAAGGATTTGCATTTTACTTCTTCACTACAGATATCAGGAGTCAATTTGTATCTGTGACTTCTCTTAAACTGCAGTGGCAGTGGAGAAAATATTCTTCTGGGGAGAGGCATTGAGATTTTATTGCTGGTAGGAGCAGGCATGGGCTGAGGATGTTAACATCAGTGTCACACTGATCTGTGTGCAATGTTCCTTATAATGCATGAAATCACTGCAAAAAGCCCTGTTTTTTTAAGGGTTATGGGCACTGTGGGTGCCTGCTGTAGCCGACTGCATGTGGGTGAAATGTCTTCCCTATTCAGTGGGATGGAGCCTGGTTCCTAAATGAACTCATGCTATTTGAGATACCCTCAGGTACCTTGTCTAGCTTCCCACTGCTGCTCCAAAAGAGCACAGCTGTTATTACCTCTGCAGAACCTCAGGGATTGCTGTAACTTGCGCATTTAAAAAAGCAAACACATTTACTCCGTGCAATTCTTCCAAAGCAAAGTAATCCCCTGCCTGTCCTTTTATTTTGGAGATATTACTAGAAAACAGCTGAATTTAGGATGAATTTTAGGTGTCTGCTTTCAGCAGTGCTAGAGGATGCAAACACACCTGTGATGCAAGCACAGCTGGCGAGCCATAGTCACAGCAGTTCTTGCCTTGCAGGCTGTGGGTCTCTGGTGGTCCAGAGGATATTAGAAAATTATTTACTGTTTGAGTTGATGGGATTTTTCTTTAAAGTTGGGAAACAACTAGCTCATCATGCAACTAATTGCAAATTAGTTTATATTTTACTATCACACACAGGAAAAAAGTAGAATCCTGAGCCTTTCCAAAAGGTAGCTCTGTGAAGGAAGCAATGCTTTCTCTGTTGCATAATGTTCAATCTTAATTGTTACTGCCATTGATTTATAAAATAATTATTAATAGTTTAAGAAAAGAATAGTAAAATTTAGCTAAATGGCTCTGATACAGCATTTGAGTACTGAGCAGAAGTTGGTGACACATATCCACTTGTTTTTCAAAACAGGGTAGGGAGAACTGCAGTCCCATAAGAGAGATGCAAATGCAGATGTGGTTAGACTACACTAACTAATCTGAGCTGTATCAGAACAGTATTGGGTAAATTATTCATTGTCTGGGCTATGCAATGCTATTTTGGGAACAAGTCCAGGAATTCATGATCCATTCCTACACTTACTACTTCTCATGAATATCAAAGGTCTTTGCTAATTGTTAGTGAATCGAATTTCACTTCTGAAAGTTTTTATGTGCTATTCAGAACATTTTTTAAGCTATTGTAATATAAAGAGCAGATGGTTCTGAATGAAAGATGGCCACACATATTTGTAGCCTAAAGTGTATGTTTTCTTACATAGGGTACATTTCTAGGAGCTCCCCTTTGAGTCCACAGTCATCAATAGACAGTGAACTGAGCACTTCGGAGCTGGAAGATGATTCCATCTCCATGGGATACAAGCTGCAGGACCTCACTGATGTTCAAATCATGGCTCGTCTACAGGAGGAGAGTAGGTGGCACTTTTTTGGTTTTCATAATGGTCTGAGGAAGATACCCCATTAACAGTTAAAACTGCTCCAGTCTCATCTCAGTGAAGGAGATCTTTTTTAAATGGTGTTGCCTATTAAGTGGCAGGTGGAAAAACTCTTCACCTGCCTGGAGAAGGTGTGCACATTGTTGGGTTCAGGTTAGTCTGAAGTACAAGTTCTTTCAAAAATTGATGTTTGTATTTTTCTGAATATTAATTGAAATAATTTTATTTCTGGAGAGGAAAGGTGCTAAAGCATTTTTCTCATACATGTATTTCATGAGAAGGGTAAAAATAAGCAGCTCTCCTGGCTTTCTTTGCCTCCGCTTCAATTTTCTTAAATTTTCAGATGAGTTTTGAAATTAAATTCCCCTTAAATACTGAATTAGGATCTTTAAGTTTGATATGTTGGTTAAAACTAGTGGTTATGCACAAATCTGAGCCTAGAGTCTTCTGAGACATAGATTATAGTTTGACTTAATAGTAATTTTTGTAAAATGTCTTTATTAATAAATAAAGGGTATTTGACTTAGAGGTCACTGAGGCAGTAAGTGGAGTATTTCTCCTGCCTCCTGTTCATGCCAAGTGAGATATCAAGGAGGAAGTGATGAGATTAAAAGCAAGAGAAATTCACAGATGGGGCCTGAATGAAAATGCCGAGTAATAAGTGCTTTTATAAAAAATAATAAAATGGGAAGAAAACTTTAGAGCCGTGATCTGGCTGAAGCCACCAGACTGAGCAGGCAGAGTGATCGCTCACCTGTCAGCAGGAGAACTTGCTGAGTATCTGGTGGCACACAGGTTCAGTAGAGAAATTGACAAGTGTTCTAATTTTAAAAAGAAAAATAATTTTGATTGTCAAAGATACAAAGGATTGCATTACTTAAATGACAGTTGTGCTCATCTCCTTCAGAATAAGGTTCAAAAAATACTTTAGGTACTTAGCTCTTTAAGGAATCAGGGTATTGGCAGACTGGAAAGAGAAATGCTGGTTTTTCTTCAAATCTGTGTCAGGTGCAATGATTGTATCTCATCCCTGTAGTACCAGCTGGTGGAGAATGTTTGAGCATGTGACAGTTGTTGACCACTTAATCCTCTGGAAAGTGGCAGTTCTGTATATGCACCCAAGCACGCTCTCTTCACAGCCACAAATAGAAACTCCCACTCGAGGAGGGGGAGAGGAAGTATTTTAAGAAGTTTCTGTTATGAAGCAAAGACATCTGTTAAAGCTGAGGGGTTCTTCTAAGTCTAGGAAGGTTGTTATCTGCACCTACTGTCAGAGTTGCTTGGCTCCTGGAAGTTCAATGTTTTTTCCTTAGCTGCTGTGCATCTGGAGAAAGGAGGGATGTGCAAGGGGTGTGAATGTTTCCGTCTCACTTGACCTGGAGCAAACAGGCTCTTACAGGGTAGTGCTAATAGTGAGATGGTTTTCAAATTGTGGCATTCTGAGAAGAGGGTGGTAGGGTTGTGTACCTGTGTAAAATACAATTGTGTTACCACTAAGCCTTGTCCATGAGACTGGATGCTATCAGGAGCTAATTCTTGTTCAGGGAGATTGGAGAGCCAGAAGATTTAGTTTAAGAAATGTCATTGTAGACATTCTTGTTCAATGAATACAAAAGTTTAATAGTAATAGCTTGGAAAAGGAATGTGAGTGTATTCGCTCTAATTAAAAGTATTGAGAAGTTAAAAACTTAGTACCCACGTAGTCTTTTTATTGGCAAAGAAATAGGTGCCTCCTGAGGGTGATTCATCTCAAGAGAGGCGTCTAAGACATCTTTTGGAGACTCCTGTGTTCTTTTTTAATATTTTATTAAAAAAGATTTTGAGGGGAAGAATTCAGGCTTAGATGCCTGAAAGGTAGATCAGATGAATTCTGCGTCAGATCTTCAGCCTGATTACATGTTAAATCCAATTCTTGCTGTAAAATTCTGTCTGCTTACCTGCTTAGTTTTCAAGATTGAAGTGCATATTAAGAGTTAATCACTTAGCAGAAGCTGAATCATCCTCCTCTTGGAATTTGCAGGCCTTAGGCAAGATTATGCTTCAACTTCAGCATCTGTGTCAAGGCACACTTCCAGTGTTTCTCTGCATGCGGGAAAGAAAGGGACATGCAGTGACCAGGAATATGATCGCTATAGTCTTGAGGATGAGGAAGAGTTTGACCACCTTCCACCTCCGCAGCCACGTCTGACTCGCTGCTCCCCCTTCCAAAGAGGGATTCCTCACTCACAGACTTTCTCCAGTATCCGGGACTGCAGGAGGAGCCCTACTTCCCCACAATTCCCTACAAATACTTATCAGCAGCCCTTCTACTCTCCTCAAGCCCAAACTCCAGAGCAGCAACCAAATAGGATTAATGGAGGTGGGTTGCATGCTTTTCTCAGAAGTGGTCTTTTCTCTGCCAAGTACCAGTGCCATTTGAAAGATGAATTGTACATAAATTGTGACAAATAATTTAAGCCTGTGTAAATGATTAAGGGATGTTATTGTTAAGCAGCTTTCTACAAAATGTAATCTGTGACCTGGCCATGAAAGTTGTTGCTTTAGTCTGTTTTGAAGTGCTGCAAAGATGACCACAAGTGAAGAAAGAAAGTAAAGAAGAGCATGTTAGCATATGTTAGCAGGCTAATAGTTGGTTAGAAGAACCTCTGGGGCTTTCAGGCTTGATGTGGGCATGTCCATTGTGGATGCTGTAAAATACAGATCAGGGTTTTCAGATTTTCATTTTCTTTCTTATTCCTGAGTTTGCTGTTAATGCAGCTGTGCTGTGATGAGTGCTTATGGCACCTTGCTTCTGTTCCACCTCTGATAGGGATGATTTTTCAAGTACTTGGAGATAGCGTCATTCCCAAACTATCCTGAAACATTGTTGCTTTTTTGCACTGCATCTGAGATATATTCCAGAGTTTGGAAGATTTGTCTCTCAGTGATTATTCACGATTTAAGTTTCCCTCCATTGTTGCTGATAACTTCTTTTCTTTCCTTATTATAATCACAATTTTCTTCTATCTGCTGCATTTTACTTTCCTATACCTTCAGTTTTTCCCCCAAGTTAATTCTAAACAGTCCATTTCCACCCAGAGTCTTGTTTGTAACATTACAGGTTACAGCTCACCCTTGGGCAAGAAAATAAATGTGTTGTTCAAAACAACATATAGTTGCTATTTATGGTGCTACAGGTATGCATGCTGCTTTTCTGACAAACAAGACGTGACAGATTGATGCCCAAACCATTTCTATTCAAAGTAAGCCATGGCATGGAAGTATAATTGACAAGTAGCAGTATAGATGGAGACGTGATATTAACAGACAGTAGAGCAGTGTGAGTATCTGTTAGTACAGCATCTGTGCCATATTCATTTTAATGTTACTTCTCTTGTCGGGGAGGTACAAGAGTGGGACAGCATTGCTGGGCTTGCAGGAATGTTGGAAGGTAGAAAGGAAGGTTTTGGGACATTTTTTTTCAGGAACAAGAGAATTATGTGTTGCTGCCATGTTCTTATGTGGCTCCCAAATGTGTTTTGAATGGTTTTTTCATGTTCAAGTCAGTGAAACTTAAGCATTGGATTTCCTGCATGGAAAGGCATGGAAACCTTTAAGGCACTGAAAACATTAGACTCCTTTGTAGTTAATTATTAACTACAAAGTGTGTAAACATAAAAGACTACCAGTTTTATCACCTGGTTGACCTTTTTGTCAAGAACTTTGAGGTGTTGGATAATGTGTTTGGCATCACCCAGAAGCTGGACATGTGACTTCAGTTACCTGTTTGCAGGAATGACAAACAGTGCTGTAATAGTACCACTGTCTTTAGAAGGGAATTGTCTCTCAGCTTCTACATCTTCAGACTCTAATGCATGCCGCTCTGATTCACGTAAGTGGCAAATACCGATGGTGAGAAACATTTTGCTTTGGCTGTGTTCTTTTGAGCAGACAAGGAGATAAGGAGTCAAGTGTTTGCTGTATTGAGTATGTCTGTGTAGTATTACATCTTCTCATCAGCACTTACCATCTTGGCATCAATTTCATTGTCTCTTAAGAGTTCCTGCACATCAGAATGGAGATACACAGCAAAATAAGAATTTGTCTGAACCTCTCTGTGACGGATGATGTGTTCCACACTGTTTGTGTACCAGGGCAATTGAGAAGGAGGGGTGTGAAAGATGCTGTTTAGATTCCATAAAAACCCCGGATCTGTGAGATGGCATGAGGTACCTTCACATAGGTATAGGCACTGACTTTTGCACCAGGTGTCTGGTCTCTCACTGTAGCCAAAGGTCTGCTTGTTCTCCATCCACAGGGTTGCATTTTAGATAACAGATAAATGCTTTGCAGTTTCAGGTGCTCTAGTGATCTTCTGCCTTTTCTGGGGGTGAGAATAGTCTCTCAAATGTTTTCCAGCTGTGTTTGAAGCTATACTTTTGAGCCCATACATTGTTCTTGGCCAATGTATTGTAGCAAAGTGCTGCCCCTGCTGTAATATTGACACAATGCTTTGTTTTTAATTGCTGTACATCTATTTGAAGATTAAATTACATACTTCTGGACCACATCATGCCATGTAGCCTGCACTCTCAGGTCCCAGTCATGTCTGAGTGAATGGTGCCCGTCATGTTTTCTGCCATTCCCCAACAGCTTGCTGTACTGGAAGGCTCCTGGTAAACCCTAGCATAAAGTGGCAGGTGTGTGCCAATCTAAATATGTTTAGATGTGAAATGTGTTGCAATGTGTTTAAGGTGTATTGTGGGGCCACTTGTAGTATGGGTTGTAGGTGTACCTGCTGTTACCTTTTAAACAGCATTCTCACAGCCACTGTAGAGCATGTATGTTATCTTTGCTTTCTAAAAGGTTTTGTTGCCAGTTCTGGCAAGAATATACTAATAGATAAGCTTTGTGTGAAATCTGTTTGGTTTTGTTTTCCTTGTTTAATTACACCCTCCCCCTAAATCAACTGAATTTTCTGTAATGATGAGTTACATCAGAAGAATACCATTTGTAAACTTTATAAGGTATTCTGATTTTCAGGGATTTTGTAATTGGTTGGTGGGTAAGAAATAGATAATTTAAAGAAAATCTGAGAGAGACGGGAGATGAACAGCTTTTGAGTATCTGTTGTAATTAGCTGAATGTCTAGTTAGTGTCTGTTTTATACTTCCATAAAGCTTTTAATATGTTTGCAGTGGAAAGATTTATGCTTATGTCTCTCTCCCTTTAGACTAATTTGAAGAAGTTACTGGTTAGCAACTTAAAATGCTGCTAACTATTAATATCAAGAATATTTCATATATAATCATTTTCATATAAGAAATACCACCAAAAATCATAAAACCAAGCTGGTTTCTGCTTTATGTTGTCCATATACACATAAATATACATTATTTTAGTTACTTTGATTCAGAAATAACTACTTTCACTTCAACTTTTTAAAACATATTTTATTTCTGTTTAGTAATTTTATTAATTTTTAATAGCTGTTAGTATTTTTGCCCTTTATATTTCTGATTTTCTGAAACCACAAGTAATGATTAACTATAGTGATGTGAAATCCTCCAGAGCAATCAAAATGCAGGATAGACAAGATACTGAAAATGGGATTGATTTTTCGTGGGTTCAGGCCTAGTTTCCCTCTCTTGAGATCAGCTTGATCACAACCTTTTATCCTTGCATCACTTATTTTATGTGCATTTTAAAGTGTCCATTTTTATAATGCATGAAAATTGGAAACCTTGTGTTTTGGACAAATTATTCCAGGTAAAGGAGTTTATTATAATACAGTAAGAAAGGGTGGATGAAAAATATGTGATTCATGGAGTAGCAATGCATTCAGTCTGCTTAGTCTTAATGTTTAGTTTCCATTACTTTTTTTTTTTTTTTTACATGTTGCTTTTTAAAATTTTAACTTGGTTTATACCTTCATAAAAAAGCCACAGATACCACTCACTTGAAAAACTTGGCCTTTATTTTCCAGAAATTACTAGCTATGAGCTACTTTCTTGCCTATATTTTGAAAATACTATGGACATCATTGGTTGTTGCCTCATTTTTAAAGCTGCAAATGTGGTTTTTGTGTGTTGTTTGGGTTTTTTAAACAAAGTCCAGGCAGACATAGAAGAGCAGCATTTCAGGGGCAGTACACTGTGTTTAGATATGGGTTTATCATAGATTTATGAAGTGGTTTCTGCTCATAACCTCTCTTGCATGGTAAGAAAGGAAAAACTCTCTCTAGGAAATTGTTGCAGACTTTATTACAGAAAATGAGAAAAATAATCTCACTTTGCTACCTTTGGTTTATACTGAGGATACTAATCAGTGGGGAACTCATGGAAGGATAATGGAAAAATCTTTAATCAGCTCTAGCTATCTGTGGCGGGAGACGTATTCCTGTGAAGCCAGGATGAGATGAAGTAATAATTCTGAATAAAATATAGATACTGACAGTATTAAGAATGGCATCACTCACTTAACTGAAGGACTTGCTTTAATCTGTGTTTGTGGTTTTACACACTGATGTCTCTGTATCAGCTGATGATTTCACAGACTTTTAAAAAGACCCTGGTGTATTTGGGACGTCACAAATGTTGTAACTGTAAGAAATATAAAGCAGATAATCTCAGGTCTTCAGAGATGAGCAACAGAAATTAATCCCATAAAGTGAAGTTGTAATAGAGCCTACAAATTTGTTAAGGATTTCAGAGCACACACTGAATGTCTACACGATATTTAAAACCAAAAAGCATGGGTTGTTTCCTTACGGTTTTACTCTGACCTATTTGTGCATAGAATACAGATAAAGCAGAATTGAATTTGCAGGATTTGTGTGAAGGATTTAAATACGTGTGAGAAACTGCTAATGTAGCTCAAAAAGTGATACAGATTTCTCTGAGACACTAATAATTCTGATTCATTTTATCACACTTTTGTACCTCTGCTGAGGTTTGAGAGTCCTTTTGTTCAAATGGAAACATTGACAACACTTACTGGGAATAACTGTGAAGGAATAAATGTGTTTTAAGAGACTTCACTGTAGAATCAGCTTAAGCCCTCCTTGCAAGGAAAAGCCCATTGGATGAGGCATTTTGGAAGACAGAAGATGATTCTGATCAAGGACTGCTACAGAAGTCCCCATCTGGCAGCCCACCAAGAGTGCACCTCTTCTGGGCCAGCTTTGCTCCGAGGACAGGGTCTGTTTGTGCACTATATGGAATTAATCTTCAGCCAGTGATAGTATTAGGTCAGGGAAGGGAAGAAGAAGCAGTGGAACGGGGACAACCACCAGCAATGCGGGGATCAGAAGACAGAAAGCAGGTGCTGCCTGTTCTGGTGTCCTGTGAGAAAGAAGCTGGGCCACTGATCCTGAGCTGACTTCAGAGAAGAAATAGCATCAGGGGAAGAACATCCTGGCAAAAAATCCGAGCTGAAGCAGCTGGGTGAGGGGTGAACTGTTGTCTTCACTGTAATTTTGTGGAATGTTTGACGAAGAAGGGACACTTTTTCCTGCCTTTTGACCTGTTTATAGCAGTAGTGAATATCATCTGTGCTGTGAGGTGGCCTTTTTATGTACATTTTTAGTTGAGGGCAGAGGATCCTGTATTTCACAGTTTCCAGCTTTTCTTATATTGTAGAGGCAATGGGCTAATTCAGCATGGATGTCACATATGGGGAGAAGTGTAAACATGCAGTAGGCAATTTTTGATGTTTCATGCTACTGCAGATACCTGAAAGGGAAATGTATGCTGCCTAAAGAAAGCTCACAAAATGACAAGCACCTGTGTATATGCATGAATTATTCTTAGACGGTGATAAGAACCAGGAACTGATTATTGACTGCCCTTGCATGACCTTTTCGTCACACATATAAATACCTCAACAATACAATGTCTGTAGATCATGATATTTTATCTCAAAGAAGGCTGGGAAAAGCGAAGATACATCTGTGATATTTTATATGGCTGCATTCTACTTAAACACCGTATTTTTTTTCAGCCTAAATTATAGTTGAGACTCAGCAGTGGGTTACAGTAACAACTGTGGATGTTGTTGGAGATTGGGTCCAGTCATTGACTGACGACCACCTTGCCAACTAGACCATGGCACCAAGTACATTTCTTGTCATTTCTTGATTCAGTCATTTCTTGAACAGGTGTAGGTCCTTTGAAGTCCCTTACTGGTGTAACTATCCACGTCTTCCTAACAAAACAAACTGCAAAAAACTGATGATTTTTTTAGCTTTGCCACTGAACCAGATTAATACAGAAGAGGTAGCAGAAACTGTGGCAAATTCCAGTGTTCATCACAAACAGGACTACTTGAGCAAATTAATTCTCAGCTGAGAATACACCTCTACTCCTTCTCTTCTCTGTTAGTTTTCTCATCCAGTCTTAGGAGAGCAAAGAGGTCTGGAAGGAAAAGCAGCTTGGAAAAATATTTTTGTTTTCTTCTGATATATTTCCAGCAAGTTCATATCTAGTCACATCTCAGTGGCCTGAAATAGTATTCAAATCCCATAACTCCTACCTTCTGCTTTCATATACTAAGCTCACAAGAGACAGCATTTCATTTACAAACAAAACGTCTGTAAGGCTGTTTCCACTGTTCTTAGGAGGGAAGCAGGTGACAGAAAAAACTTCAAGAAGGAGATGAAAGAGGATGTATCATCCAAGGAGATGAAAGCTGCAAAATGCCATCAAGGCGAACATTTCTGGGTTTTCCCCAAACACAAAACTGACCCGCTATTTTCATTGCTTTTCAGGGCCATTTATCTCAGCAGACACAAGGACTCATCAAAGAAGTAACACAGCTGCTTGATGGATGAGAATTTGCAGGTGCAGCAGGAATCTGCTGCCTGAGAACTGAATGAATCAGCAGCAGAGCAAACTGCTGGGACAAGAAGGGATTAATGAACAGGAGGCAAAAGACGTGGCCACCCAAGACATGGAGGAAAACCAGGCTACTTGTGTACCTATTTTTCTGCTATTGTAGCTGCATCCCCTGGACAGTTCAAGGCCCAAATAATGCCTGAGGTGGCTGATGCAGTCCCTGAGTGTAAAAGCATGTAGAGTCCAAAGAATTCTGCTATACAACATGATACATAAAAAGCTATGTTATGAAGTGCCATCTTCCCTACCACCGTCCTGCTGCTTAAACTTTTGTTTGCCAAGTTCTGTAATGTTGAGTTAGGATTTCAGGACTTTCAAAGGGTAGGCTAGGACTCCAGAATTAACTGTAGCTAGAGACATCCCATATTTGTGATTTTTTTGCCACTTTTGGCCAAGGATTGCATCATAGGGTGACAGTTCGCTCTTCAGTTTGCAAAACTCTTGAATTTTTTAGGAATAGATACATGCAGTAGCTGTATGGGTGCTATTGTTTGCACCCCCAGGACAGTTTCAGAAGCCTGATAACCGTTTTATGATTGTTCCATCACTGATATTAATACTTAGTACCTGGCTGTACTACACCTTGCTAATGTTCATTGCTGTACCATTGACAGTTTCGGTCTGACGCTGTCAGTAATTAGTCACTGAAGCACAATTCTGACTCATTTGCTGAAAGATTTGTCTCTACAGTAGTTCTTTATTAGGATTTGACTGTATTCTAGTTTCCAGGGATTCAAACCTTATATTTTCTTTTCCTGCAGAAGATACAGCCTTTCTGTGACACAGGTTGCTGGAGTTATGTAGGAATCACATCCATTGAAGTTACTGTTAGTGACTCCTAATAACTTGTATAGATAGAACTGTACTGTCACATCTTATTACTTTCTTCTTGTTAGCAGCTTTAAGGATTAGAGGAGCTAATGATGGTGCTAAATAGGTTGTATATTTATGTAGACTGATCAACAGAGATTTCTAAATAAATCTTTTGTTTCTGTGAACTGAACTTGCCCTGTATGAGCCAGGAGCTTGACCTGTGCCAGCAGTTCCAAGCAGTGTGCTGGGTTGTTCCTAAACACACAACCAAAACCTGAGTCTGGAAATGCCCTGCTCTGTGTGGGAGAGAGCAGTTGTAGCTGCTGTTACAAGACAAGCACACCCCTGCATTCTCTTGCAGTGTAAGAACTTACCAGGCGTTGGAACCTATGTTAGGAACAGGAGCTGGTGGCCTCTGCTGGCCATGCTACGAGGAGGGACATAACCACTTCAGCAGGGCTCAGCACATGTGCTTCTGACCCTGGCCAAGAGGCAAACCTTGGTGATATTGTCAGGGACAATTTAATAAATGCCCCCTGTTTTCCCACAGTGGTTCTTTACTGGAGTCTGTCACATCACAAGATCAGGTCCTTCAGTCTGTGCCATTTTGCCAGTCTCTTCTGATTGTACAAAACTGAGTCCTCTCCCTTTGGTCTGATGGCAGAAGAGACCCGAAGAGTTTTCCCTAGATTGCCTGATAGTTTTGTGGTTGGGAAGCCACCCTGAGATGTCAGAGAGGTTTAAGTTTCTCTCTTAAGTGAACTGGTGTGAGTGGGGTTGCAGGTGTATTCTGACCTTTTAGACACTTTCCTTAGCTGTTGTACTTGTCCCAAAAACATTTGGGGCATTTCCAGCTTCCTTTCCATGAGAAGCCCTACAAAAAAACCTACTCTGAAAATGCCTGCTAAATCAGGTACCACAAGTGAGGTAGGAGGGAGAAGCACTGGATTTGAAAATTCTTGTATCAACTCAAGGGCTCCAAGCGATTGAACAGCATCAAGACTTTGCAGTTTTTGCCCATGGCTGCCTGCAGAAACTTAACATGCTAACAAGGTTAGGTTCTGAATGGAGTTACTTAGCATCTTACTGCACCTGAAAGCAAGACTTCAGTCACTTAGGATGGATTTCTAATCTGTCTATATGCATCCACTGTCTGATTGCCAATGCAGAGTTGCTGTTGTATTCACTGCAAAGAAACAGGCACATTTAGGGCATGGTTCACCTGACCTACTTTACACATCTATGTGAAACTCATCATTATTTATTGTGTAAATCCTTGCAGTTCTGCAACTGTACTGTCTATTGGTGTCTTTAAAATTACTTGTGAGTAATCATGCTGTTACAATGGTCATGGTTCAGTTTGAAGGCTGTCAATAACATATTCTTCTGGTAGAACAAAGCCTCTCATTCTGTTGAAGTCATTTGTTACAGTTCTGATTTTCTGCAGAGATTATGTGGAGCCTGCTTGTGTTTGTTGGAAATTCTGACCTGACTATGGATGTTGTCTTCTTTTGCTGCAGACAAACTCCGCAGAAGCATGCCTAACCTCGCTCGGATGCCAAGTACCCCCACCATTAGCAGTACTGCTGGCTTTGCTGGTTCTCCTGTCACTGTGAGGAATAGTCAGAGCTTTGACTCCAATTTGCACGGAGCCAGTAATGGCATTTCAAGGATGCAGTCGTGTAGTAAGTACCTGCCTTCTTTGGCCGTGCGCAAGGAGTCGATAAAGGGGTGGAATACACGCCCCGGTCACTGATCCTTTGTTCTGTGAAAAATTAAAAGCAAACTGTTCTTTTGCACCAGATTTTAATACATCTCAGGATTTTCAAAGTTTCTATTTTGGAAAGCAAATTCTGCCAGTCTTGTTATTGGAAGTTCCTTCACTTTTTTTAATCTTTGCCCATTTATCTTGTGCCAGCATTAAAACTGAAACAATAATAATAGTAATAATAAGTAGTAATATTGTAGAAACACCAAAAATGCAATTAATTCATGTAAGCTCACATTTTTAGTTTTGATACTACAATTGAAAAATGCTTTTCTTGGTAATTTATACAATGGTGGTTGTACATTACACTGTATGAACACTATCTTAAAACACATGACCTCTCTCCTACTGAATTTGAGCCACTTTTTTCTGAGGAAATGCTGTAAACCGGGTTACATTCTCAAGTATAATGTACTTGGTGAGTAGAAGAATTAAAATTGCTCTGTAATTGGTTTAATTTAGGTGACTTCTTGATGGGGGGATGAAGGGAGTATTGATCTAGTAGGTGAATTATTGATGTAGAACATGAGCAAGAGAGATCAAGATCCAAACCCATCTTTTCTAGCACAGTGGTTGAGGTTCTTGAGTGGAAATGGGATTTCATGGGACATAGGCAGAAGCAAAGAGGAAAAAAAAGATAATTTATGAAGAAAGGATTTAACTTACACTCTCCATTTTTTGTGAGATTTTGGAGGGAGAGATTGGCACAAACTTTTCCTGTGGGTGTTTTCTTTTAAATTTGAGCAGAAATTACAAATATCTTTAAAACAATTACGTTACTTCTTTTCTGGAAAATATTCTTGGCTGGTGGTTTATTTTGTTGTATTTTGTCCTGTTTGAATATGAGACTGGAAATAGTTCAGGTTCCCACATGGATTGTTGTGGTCGTGCATTGAGAGTTTAATTTTATTTATTATTTTAGAAATACATATTTCTTCATATGTTCACGCTCTTATATATATGTGTGTGTGTGTAAAATTCCATTTTTCTGAAATACCTTTAAAAAAAAACATTTATAGTAAGTGGCTGTGGTGGGGTATTTTACGAGCTGTTATGATAAGTGCTCCAGTATAGTTTATTTGAATCACTCCCTGTGTCTTTAAATGGTTTAAAGATGCCCTTTTTTTCAAAGACTTGAAAAAGGAGTGCTCTAAATGTAGTGTCTTAGTTTATATGCTTCAGGCTTTTGACAGTTTGCTTTTGGTACATGAACTCGGAAAGTGATGCATGCCAAATGTACAGCAGAGGGCAGGATTGGGTAGAAAATCTATAAGGCTTCTGGAGCTCATAGCATTGATTTAAAATGATAGTTTACATAACATCAGCCTTATAATATGCTGTTCCATTCAAGACCTTTTATAGCCTTTTTATTGTTTTTATGCATAAAGCTTAAACTTCTGTGATGTTTCCTTATGCTTTAATGGAATGTTACTTGTACAACATGTGGTTGTTGCAAGCCACCTCACAAAAATCAAAATCACCTAACAGTGACTAATTTATACCTTCAGCAGTTTCTCCTGTTTAAAGCTCTAAGTGCGTAGGTGGATTTAGTGTGCTTATAATGGCTAATTTAATCTCTCTGAGGGAAGAAAGGATGAATATGGACTGGGATTTTTTTTCAGCATGGGGGTGGAACAGGATATTTCAGTTCAGTGCAGTGTTACTGGATACAGTACTGGATCCAAGAGGTTTTGCAGCAGTTTTTAATCATCAAGTAAATTGTATAATGATGTATTTATCCCTGTTTAGATCTATGTAGAAATGAGCATTATTATGTGATCTTACTTGTTGCATACTGACATTGTTAATTCCTTTTCTGTCACTCTTCACAGTTCCATCACCAGGACAGCTTCAACACCGAGTTCACAGTGTGGGACAGTTTCCAGTGTCTGTCAGACAGCCTCTCAAAGCTACTGCCTATGTAAGCCCAACCATACAAGGGAGTAGTACCAGTAGCAGTATTCCAGTGTCCAGCAGCTCGCAGTTGTACTCCAACACTGGGATCCCAATGCCAAACAAGACTGCTGGTCAAGGCATTGTAGGGCGCAGTGCTCTTCCAAGACCATCGCTGGCCGTCAATGGGAGTGGCATTCCCAGGAGTAAAATTGCACAGCCAGTTCGAAGGTAAGAGTTAAACAGGCCTCAGTCTCTGTGTGGATGGCTTAGGCTTAAATTGTGGAATTTTTTTGCCTCCTGAATATGAAGCTATAAAACCTAAGTTTCTGTCTCCCAGTGCTGAGTCACTGAATGGGTGTGAAGATGGCTTGCCAGAAATAGTGATGGACAACGCATGCTGGTAGCCCCCAGTAAACTGTGATAATGGATAGTGTGTAATCATATGTAAACAGGAATGGATTGCCACCTGTCAGTAAGAAACCCAAACAAACAGAAACCTCACACCATTAACTGATGTGGCTTACCTTCTCCCAGACTTGTGCCTGCTACTATTTCAGTGTCACAGCATGGGCTAATCTTAGAGTGCTCACACAGAAATCACTCCCTCCCTGTTGTTTTAAATGGCAGTAGTCGGTAAAAATGCCAGTTGTACTATTACAGCATTGTGAAAAAGGAAATATCCTGGATAGTACGGTCTTAGGTTGAAGCAACATCTTTTCAATCCCAACTGGGAGACAGTAGGCACTGGAATATCACATAGTTGCAATAAGCTGAACTGTTAAGCAAATGCAATTCTTTTCATGCAAAAAAAAAAAAAAGGAGAAAGAGAAATTAATCTTCAAATTAATTATTTTCAGGCCAAGCAATAAAATAAGCTTGATGAAAAAGATTGTGTTTTAATCACCTTATCATAACTGGGAGTTTAAGTCTTAGCTGCATGTTCTGTAATTAATAGGAATTAAGTCTTCCAAAGGAAAAGGTTCTCTCAACTTGTGTTAACTCCTCCAACTATTTCTTCCCATTGCACACATCCCTCCTCTTGCGAGGGCCTGCTGTGTGACCACCTCATTTTCTATTGGATGAAATGTCAGTGTTTAGCTCTCATAATTTTTGTACTTTTCACTACATACTGGCTAGATCCAGAATAAGTTTAGTTGTTCACATTCTCTCTTTGGTTGAGTTACTTAGGGATTACACTGATGTGACAGATTTTGACCAACTGCAGTGAAACTTTGATAAAGAGCCGTCAGGTTTCTTCTTTGATGAAGACTGTACCATGAGATTTCTATTATAACCTTCTTTGCTCTCAGCTGGAACTCTCTCAGTTAGAGCTCTTTATAGTTGAGGGTTTTCTATCCTTTTTTCTTTTTCCTTTCCCCCACTTCATGTTCTTCTGCAGAGCTCTTAAATCTTTCATAGCAGCATGTGAAGAAGCCTTTCTGGGTCATGAAGACCAGTCCCTTGCTATTTTGTAGCTTCTCATACAACAGACAATATTAAAGAAAAACAAAATTAAGAGCTTTCAGTGGGAGGGTGAGAGACTATACTCTCAACACTGTTTATATTAGAAGCTGATTCAAATCAGTAACAAAGCTATTTATAGTCCAAAAAGTCTGGGCTTCTCTCTCCTTTCCTTCAAATGTGCCTTACCAGCACCCTGTGTTGTCATGGAGTCAAACCAGTGTTTGTTGAAGATGGATGGTCTTTTAAGTTCATAGGGCTTAAAAAGCACAGGTAGACTGGAGCTCAGACTACAGTCTTTAACACCCTTGTTTAATTTTATTGATTCGTTTGGAAAAATACAAGCGGTTTCAGTTCATACAGACTTTTCTTCGAAGGAATTCAATTGGCAGTTTTTTTCACTGTGGTAATTTCTAATGAATGGTATTTCTGATTATCAGTTTAAGAGTCTAGCTTCTTTCAACCTTAAATTGTGTTTTTAGTCATGACTTGATTAGAAATAGAACAGGTCTTTTGTGTTTTTTAAATAAATCAGATGTTCAGGGGGAAGTTCAACTCTCAGAGCAAATCTGTGTCTTCCTACCTTTAGCCAGACTGTTAAGTCGGCAAGTTACTGGTATTTCAGATACTTAAAATAGGTTCTTAGACACATTATATTGAGGTTGCATTAGGGAACTTCAGTATTTACTGCATGGGATAAAACACTGGATGAGGGAGTGCTTTTAATAATTTGTGATATAAAATTATAATAGCCAAGATAAATAACTTGGCTAAATATTAACTGATTTTCTCCTTACCATCAGAGATTCAAGCAGTGTAAAGAAATTGTGATGATGTAACCCATCTCTTCTTAGCCTTAGAAGTCAGACAACACCTTTTTTTTTTGCTGCTGTTGGGTGGATCCACACAACCCTCAGCCCATCCCAACTGCAGCCTCAGGGCTTCTTGCAGACCCCACCTTCCAGCTCTCTGTGTTCTAACCTTATGCAGTATGAGGGGCAGTGGAGGCAGCTTCCCTTAGGGCAGGGTGAGCAGGGAGCTGAGTGGGACAGCTGGGCTGCCCCGCAGTGCCAGCCTAGAGCAGCATTGGTGGTGATCAGGGTCAGCCAACACTCCCAGTTCCCAGGCAAGTCCACAGGTTCCAGCTAAAGCCAGAAAGTCAGCAGCTCAGGGTCTGGATCATGCCAGATACCAGGCACAAGTGTGGCAGGGATGTAAGCATACCTGTGGAGCCAGGGCTTGCTTGTTCCTGCTGCCTTTCACGGGAGCCAGTCACTGCTGGTGATGGAAAAGTAGAAATGCACTACAGCCCCTCCAAACCTCTTGTCTCAAACAACGTGATGTCATACCAACATCTTGTGCTTGTTTGAAACGGTTTTCAATGCTGGCATGTTTTTCTGTCAGTGCCTTGTAGCAGAGATTCACTTCTGGATACATAGCAGTATTCTTAAAACTATTTTCAAGTTAGCTAATGATTTTTTTTTTTTTCCCCTCTCTGGTTTGGGTATTTTTTGAAGATTATTAAACATACTTTCTTCTTTTTTTCTGGAAACAAAAGAAAGCAGCAGTTGCAGAAAACAGCAGAGGCAGATTACGTTCTGTCTCAAGTAACTGGATTTATATCAAAGATAAATGATGCTGCACCGAAGCAGCTTGGCTGAATCTAAATTTAACCAACTGTTTTTACTTAAGTGCAGTGTTTTTGCTACTAAAAAAGCAGTTGTAGCAGAGAGTTGAAGCTGCTCTCATGTATGACATATCAACTGCCTACTTTACAAGATACCTCTGCCTTTTTACAGCAAAAAGCATTTGGAAGGGAGAGGAGGCATCAGTAATTTTTAGCAAAACCAGAGTAATGCAAAAACAAGGCTTGAGATCTGCTTTTGTATGAAACAGTTTCACAAAATCGCAACGCATTTTTTTCAGCAAATTGGGATGTGACAAAATTATGGTTGTGGCAAATTAGAGATAGAGCCTGCTGTGTTATCAGTGAGTTGGCAGTTAAATCAAGTCAGATGGTTGGTTTTCCTTTTTTTAGTTTTACTTGAAATAGTTGCCTCAGTAGTACCTGGAGGGTTTGGAAGGTGGTCAGGAAGCATTTTAGAAGTCGTCATTGATGAGTGAGAGATGCAGCCCAGGTGTGAGGGTGGGGACCCAGGAGATGGTGAGTTCCCATCAGGAGTGGTAGTGCTGAAGCTGGTGGCTCTGGAAACACATTGTCATGTGTCTTGGTTAAGAGGGTCTGGAGCAGAACTCGGAGTTGTTCAGCCAGTAAAATTCTTCAGTGTTTGCGCAGTATATTTATAAACTGCTGGTTTTTCATGAGCATGCTGGGCACAGTAGCTATTTGGAAAGTGCTTCCCATTAGAGCTCTGCTGCCCATAGTGACAAAAACTGTTTTTACTGTCTTTAGCCCTGAAAAACCAAATCTCTGTCATTTAGAGGCACCTCATGCAGGATTACAATTATTCACTCAATTCCTTTTTACAAATCTTTCATCCTCTTCTCATTGAAAGGGGCCTTAATTTCAACATAGATCCTTACATGTGTATTAATGTGTTGCCAGAAAGATACCAGAGAGATGTCTCTAAGCAAGCCCCAAAGCCATTGTCACTGCAGAAGTAAATGATGTCTTTTACCTTGATCTTTCACAGGAAATATGACCTCGTTTTCCCTTTTTTTCCCCCCGTCATTTGGTTAATACAGTTTTCTTCAGCCTCCAAAGCCACTGTCATCACTGAGCACAATACGGGATGGGAACTGGAGAGACGGCTGCTATTGATGAAGGATGACCCTCAACAGTGGAAAACACATAATGTGGATTTCATTACCCAGCTGGCTGGGTAACAATGATTTGGAAAAGGAGGGTCATACAGTATTATATTCCCCAGGATCTTAATCTGTAACCATCTACAATGCCATGTCATTTTTAAAAAATGAACATCTTACCAAATACTAAATATTGCACTTAATCAGTTACCTGAACAGCTGCATTGTTATCAGACTAACAATGGCAGTGTTGGCATTTGGAACCGAAGAAAGTATAATATGTGTGCAAAATACAGGAATATTTCCTTGGAAGGGACTGGGAGATTTTGCTTTTGGGCAGCTTTGCCATACTGAAGTTCTGAGATAATTTATTCAGTGTAAAGGCATCACTCATTTTATTTTGAATTTTGGGGTACTTATGTATGTGCTTGAATTTTTTTCTAGTGTTCTCAGTACATTTTATTTTGTATACTTAATTTCATTTAAACTTGCCTGAACCTTGAACTACAGAGAGATAATTTAACTTTTTCTGTGCCATAAATAATATTTCTGGGGTAATGTACTTTTTTAGCACTAGGAGCATATCTTATGAAATCTTGCCATTGGCAATACAAAGCAGTATATTTATGTTGCAGAAGCACAAAAAAAAAAGGTAGCATTCACTGGAAATTGCCATCCAGCTGGGTCAGCGTGGTTTTGTTGGTCTATCACCATTTGTTTAATTGTTAATTTATTGTCATAGTGTTTTGTATTTAAAATGGCAGCATAAGTCACATTGCACTTACAAAGGTACAGTGATCTCTAAAACTACTGTTGACTTTCAGTACTTTATTACAAAGAATAAAATTGGTATGTTTTATTAACAGTTGCTTATGGAAAATGAGTTTTAATGTGAATAAATCTTTTTGATAGATCTTTTACAAAATCCAATTGCACTAATCAATGCTTTCTTATAATGGCATATGACTTAATATTTGATTACAACTGTGTATACTGCTGTTTTGGAATGTTTCAGGAAATAAAGAATCTATTTCAGCAATAGTGCTCTTCTTCAGTGTGCAATGTAAACATTGTGAGAATTTAGCTACTCACATCTACTTAGATCCTGAAGTTTTTACTTAGCATTTATGATGAGTATTCTGGATTTTTGCAAATAGTAACTGAGTTACCTAAACTATTTTTTTAAATTGTGTTAGGAAGCCGTGGTATGCCTAGAAGACAAATATGTATTATTTTCAAACCAATCTTACTGTGATCTTAAGAGACTTTTTCAATCTAATGTTTAGAACATGAAAGTGCAAGTATGACTTGCAATGAGAAACAAAGATTGGGTACATTTCATTGTGGCTGTGAATTTGCTCTCTGTTTTGCTCTACAGTTGCTTGAGGACCTGCTTTTCTGGAAAGGGCAAGCTAAAATAAAAAGCAGAGGAGAAGTATTTAGTGGTTTAGTAACACTTTCATTACACTGAGAAGTGATGTATGCTAGTACAGTAGGATCCCTGTACAGCATAGCATTGTTTAACAGAGATAAAGTTAATTTTTCACACTGAAGTTCTTTTAATACAGTTTAAATCCTTTTTAACTGTATACAGTTACAGCATACAACTGTTAAAGAAGGTATCAAGAATAATCAAAAAAAGAAATTATCTCTGCACAGGTAAGTATTTAAGCAGGAGTGTGCCAAACTCACATTGTTCATTAGAAGCTTTAATTGGAATAAATTACTTTTAGTTTAAGTAGTCATTTGTGGACAGTCTGTGGTGGGGTTCAGAGGCAGATTGGGGGTGCTTTGCCTTTTGCCTGTGAGAAGGAGTTTCGCAGCTCTCATGGCATCTGGTGCTAGGGATCCAGCATGATCATAAAAGATGGATGAAGGCCCATGGCAGTGATTAGTTCCTCATTGATGAGAGCTCTGGTCTGAGCTGTCTCTTCAATGTGTTCCCTAGTGCCAGGATTTTACCACTGTTCCTACATTATCTGGGACATCACAGCACCACATTATTTTCAGTTTTTGAAATAGATTGGAGCTGTTGCATTTAATACAGAGTTGTACGCAGGAGGGGGCAGCATATACTTTGAAAATGCATTCTTTTCCAGTCTCTGAATATTACAAGCTCTTTGAGAAGATCCAGTTGATTTGGGAACCTTACAGTTTTTCTGCTCTAAGTGTTTTTGTCAAGTATCTGTCACATTGGATGCCATCAAGCTCTAGGAGGAAACCCTCGGTGTGAGCAGCTGGATCTAAGAATCGACAGAATCACACTCGTTCCAGCCATGGGCTGTGATACTGCTGCTGCCTGCCTGTAGTTGGTGGAGCTGGCTGCCTCCCCTCAAATTTGCATCAGTGAGCCAGGGTACTACTGCACAGTGTCAGACTTCACCACAGTTTCAGTGGGAACAAACTGGGTGGAATATGCAGCACAAAATCACTTCTGTCAGGCTTAATTTTGTGAGAGGCAGAATCTCCTCCAGGGCAGTGGAAAACACAGTTATCTTTAAAAATAAAGACTGAAACTTATTTTTTGCAAGGAAAAATTAATTTCTAAGTGTAAGGGAGCATTTGAGAGCTCTCTCTTTGGTTCTCTTTTGGTCCATTAATTCAAGTCCTACTCCTGGCTCCTTGTTGCTGCATCCCAAAAATGACCTACCTCCTTCAGTCCAAACTGTGATCTTGGGCTCACCTCTTGAACTACTGGATGAGTCATGATAACCTTTTTCTCAAAGGTCTTTTCCCCTTTCTCTTTAGTCACTGGGGATAAAACCTCTACATTTCCAGTCCTTCAACCCTGTAATTTGTGGCACTGTCTTTGACTTTTCCACTTTTCCAAGCTAATACTGTGGTTCAGTCTAAGTCCTTCATTGAAGATACATATTTCTTTTTTTCACCCCTACGTATGAAATTCATCCTTTACCTCCTCACCTGAAGTAATCTTGGCCTTGCAGTGGCTTCAGTATGTAAGATCTGTCCAGACTAAAACCAGTAAGGTAATTTTTCTCTCTTTCTGCTTTGACAATGTCACTGCTTTGACCACTTCATATGCATTTTCCCCTCTCAGTTAAAAAGAATTGTTGTGATCTAGTTGTACTCTTCTACAAAGCCATGGACACTATCCCATTCCCACTGTTAGTTTCTCACTGAGTGTTGAAGTGAATTCCCATATCAAAGTCCATGATGCCAGCCTGCTTTGTGCCTGCTGCAAGCAAAGCACCTGCTAGCTCCTGAGTTGTCCTTCACTCTAGGGGATTGCTGGGCATCTCCATTTTTTAATTCACCTTCAAATCCTTCTTAAGAGTTTCTTTGCCATGGTACCACTCAAAGCAGGACAACATTCAAATGACCAGTGTTGTCATCTTCTGCTTTTAAGCCTGTCATTTTAAATTTGATTTGTGATTATTGCGGTACCCAAACTGTACATTGTTAAGAGACATAGACTGCTGTCTTTTTCCTTTGGGTTTTTAAGGCATGAAGCCCAGTAGGCTTTCAGGCCCACTGTTACAATGCCTATATACTTACACGCATACTCAAAACTGGCATTTTCATGCAGAAAACAGTATTTAAATATCCACTGTGAATGATGGCTGAGGTTTCATAATTAAAAAGATTTAAGGTAGTAGCTCAAACACTCTTGAAAGTAGGTTTGTGGTGTTTAATCTTCAAGCATGACTTACTAATTCAGAAATTCTGGTTAAAAAAGGGAGTGACTAAGCCTGCGTGACTTTCCCTGTCACTGTTGAGGTGAAAAGGGTATGTTCTGGCTAGTCTGATTTAATTTTCCTATTTGACCAGCCCATCTGCTCAGCCATCTTTCCCCCTCATCAATATTTCTACCTCTTGTACTCCCCAGTTTCAAACCTTTGTTGTAATCTCTCTCAGTGATTATACATGCTCTTGTGGCTCCTGTGGCTGGTGCAGTTCTTGACCATCCACCTGCAGATTCCCACCCTGCTATTCTGCTCTTCACTCTCCAGCCTAGGAGCAGGTCCTCAGTGCATCTTCTGTCTCCATCAGTGGGACTTTCAGCTCTTACCTGCCGAGGTAAGCAGTTATACTTAATCTGAATTAATACCTGTGAGTAGGGGTCACACCTCTGCACTTGGATGTGACCAGGCTGCCTGCTTGTTGCAAGGGGAATTCAAGGGATTGGCTTTGACCTAAAGAGGCTCGAAATTGTTTCTACATGTGCAGTTCAACAGTACTTTATATATAAAGTATCTCATGGAAGGAAGGTAGTGATTAGATAAGCTTATTCTTGAAACCTCGTTCCTCTTTTGAATAAGCCGTTTTATATAAGCTGTAATTATTAGGGTGACTTGAGGGTTACAAATCTCTTACCCATAAACAAACAAACAAGAATCCTTTGGTACCCAAATGTTGATTTTAGCATAATCATGGAATGGTTTTGGTTGGAAGGGAGCTTAAAGATCATCTAGTTCCAACAGCCCCCATCACAGGCAGGGGACACATTCCACTAGGCTAGGTATCTCCAAGCCCTTTCCAACTTGGCCTTTAACATTTCCAGGGATGGGGCATCCACAGCTTCTCTGGGCAACTGTTCCATTTCCTCACCACCCTCAGAGTGAAGAATTTATTCCTAACATCTAAACTAAACCTACCCTCTTTCAGTTTGAAGCCATTCTCTCTTGTCCTATCCCTGTGTGCTCTTGTAAACAGTCTACAGCTTTCTTGTAGGCTCTCTTCATGCCCTGGAAGGCCACAGTTAGGTTACCCCGAAGCCACCTCTTCTGCAGCCTGAACAACCCTAATTCTCTCAGCCATTCCTCATAGTAGGGCTGCTTCATCCCTCTAAACATCTTGGTGGCCCTCCTGTGGACTCTCTCCAACAGGTCCATGTCCTTCCTGTGCTGGGACCCCAGAGCTGGATGCAGCACTGCAGGTGGGGTCTCAGCAGAGCAGAGCAAAGGGACAGAATCCCCTCCTTTGCCCTGCTGGCCACAGCCCAGGGCATCTTGCTTTCTGTTGTTTGCCCACAGGTTGGATTCAGTCATCTTGGAGGACTTCTACAACCTTAATGATTCCATGATTACATGATTCTTGCTTAATTTCTTTAAAGAAGTAAACACATTTCTTAATTCATGCATCACCTTGAGCAGGCTATAGAATGAAAGCAGGCATAGATACATATAAAAGCCTCTGGTAGTCTTGTTTTTCATTGTGAACAATGGACAGATACCTAGATTTGGCTGTGTGAACCATATTAAGAAGTCTGGACAATGGTGGTTGAACTTTAAAATTTTACAGAGAAATATTTCAAAAGTTTATCTACCTTGACTTTTTAGAAGTAGAGAGAAGCTTAGTATCTAGCACAGTCAAAAGGGGTGCACATTTCCCAGATAGAGATGTCAAAGTTGTATGAAACTACAGTTAGATATAGGCAATGTTCACAGACTAGTAAGTGACTCGTACTTGAAAAAAAAGGTGACAAATTCACAAAATGAAGGTGACTCTGTTAGGTATTTGCTGCTTTTCTGCTCAATTCAGCCCTCTTTGTAGAGGGGTTGAACATCTGAAGGAGACTGAGCTGTGCAAGTTTTGGCTGGGCAGAAAAAAACCCCTCGTGGCTCCTAAGCATGGAGTAGGCTTGGTCATGCAGTGTTGGATCAGCAGGGCAGATCCATTGCTCTGCAGCAGCCTTCTTGTTTCCCAGGAGCACAGGTGCCTGCTGCACACCTGGCACCCAGATGCAGCCTTGGCTGCCCACTGCCTTCTCAGAAGGTACCAGAGAGGGGACATTCCTTGCTTGCTAAGATCGAGTGCTTATAAGAGTCTCATTACTGGGGCAGAGTCCAGCTAGACAATGATACTCAAAGCATGTTATTTTTATTCTCTGAGCTAAAAGATAATATTTTGCCTTTTTAGACATGATCTTTCTGCTCTGTAGAGTTCTTTCCCTATCTCATGCATTTATTGTTGTATTTTTCTGTTTGACTATTTTTTGTTAGCTAGAAGAATTTAAATAATATTTTTTCTGTGCTTAAAATAATTGAAATAATATTTCTTCTTTGTTTCTGTTCAATTCTTGCCCCTGAGATTTCTGTTGTTCCCCTAGAAAAATAAAATATTCCTTTGTCTTTGTGGCCAGACATATAGAAGGAATGAGCCTGTGGCCAAATTCCCAAACTGAGCTCTAGCAATCCAGCCAACCCTTAATACTTTGCAGTCTGCATGCAGATGTTACTAAACAAGGTATATTATCTGTATCCAAGACTGAACTTTTAAATAATAGAACCAGCAGATAACACGATGGGGATGTCAACTACAATACGCCTAAACTGAAATTTTTGGAACCATTTTTTTGCCATAATGGAAAGCAGAAAAGGTACTGATAATGTTTCAACCCTTTTTCAACCCTTCCTGCAAGAGGTTATACTAACGTCGTTTTTGGAACCCTTGATATGTGCTTTTTCCTTTCTTACAAATTTCATTGAGCCAATACAAATGTGTTGAATTCAATTTTAGCAATATGTTTAATGAATACTGACCTCTTTAGGAGACTTACATTGTTTCTAAAATTGAGATATTCCAATGCTAGCATCAGGGTATAATACAGTTTCTTTATATAACGTTGCTAAAATCCCATTCAGTTCCTTTAAAATGTAAATAATTGAAATAAAAGTTCAGGAACTCTGAAGAAAAAAATTATTTAGAAGAAGTGATTTTTTTTAAGCCAAAAATCATAAAAATGTGGTTTGATTTAATCTGTGTTTATCTAGGCAGTCACTGACTGCAGTAAATTATGCAGCTCTGAGTAGGTATGCATATTCAACAGAAAGAATTTTTCTATATATGAGAGAAGGAAAAAAGCCTCAGACAAAAAGGTGTAGCTTTATCAATGGCTTGCTCTTCACTGGATCTGAATTCACATTAAATAACCTACTTCTGCCTCATAAAAAAAGAACACTTTCAGCACCTGATCCTTTCAATCAATGTGAAACAGCATTGATGATATAAAATGGGCCCCATCCCACTTAATTTACAGATGCAGCTACTTGGGTTGATGCAGCTGGGCTCAACCCTTTTAATTATGTTCTCATCTCGTTGATGTAAGTGCAGACTGATCCAGAAGCTCTGTGAGTGTTAGTGGAGCTTATCTTGCTTCTGAGGACATTTTACTGCTTTGGCTCCTCCTGTGCAGGCGGGGATCTGTGGTTGGGTGGGTTGGGGAGAGGGAGACCATGCATCTGCCTTATCATGTTCAGTACTATCAGCCTGGTAGCTGATGGCTGATAACAAATCTGTGGCTTTGTTATCCAGCGTGAGGTTTGTGTGTGAGCTGAGTGATTCTCTTTGATGAGGAGCCAAATGTAATTATGCACAGTCTGACAACACGGGCATGTTTTTCTGAAGCACTGAGTACTTGCAGCCCCAACTGCATCTAGTTCAATTTCACCTCTGAAATTGGACACTGCGAAAATTTTATCTTTTTGATATTGTCTTACTAAGGTCCCATTTAAAATGAAGTTTCATTACTGTATTTTCACAGGTCGGTATCTTAAAGTTTACTCAGAAAGCATTTTATACAATGGCATTGAGTGAAAATGGCTTGGAATAAAAGTCAGTGTCTGGGAATGGATATTTTGTACTTCTGTGGAATTCCAAATTCACTGCACAGAACATTCTGTTAAAAATAGTGGTTTAGATTGTTTTGCATTGTCAATGATCTGTTTTCCAAAGGAAACAGGAAGAAATGTGCTATTTATTTGGCAAGCTATTCCAGACAATTGGGATGATCATTTTCCCTGGCACACAATCTCTTTATACAGAATTGAGTATAAATGCCAATATTGATTGAAAAGTATCAGGTATTCTTAAAAATCCAAGTTAACTTTATAATGTAGCACAGCAAAAACTACCCTTAAAGGGACATTAACAAAATGGAGGACTCTGTTGTGGAAAGCCTTAGCATCATTCCCAAGAGTAGATTTACAGCCTCCATATAGACTAAACCAATGGTTTGCTCAAGAAATTCATGTCCTGCTTCAAAATATAAATCACAGGTGCATGTGGGGTTTACATAAGCACCAGTGTATTTCCAAGAAAGACAGGGAGACGTGGAAATCTTGGAGTGTTTCAGCTGTGTTTCGGAACATAAACTGCTGAAAAGAGCCTTGTTTCCTTCTGCATCATTTCATAGCCTCACTTGATATCCTGTCTACTTTATATCCTCAGTGTGAACAATATATGATAAGATGAAAGGCAGTTTACATAAAAGCAGGCCATCTCCTTGAAGAGAACTTATGAAGTACATCTCCTGTATATTCCTTTAATCCTTTGTGAAGCAGTGAACAGTGGCTTTGCCCTCTGTTTTGAAACTTCTCCTTGATTCCACAGAGTGGTTAAGTTTGTTGTGAAATAGTTTGGGGTTTTTTTCCTCCTTTCTTCTGGGTGGGAAAAAAGATATGGGAAAAACTGTCTCATGGCATGTGTTAGCCTGCGGATAGAATCACAAAGCAGTGGAAATGAATGCATTTTCTTGAAACCTCAGTAGTACCAGAAAACCTGCCTGACATGCTTGCACTTGAGTAATGGGATTAAATGTTCGTGCTCTGGTAGTGTCTGTGGGCTGCGAGCAACTTGGACTCATTGAATAAAGCCAAAAAGCCTTGTCCAAAGCAGCTGGCAGTCTAAGTGAGGGCATTGCCTAAGCTCTGTGCACCTTGTCATGTGAATAAAGCTCTTCCAGCTGCAAGTGAATTGCCGAACCAATTCCAAAACAGGAACATCAGGACAGTAAACTGAAAGTCAGAAAACCTGGATTGTCTTTCCGAAATGTTTTCTTTAAGGCTGGTCGTTTTCGTGTTCTTTCATAATTGAGTTTCTCCTTATACAGTTCTTGTTTTAACAAACATACCATGTACTTGTAGAGTTATTGTTTAGGTTTTATGGGAACTGCAATAAAGCAAATAATTGTTGGTTCTATTGAACACAGGTAGCAATGAAGAAAAGCAGCGAAATAACAGAACTTTATAATTCAAATTTGAAAAGAAATTCCTGAACAGATATATGCTGTGTAAATGGGATTATTTTGTGTTATCAATGCATTTAGTCAATGAGCAAAGTCTGGGTAGCAAGTTTAGGAATCTATAAGGAATTGATTATGTACAGCTTGTTAAATTTTAGCTTTTGTTCTGTATGCTGATGAAGTTTCGTATTTTCATGTCATGCAAAAAATAGGACAAATGCAAGTGAAAGGGGAGAATCAAAAATAAAGGTAATTGAAGGAAACAGGATGAAGACAGGGAGACTTCCATAGGAGATACTGATCTGTCACAAGCACAGACAGTCGAACAACTCAGAGCCACTTGGTTGTCCTTATGCTGTTTCCTTTGAGCTGTAAACAGAGAGCTGGCTTAAAAGATCTCCAGAGACATTAAAAGCACTCTTAAGTGCTACTCATCCTTAATGTCACACATACTGATTCTTGTCCTGGAGGACAGTGGATTTTCCTGGGGTGTTGGAGAGATAAGATGATACAGGTATGACCTGAATTCAGGTAGCAGAAAATGGAGGAAATATTATTGTCCTGTAGTGTTCACTCTTACATGTGCCAGCTGCTAATCCAGTTGTCAAGACTGAGGAGAAGGAGAGAGGATGGTAGAAAACTGAGACAATTGTGGTTCATTTGTATTTGTTATTATATTACATTATATTGAGGTGGTTCATAAATGTAGGAGTGAACTGGAGCATCTGGGCTAGAACACTTCATATTCTGACAGTTTATATTGGTTATGCGTGCACTGGCCTTTCCATCACAATCCAAACACTTTGGTATTTTGTGGGTTACAATAGCTAAACAAAAACACCATTCTGTTTTCTGATATTGAGGGCAGTCAGGGGTAGTGCAGAATAGGACCCGTTCAGCTGCTGTGCAGATGGCGTTGGTCAGGAAGTAAAACTGGATCAAGTCAAGAACAGGTCCCTGCCTTGAAGAGTTTAAAAGCCTGAAAAGCAAGGAAAAAAGTAATATAATACTAAGCAAAACAAACCATGTGTACTTTTATAGAGCAAATCAGATATGGTTTAGACTGTTTGTACTTGAAAGGGAAAGGTCTCTGGCAACTTTCTTTGGCATCCTCATTTTTTGAATTTGCCACAGGAGCTGGTCTTGAAGTATTAGGTCTGAGATCAAGGACTCTGAGCCAGTGACCACACAACTGTGGTTATTCCTGTGCTGATGTTGACCTCTTAAAGGGGAAAGGAAGAGAAGGGATGTCATCTAAGTCATCTATGATGACTTGAAAAACAGCAGAGGAAAAAGAACATTGTTCTGTTATTTGATGTTATAAAATCTTGTGGCAGTTTTTGTTCCTAGTGTGTGAGTGAAGTTCTGTCCTGCCTGGCCTCTTAACCACTTCTAAGCAGTTCCAACCAGGAAACTTCTGTTCTTCATCTAAATCTGCATCAGCAGAGGCTGAATGAGCAGAGATTAAGTCTAAGCCTGGTGAAAACCTGTAAAGGGAAAATTCTTCATGGAGGAGTGTAGGGGTGGATCTGATTGTGGAGGTGGGTGCCTGCATGGTACAAAATGTGATTTCTACCTTTGGCATTCCTGTCCTAGTCGGTAATCCAAAATAGTAACATAAGGAAGCGTCCTAATTGCTAAGGGAAAGAGAAACACCTCAGAGGAGTGCTCCCATTAGGGCTAACTAATAAAAAAATTCTAATGAAATCCTTCCCTTTTTCTAGACTGCAGGTGCTTGAATTAATTCTTCAACAGAAATGAATCTGCTCACTTGGGATTCACAACCACAAATCCTCTAATGAGGGTTGACACCCACATATGTTCTTTGAAGAGATGTTTATGCTGCTAATTAAAAAGGGGCCATGAGCCAATCCCTGGCCTCAAAGCCAAATGGCACAAACTGGCTCATGGCTGCATGGCTGATGCTTCCCCCGGAACTAAATTTATGTTGGAGAGAGTTACCTGAAGCAGCCTGAAAGGGAACCAGGGTGTCTCTTATTTAGCAGTCAAGATGTGCCTTGCGAGACCTGGATAGAACTACCAGCCTTAAAAGAGCCTCCAAGACAACAACCCTCTATGCAGCCATCAGTGGTTGCAATGCTTCCTGAAGAAGTAGTAGACCTGATTTATAGCTTCCAAAGGAGTGCCACTGCCATGAAATTCCTTCAACTTCTCCTATTAAACTAGGCAGAAAAGACTCCTGGAAACTTCAGGCCAGAGAGAGAGAATAACTTTGCATAGCTTTGAATGCTAATAATTAAGGGAAAGGAAGCACCGTGTTGTTTGGGTTTGGTTTGATCAGTTGTTTTTCTCCTGGGACTATTTCTGTAGATTAAACAGTTCTTAAATACAGGAATTACCATGAAGTTTAAATGGCTACAGTTCCTGTCATTGGCTGTATTTCTAAAAAAAACCAAAGCTTGGTAAAGTCCCCAAAGAGGTCACCGTAAAGCAGTCATGACCAATGTAGGTACAAGATGTAGATGCTGGCTGTGTATATTATCAGAGAAAGGCTTGTGTTCAGCAGGAGAATCTGAAATGCATCTGTTGTAATATAGCCTTTTTCACTGCTTTTCTCCGGAAGAAGCTGCAGCTGTTAGATGTACTCAGCATTGCAGACCTTTATGCAGATGGTAGTAACTAGCATCAGCAGACAGAACTGTGGTTTATGCCTGTTGGGTTTTTTTCCTGGACATGGCTTAGAAAATGTATAATTACTATTTCAAAATGTGACCAGAAGAAGGAAGATCATGGAGGGGAAAATTAGCAATCTGAAAATCCTAATATTAATTGCCTCAGTGTTTAGTTGCTGTACTTTAAGCCATATGCCAAACAAATACACTTCTTATTGCTCTGCAGATGCAAACTGGAACATAGTAGTCAAGGGTAAATGCATCCATCCACAAATATTTTGCAAATACTTTTAAGGAGTACCTCTTTAAAAAGGTTGTGCTCAGTTTCAGAGGCTTTCAGTGTGCATTGGTTTTGAAAAGTTTCCAGAAAAAAAATGTCTGCAGTTTGTGTGTCCTGGAAGAAATCAAGGAACATTTAACTACCTGAAATGGTGCAGAGTCACCACCAAATCAAGCTGAATGCAATCAAGCTGCTGCTGACCAGTGGTTTGTCATCTAGCTTGATCCCAGTTCTCTCTTTTGACCAGATCTGTGTGTCAGCCAAAATACCAGTTGAATATTTCAACAGCCAAAAACCAAAAGAGAACTGAAAAGCCTTTCTTTTTGTTCTCCATGGTTCTGACACCACTGCATGTACTGATAGGACATTGGGAAACTTTTTGTTTCTGAAAAGTAGAAGTTGCACAAATAGAAGAAAATGGAATTAGTGTTGCATCTGAAAATAGTATTGTGCAATATAATTCCTCAGTTCCTAGGGGCTCCTGTTTGAATTAAATAAATAGAAACTGGATCCATATTTCCTACCTTCCTAGAACCTCCAGTGTCTGGGGTATCTTTCATAACTGGTTTTCACTCCTGGTTGGGACTTTACTTACTGGGGTGAACATAAAATATCACTGGGGTGACAATTATAGAGGTGGTTGTGCAAGAGCATCTCTGCCCAGTGCGGTCCTCCAATTCAATTACTAGAGTTCAATGAAAGGTTTAGGCTTATTTAAAGCAGTACTGCTCTAGCTTTTTTTTTTTTTTTTTTCATTTGGCTTGGCTTAGTATGTTTTGCTTTGCTTTTATGACTCTATGTTGATTAAAATCTTTCCTGTTTTCTACACGTTTACCCACTTATCTTACCATTGACTTCTACATTTAGCTGAATCTCTGGGAAGTTACCTAGTAATGATTTGAACTGCTCAGGAGAGAGAAAAGTACTAGAATTCTTCCCTCATAAAGTTTTCTTTTGCTAATTGTCCTCCTCACTGGTAAAAATATGTGCCTTGTTTCTTACTTGAGTAACATAAAAGTCATTAACTATCACTTTTATCATTTAGGAAAAATAATTCAGGGAGCTTTATGTCATGTGCTATAACAAAGACAAGTTAATGCAAATTCTCAGGCTTACCAGAAAATGGTAGGAGGCAAAACTTCAAAAATTAACTGTAAAATGCCAGTAACTAGAAAGATGAAGAAAGTGAGTGTCCAGCTCAATACATCTGATAGATTTTTTTTTAGTAGCCAGAACTGGCAAAATAGGAGAATTGTGAGTTGTTGAGTTTGTCATATGGCATGTCCTAACATCATCAAACATTCTTTGCAGTATTAAACTTCCGTAGTTCAAACCCTTTTATCAGACACACGCAAACTTGATTTGCCAGTAACAAGGGAAACTGCCCTAAGGATATGTTTCTGAACATTTATTCAAGATGTATTTTGAGTGCCGCTTCAGCTTTCATTCTCAGGTATTGGCAGAAACATTATTGCTTTTGCTGTAGATGAACAAGGCTCTTTAACCTCTCCAGATACCAGGGAAATGAACACTGTGAAAATATAGTTGCAAAAATAGTTTAGAGAGCTCATACTCTGTGAAATGAACATTAAATACATATTGTTTCACTACACACAGGGGACATGGAGTTCTATTTTGAAGCCTCAGAAACAGCCCTATCTATCTGATTTTTTTAATAACTGAGAAAGCTCTTAAACAACACTGGTATTGCTCCTGTTCAGGAAAGTATGAAAATAGGTGCCTAACATTGATTGCAATGTATATTTAATAAACACTTAATTGCAAACTCTATTTGAGCTGTTCTGAATTTGAAGAGCCAAAGCACTCATGCATTAATTTCCAGTTCTCAAAAGTTTTTAAAATGCTACTTCTAAAAACTGAGGCCCATATATTTTACTGAGCTACATCCAGTGAGTTCAGCAGGCTTCAGTGAAGCTGCCATTCTGAGGATCTCATTCTGTGTGTCTTAGTGGTCCTAAAATAAAATTTCATTTTCTAAGATGGAATTGTGACTCTGCACTGATAGCATTTTTTTTCCTTTTTTTCTGTCCCAGAGAACCAAATATTCATGCTGTGAGAAAGCCTCAGTGTACTTTATTAACAGTGATTAGTTAAGCTTTTTAGCAGCCATTCAAGGGAGAACAGTGGCAGTTCTTAGCATTTTACAAAAGAGGTCGAAGGTACAGATGGTAATGTCTGTGTCTCATGCAAGTCTCATGACTTTTGGGTTTGTGCCAAGTGCTCTGCCTTCTGGAAAAGCTGCATTCACATCAGAGGTCACCATCAAAGAGTCACAGTGACTACCTGCAAGACAAAAACCTATGCTCAAGACCAGGTCAGTCAATTCTGGCATGTGTGCTATACTGTTGTGTGGCTTTTTCATCGCTGAAAAGAATTTGCAGAGCATTTTTCTAGAAATCCCCAATTTTTTTTTTTTACAGATAGAGGTTTACTTAGGCACATGCCAGCTTCATTTTAAGCTATGAAAATGAATTTTGGAGTGGAAGTACTACAACAGTGTGTGTAATTTCATTATCATAGTGGAAAAAAGGATGCCATGGGCAGCAGCTCTGCTGGCTTCTGAGTATGTGCATGGCTCTAAATCTTCGTTCCACTTGATGGCAAGATTGCAGATTTATACAGGCTAGGTCCTCAAAATCATGCAGATGTGAAGAGCTGTAGAACATCCTGTTTGTTGATGTTCAAAGCTTTACTTTGTACCATATTTGTTGCTAGTTTCGTGGTGGGGAGAAAATCCATCCCTGTGTGTGTACAAGGCAGCATAGCTGGGTCAGTTTTGCTCCTCATTACACTTGCTGAATGCAAAAACCTCTAAATGGGGACGTTTGCACAGCTGTCTAAAATACTGGAATATCTTCCCTCTTCCCTGCAGGAAATGTAAATGTATCAAAAGACACGTTCCAAAACCATTTTAAAACCCAGAACTGGAAACAAAACTTTTTTTAACTTGAATGACAAGAATTTGCTCGAACTTACCAGGGTTTTTTTAGTTGGGTTTTTACTTTCGTGTGTGTATGTGTGTGTGTTTTGGTCCTTTGTGTTTTTTCTTTGCTATTGTGAGCTGTAGAAATTAGATTTCAAAATCATTATAGAAAATAAAGGAAAAAAGAAAAGGTTGGATGGGGTTGTGAGCAATCTGGCCTAGTGGAATGTATCCCTACCCATGGAAAAGGGGTTGGAAATAGATGATCTTTAAGGTTTCTTCCAACCCAAGCCAGTTTATGTTTCTAAGATATACCACAAAATAATATGAATGCATGCACAAGGTCACCTACAATCTTCTTGTTCATTTTATGGAATTTATTTCTTTCTAAAAAAATCTTTTGTACCAAAACACAATTATTATTTTTTTGGAAAAAAAAAGTTGGCATAAATTATTTCTATTAAGTATCAGAACCTGTGTCTTCAGTAAATCACCATCCCCAATTTTAAGTGGAGTTTGAAAGAAACAGCAAGACTTTGCAAGTTATCTTTTCACAGCCCAAGGGGAAAGCTCCCTCCCTTCCTTTCACACCAGCTATTCTTGACCACTAAATTGTCTTCCTGCTTCCTCCCTCTTAGATTTCATGTTTAAAGCTGCAGAAAGTTAAGATAAACAGGAGTTGTCACACTAACATATGACTCAGTAATACTGCACAGTTTTGTTGTTTGTTTTGTTTTTGTTTGGGGTTTTTTGATTTTTTTTCACTAGAACTAGGACTGCTAGTACTGTACAGGGTAATTGTGATTTTTTTAAAAATGTGAGCAGCTGTCTGTGGATGCTTTATTTAGAATGGATTTCCTCATAAGAGATCTTTACAGTCTCACTCTTAAAGTTGATGGCTGTCATAATTCCCAGTCTGACAAGCTGCACATGATTCTCAAGTTTCACTGCCTTCCTTATAGCTTACATTTATGTGGTCTTTCAAATGATCCAAAAGCTGTTATATATGTATGTATGCTACCACAGAAGAGTGAGCAGTCTGCTGCTGGCAAAGTATAAAAGGAAAAAGGCCTAGTTTTATGATCTGTGTCCCAGGATCTCAAATGTCCACTCAGAATAAACAGGAACTTTTAAAGCTTTGTGCATGACACACCCCCCCAGAGCACTGGTAAACTGCACTGCATTGTATTTGCCGAGAGGACAGGAGGCAGAGTAAACATTCTCAAGTTTGGAAGCTCTGATTCTGAGATAATAGGATGCTTTACCACCTCACACATAAAATACATATCTCCTTCCCCTTTGAATAGGTAAATTTCTGGTGTAGGGAAAATAAAAGCTTTAGGGTTTGTAGGGTTGTGGTATTCCCCTTACCTCAGTGGTTTTGTAGGTGGTGAAATTTGCCACAATGTATGTCTGCAGACCTTTCATACTTGTAGTAAATCACTTTTCCTTTAGGTCAGGGAGTATCTTGTTAAACATCTGAGCAGAATGAACTATATTGACCCACAATTATGTATACTCAAATAATACCCAAGTGGCTCTAATGAAACACAGTTGGTCCTGATTGGTAATAGTCAAAGTGTATATGGATTTTAAGGCACTTAAGAAATGCTTCTCAATGCTGAGTGCCTCTAAGGCACACTCAAAAACCAGAAACACTGCGATGTGTGATTCCTTAATTCCAGCTTAAGAAGTACTTTAAAAAAAAAAAAAAGAAAGAAAAAGGAAAAGGGACTTGCTATGGTTCTTTATTTTTGTTTAATCTTCAATAAAGCTTGTCGGCCCTCCTGTTTTCTTATTATTTTGGAGGGTTTTTTCTTTAATATATTAAAGGGAACTAATTTTTTAATTCCAAGCGTATCTTTCCCATTTACTGACTGTAACAAAAATTTTTCATTTACTCTAGAATTGTTTTTATACAAATTCTCTTGCATCCTTACATTTTTACTTTACTACAAAACAGTGCACTAGTGCATTCACTGCACTCTCTTCCATTTCTTTAAGAAAGAGTTTTGCTTAGAAAATGGCTTACAGATTTCTCTATTCTTCTTAATCCTGCTTTTCTTTCCTCTTGTCTTGTGCAAATGACTTAGATTTGGAGCACCTGAGCACTGCTCTTCTAAAGCTGGAGAGAAGTTGTAGCACAGTGCAGGAAGAAGGACTGCAGGTGCCTGGGTCAGATCTGTGTTCCTCTTTCCTGAATTCTGTCACCATTTCTACCCCATGCAGTAGGGCTCTTCCACTGTCTCTCTTTCCATGGCATCCCTCTTGAACATTAAATAATTTTATCCCTGCGTTCATGCTGCTTCTGTTTATGTCCCTTCCTGACAAGCATTTCTCTGTACTGAGTACTGGATTTCAGGTTGAAGAAATCTATATTCAGGTGCAATGCTGAATTCAGGTATGGATGGGTGTGTTGCTTGTTGATTGAGGAAGACAACCAAGCCAGTTGTAAAAAGTTCTTTAAATTAAAAGGTCATTATGTGCATTGGCTTACTAAGGGTTTTATTTGGTCTCATTTGCCCTTGAAAATCTCTAAAACAATAGTGAATTGTTGTGGAAACGTTTTTGACTTTTGTGCCTCAGGTCTAATCAGAATGTATTCAGCCTATAAAATCAAAGGAGCTACTCTGATTTCAATGGATTGCTTGTGTGCTTAATTTTGGAGCACTGATCAAGCCACAGCAATGTCCTTTTTTATTCTACTGGGCTGTGGCATTGGAAAGCTCTCTCAGTGGGGTTGCACTGAAAAGACCACCTGGGAAACTCAGCCAGAGCAAAACACAGCTGCTCTGTTTGCTGAACAAGGGTCCTCTAAAGGAAGACCTAACACAGTGCTCACACTTATCTCAGTTCTTTCAAGTTTGTTTGGAAGTGAAAAAGGAAGTACTTTACAAAAGTGCACATTGGTGTCTGGGATGTCTTTTGGAAGGCCTGCTGCCTGCTCACAGTGGGCACTGTTCAAAATGCTTGAACTGCTGTACCTGTACCTGTTCTGGACAGAGGCTTTGGACAAAGGAACTCACTGATGGATCTGTGTCCTGTCTTTGTAATAGAAACATGATCAGGACTTACAGGTCTGCTGTAACATAACAGATGATTTTTGGTTTAACACAAGCAACGTGTTCAGCATTTGCAATGCCTTCTATATACATTACTATTGGATGTTAATAGCCTAGAGTTTACAAGAAACTCAGGAAGAGAGGAAATTCATTGGTGGAGATAACTTGATGCTTATTATCATTACTTCCATGTCTTCTAGGGTTTCTTGAGTACTATTTGTTTTCATCAGTTTTAAGTATTTTACATGAAACAGTAGCTAAATTATACAAAAGAAACTCAAAAGCCAGCAAAGGCAATTGGCCAATTTTAAAACACAAAATGTAGGAAGGAAAACCCTTCCAGCTTTTAGAAGGTAGCTTGTCTGTACATGACTGCTAATATAGTGAGCAAACCACAACAGCACTGAAAAAACTAGATTCTTAGTCTAAATACAGTGAAGGTTTTCATCAGTATGTATTAGCCTCCCAGTTCTCCAGACCAGGTGTGAATTGCTTCCTCAGTGCTTTGACCTAAATCTGTCAGTATGATCAGCTTGCTGGTGGAAATGCAAACCCATTTCAGCAGTTGCCAGCAGTAACATCTGAACGGCACGATGGCATAATCTGTCCAGTCAGTATGAAGCGGAGCTTCCAGCAGCAGATCTGGCTGCATTAAAATGAAATTTGCTAGTTCGAATACAAAAGGGGCCTTTTTCTTCTGTTTGATTTGTATGTTTGCCCACTGTACATGCCTGCTTTTTCATTGCTTTCATGTATTCACAGTTCAGCACCAGTAAACGCATAAAACAGTACAAACAAGTAATAAAACAAGAAAGGCGGTTTGGTTATTTGATTTATTAATCCAAGTGGAGATAAAAACTGTCAAGTGGGGCAACTGATAGAGAACAACCCTGTTGTACACACTACTTGCTCCTACTGAGCCCACTGCCTTTGCCACTACTTCAGTGCCATTACAAGTGCATCAGTGCTGCTCTGTCATCTATTCTTCCTTGTTTCTGAAATACAAAAAATATTTTGGCCCAAAATATAATTTCTAAAGGGATGATGTATTTAAAGGAAATTTAACCATCCCAAAATTAGGTATCTCCTTCAAGCTATCCCATACAGGATTTCCCCATATTCAACAAAGAGAGATCAGATTCTCTCTGGTTCCGTTTTTCTTTCAACAAGATCTTTATTCAGGTGGGCTTCCCCGTGGAAGTGCCAGTCTCCTCATTAAAGCAGAGAGGACCAGAGAGGATCTAGGAACTGGATCACACTCTGTGATGAGCAGAATCCTGTCCCAATCTAACACCCCATCCCTATCCTATCCTAGAACCTCTGGGATGGTTGCAGAATATTACCCATGCTTTTAAGCTTCCTGCCAGTGGAACATTAGGATTGATATTAAATTAATTAAAAGACTCTTTCATTGAGAAAACTAAGGTGCATTTCTTCCTGATGGTGCTGCTTCTCTTCTCAGTGACAGCTGCTGAAGGTGAGTTTGCACATTTAAAATACGTGATTCGATGTCATTCAGCATGTGCCCATGGGCAACTTCAGAAAGACTTAAATGTCTCTGGAAGATGAACTTTCTCTGTGTTCTTTGTGCACATACTCACATATAATGTTTACACCACTTGTGTAGCAAACGTTTTGCCTGAAGCACCCTGATTGCTAAGTTACTCTAGACATTAAAGTAAATATGACGAACAGTAACTTCTCAAGTAACCACTGGAGTTGGTGCAGAAATAAGGTGCTGATAGGCAACAAGAGAGGCACCAATCACAGTAATTATGTAGGAGTCAGACATTTGTCCTCAGTTTTTTTATTTCATCACTTTCTTGCTTTCTCTCTGCAACTTATGTTTCTTATCCTTAAATGTCAATTTGTCATCACTTACAGCTGTTCTCATCCACTACACATGTATGCTTCTCTGTGGTTTCTGCTCGCAAATTGTTTACTTCTGATTCCTGGAGTTATAGGAACTGCTTGTTTCCCTGGTAGTTAAAGTCATTCACATTTAGAGCATTCCTAAACAGATATAAATGTTGAATAAATCATCTCATGCTGATGTGTAGTGGCTTTGCAAAGTAACAGCTATGTACTAGAAGCAGTACTCTCTTAACAGATAACAGAGAAGAAAGTCAGGTTGCCTGTCTTTTGTCTTTATTGCAAAAAAGAGAAGGTTTTCTGGAAACTGAGTGTTCATTTTACTAGAATCTAGTACAAAAAAGCTATTACCTATTGCAGAATTTTTTTGGGGGGGAACCACAGCAATAAGGAGGTATAAATTTTGTATTGATGTTAATAATATCAGAGGAAATTACACAGGATTTAATTTTCTGTTTTTTACTAGAGGAAGTTTTTCCAAGGATTTTAAGATGTTACCTTGAAATTCAAGACTTGACACTAATCCAGCTAGGTACCTCAGCCTTATAGCAGTACATTCAAACAAAGCAGTACTTTGTTTTTTACTATAAAATATGCAAAATAAGTAGCGGTACATACACAAGAGATTCCTGGCTTTAACTTCACCATTTTGCTTTATATTAGAAGTATGATTTCTATCTTTTTTTCTTGGAGGTCTTCTCATGAAAGTCAGGCATCTGACTGCAGTATCAAAAATATGAATTTCATTTCCTATTTAGTCAATAGAGGGAAATAGCAAGAAGGTAATTCAGTCTTTCTGAAATGCTTGTGTCTGTGCATTGACCACAGCATCCGATATTTACACATCTGTCTCAGTTCATTACCAAAATATTAATAACTACAGGGGATGAATCCTGTCCTTATCACTGTACATTCAGGTTTTATGTTAAATGACACTTTCTGACAAGGTGCTGGATCTAATGCAGACAAAGGATGTTCAGATGAGGAAATGGAAAGCGTAGCAGTTATCATATGCTTTGAAAACTCAGAGAATTCAATGCAACCTACAGCAGGTAGTGTTTGAGAAATAGAGAGCTTGCAGATACACTCTGCATTTTCCATTATGTTGCTACAGAGGAAAGACCCATTGATTAAAAGACTGAGAATCACACAGTATAATTTTTAGGTAACAGAGAAGCAAAATCAAAACAAATTCTCTACCCTAAAATAGTTCCAAGGTGGGAGAATGGCCCCTGAGATTTGACTGGGAGTAATGAAAAACAATGGATTTTTCAACGTGGTAGGAAAGAATGAGGACTGAGTGATTTTTAGAGCAAAGACAGAGGTGGAATTTTGACTCTTCTCTAGGAGACTGGCTATAGAAAATAGAAACTCTTGGCATTTAGGTAAAGCAAATTCAAAAAACTTAGCCTGGAAAAGGTGTCAAGATGCAAAAGAAAGGTCTAAGACCAGCTTTCCTGGAGATTAACACAACATGTTAATTATCCATTGGAAGAGTGATTTTTTTTGTATAAAACTGTGATCTTTACTGTGTAACACACAATTTTCCAGTCCATTTACTTTAGTTTTTGCGGTGTTTTTTTCCAGGAAGGTGAAGAAGATTTGAGCTACTTTCAGTATATACAAACATATATGATTTCCCCATCTTTGTTTACCTTTCCTTTCTGATATAACCACCACAAAACTCATCTTAGTAAGAACGAGTTCCTTACATGAAATTTCTTATGACACATCTTGCTGTTTGTTGTTGTGGAGTTTTTACTTTGAGTGTGTTTTAAAATTAATTCCCCAGAAAATTAATTTCCTTCTGAAATACATATTTTTCATTGATAGACTTGAGCTTTGGAAACAGCTGGTCTGCCCTGGCCCAAGACCAGGTTCTTTGGGGTGAGATTATATCTGAACAGTACCTGCACCACTCATGCTGTAAGGCCAAGGAAAACATGAAGGGAAAACAGCAGTACAGGAGCTTTTGTGAGCTAGTAATCAATCACTACTGACTCATGGAAGCACTGAAATGTAGCTGGAAACTTTAAGCTTGGTATTAAAAAGACTTCTCTCTCCAAGATGAGCCACAAATAGGAAAATGACATTGTACTTTCCTTGTTTTGTCTTCAAGATTATATACTCAATGCATTTTTAAGTTAGTTTATCTGTCTCTGGATATGCATAAAGACTGGACCAAACTTTATGAGCTGCACTTTACTTTAGGATTTTTCAAATGGGAAGAGTTGATTCTCCAGCTGCTGTTAAGTCACCATCACACCACACTCACATCATTCAGCTTTGATACCTGAGATACCTGCTATTCTTTCTTTATACTCAGTAGAGAGAAGCAGGCATCTGTTCATGACATCTAAAAGCTGAAGTGGGAACCAATTCAGTTTTCTAAACATCCTTGCCTGCCCCATAAGGTGTCTTGAGCCATCCACAGCAGACTGGTAGATAAAGTACCAGCATCTGTGGGAGGCCTGTGCTCTTCCCTAATAGAAGGCAGGAGGCCCAGTGTAATGCCCTGTTGTAGTTAAGCTTTTGAATCAAGTCCTACATTCTCAAGTTATCACCACTTAAACCATTTAGGAGTGGGATTTAGTACCAGACTGTAGATGCCTCAATGCAATGCTTGCAAATGAACTGCATGTCTAAGCTCCCATTATAATTAAAGCACATTTAATTACTACTGTCAGTGGTGTCTGGAGTGCTAGGATGTAATTTAACAGAAAATTTTCAGAAAAATAGATTGCTGATTATAGTGGGTTTTGATCTGACTTGTAGAAGCCAAATTCTTCTATTAGCAAGCACATGGTGGCATTTTAGTTGAGAGCAGTGGAATTATTTATTAAGAGAACTTTTCCAACCAGTGTACAGTTGCCTTGTGTTAAAGTAATAGATTCAGTACCAGTTAGATAAATGAGACTATGTTAAAGCTAAATAACAATGACTTGGAGTTTATTTAGCTCATAAACCCTTCTTTTAATGCTCACTTCATTCTCATTTGTTTGAGTTTTATGCAGTAGGTTTTAATGAGTACATGTTTATACATTTTAGGATGTTTACATTAAGTAATGCAGTACCTGAAGCAATTTAGCAGGAGAGTCATACTCCATACATCAAATTATTTTTACTGCTAGTCTTATGGTATTCTGTGACAGTACACCTCGTACGTGCCAAAATGTTACAGAAAGGTAATGCCTAAAGGTGTGATAAAAATATTACTTAAAATCATCTCTAGATCATGTTTATAGGAGACTTTTGCATGAGGAAAATTATTTTTCTGTCACAAAGGGCAGTTAATAACATCTGTAAGAAGTATGACCAACGCAGTAGAGTGGTTTGGCTTTTATTTTTTAAGTGGCTATGTTCCCATGTCCAAAAGAAAATACTGACAGCTGACTGTTCATGTAATACTTCTAGCAGCTTTGGTCCAGGAAAATGCTTTGTCACAGGCTAGAAGTCCTTTGGATGTTTGAATTTTTTAAATCTGCATTAAACCTGAGGAGTGTGAGTATAGCACAGGCTTTGAGGTGACAACTCAGTCCCTTCCTTGCCATAGCAGAAGAGACATCGACTCTTATAGAGAAGTGACTCTTAAAGATACATTATCTGGATAAATAAACCATCCATCTAAAAGGAGATCTGCAAAAACAAATGCAATGGCATTGTTCCAAACCACCTCTGGGCAGGGTGGCTGACAGCCTTGAGATCTCTAATCATAAGGTCCTTCCAAAGAGCTGTCAGCACCATCCCTGCTAACAGCTGGGCTCAGGAATCTTTGTGTTGGTGTCAGCTTCTGGGAACTCCTTGCAGGAGATTCCCTGTGACTTTGTGTATGGTGCAACACACTGCATGAAGAGGAGTAAACTTTGGTGCAAGGCTGGTATGACAGCCTTAGTTAAAAGTCATGTACAAGTATCCTTGCACAGATAAGAGCTTGGAGTAACCAAAGCTTTCTGAGGAGCAATTCTCAAACAGTTTGCAGAGATAACTCCTCTGCTCTGTCCTATCTGAGAGACTTCTTGCTGCCAAAAAGAAGAGAGCTGAGAAGCTCAGGCACTATACCCAAGGTGGTCTACATCATTTAATTCCTAGTTCATTCCCTGTCTTTCTTTTGGGCTGCTTCAACCAGTCATCTCCAAGACATGCTTCTAGGAGATTGGTCCTAAGCCAGTCTGAGGTGAGCATGCTGGTGCCAGCCCAAGTGGCACACTTTGTTGAGCAGTTTTTGGTCAACAGGCAACCAGGTGACTGCAGGGTTTGTGGTAATGGAGAGAGATCAGTGACACACTTTCCAAGATGAACTCCTTAAAGGTAAGATTTCATACACCACAGCTTATTTTCCAAGCTAAAACTTAACAACAGTAGTCTTTTTCTCAGGCCTTACTAGCAGCAAAAAAGGCTGCTAGAAGTTTCTTTACTAAAAAAGATTTGAATATTTGCCTAGAAACCTGGGAAAATAAACATATTTTGTCTGGAAAAATACTTCTCCAGATATTTGTGATGAACCAAACAAATTAATAGATTAAACAGGGCTGAACAGTGTGGAAAGGAGGGAAGGAGGAAGGGGACGAGGGGAAGCAAAGCAGAAACAATGTACATCTTCTTCCCTGATGTACACAGCTTCTAGTTTGAGTGCAAGAACTTCAGAGCTCTGGTTACTTGAATCTTACTTTTGATTGTATCTCAGCCACTGTTGAATCATCCAGGTGTCAAGGCTCTATTGTATCTCCCACTTTAGGATGAGGGATTAGGAGGCGTTTTACTGGAGTTACAGTTACATAATATTTTTAGGTTTAGCATTAATTTTTAGATAGATATACAACACCAAATGAACATAAAACATACCTGAGCATGTTCCTTTGTTCATTCTTCCAGCCTCCTCACTTTCCCCTCCGTGACAGCAGAGAGGCATAATCTAAGAGATCTTCCATGCAGAGCATGATCTTCTTTGCTCAACATCCTGACCAAAACACTTAGTATATTAATCCTTAAGCTACATGCATGGGGCTTGCTTCCAAATATTTGCAATGAATCTGCTGTATGAACTGGTTATTGTGCACTGAGGTATTTTTGACTAGACTCTGAGATGACAGGTGTCTCTTGAAATATCCTAACTGTTGCTAATTGGAAATTGTAAGTAGTTTATTTAGATAGAATTAAGAACCTGGGGTTTAGTTGTCTTATCTGTTGTAACTTCTGCCTAAGCATGACTAAAAAAGAAAAAAAAAAGCACTGAATGACTCTTACATCCTCTCCTGAAACTGGAGGCAGCAGCATTTGTCTGCTGATGTCATTCTCATAAGCATGTGGAACAACAGTATTGTAGTCTGTCTCTGTCTAGCCACAGTGTAAGTAGGAAAAGGTGGGAAATTGGAGAAATTTGGTCAATCATCATATGATTGGAGTGCATGGCATGAGGCAGTTTAGATTGGACTTTGTGCTCCTCCATCTCCTTAGTGTTCTGATCATTAATTTCCATCATGTGAATATAGAGTGCTTTGAGTCAGGTGATTGATCATATTGCATATAGCTGTATTTATACTTCCACAAAACTCTGACATCGACTTCTATCATCAGTAAAAGTGTTAGAATTCTCCCTGTCTCCTCAAACAAATACCTACAGATGACAGCCTGTATTTAGTTGTTACATCCTGTCATTTAATTGTAGTAAACTTTTTCAAAAGTCACTTGGATTATGACCAAGGGCACACTAGCAGTAACTTGTCTATACCCAAATTTACAAAATACTGCTTCTTAGTAAACTTAGTCCAGGAAAAAAAGTACATTTCTTTTCTTGGCCAATCTAAACAAATCTAAGCCTATGTTGCTCCAAGGGAACAATTTTTCCTGTGCCACCAATAGGGGCTCGTTTGCTTGACTTGGCTTATTCTTCTGGCATATACAACACATCTTGAAAGTTTGCTCAATATCTCAGTTCAGCTGAGCCAATATAAAGCATTTCTGGTTTTCTTAGGTTTTTCAGTCCTTAAATGACCTGTATGGTCATTTAAAACAGGTCATTTATAAAAGCAGGAGTGCTAAAATGTTTCTCTTTCTGTCCAAAATTTCATGAGTCTGAAATTCCCTCTTACAAGATTGGTGAGACCACCCTCTGCTAATTGCATTTGTTATTTTTTAAGAGCCTTATCCTCAGCTAGTACTAAGCCTTGCTGTATATTCTGCATGGGCAAGTGATACTTAAAGATTTCTGTAAAGCTGTATAACTTTCCAAACTGAGAAGTATGGACTAGGAATAACTAAGGTTATGTCTAGATGATCAGGGTTAGAAGTGCATCTGAGACTGAGGTGATGGAGAGGCACAGCTTTCCTGGCTTACAATGAAAGATGGGAATGAAGGCTGAGCAGAAGTTTCTCTGCCTAAACAGATTGCTATGTGGACACCTGGGACTACATCACTGATGGTAAATTGAACAGAGCTTAAATGTTTCCTTCCTTCACCATACAGGTTTTTAAATCTACAAAAGAAGCAGCAGACCTGAGCCAGCCAAACAGTAAAGATGACAGAGACACTGGAGAAACTGTGGAAGCTGAAAGCATTAAAATCTTGATGACTTTGAAAGATTATTTCTGCTGTTTTAACTCTGTATAGCCTGTTGTCCAGACAGATTTGCCATTTGCTCTCACAGATTTACTCCTATTCTTTTGTTTTTCCACCTACCTAATTCCTCTCAGAACCCCATTGAAAAGATTTAAGCAACAAATGAAGCCAATAATAGCAATGCTAACAGAGATAGTAGTTGCCCCTACCATGTTGTTTGCTGTGCTCATATGATCATCCTTTCCTCTGCCCTTTGTCTGTCCTGTGTGTATCATTTCTAAGTTCTGTGGTCCTGATGTTTTCTCTGATTGTATATTTATACAAGTGTGGTAAATGACACATTTTTAGTGGTTCTTAAGGCACAGTATGAGCTTCTATTAGGTCTGCACAGTGTATGCATACCAAATATATGCATTTCAAAATCAAACTTTGAGGGAGAAAGTACAGAGTTAGAGATTGTGATGACAAAGGGAAGCAGAAATTTGCTCTGTGTTGGATGAGAGAAAATTGTTTTTTTGATATGTGTTCTTGTGTTTGGATACACTTGGTTGCACTATTTAGTCTTGAAAGACAGACTACAGAACAGGGTTGCATGTGTGAATCTACAGAGAAGTGCATTCTCTTTTGAAAATTAGTCCAAGATACAGACTGTCATTAAAAAATTGTGGTCTCATGCTACACATATTGTTTGTCAGAATGTATCCTGTATAGTGAATGATTTACCACAAAGAAAAAAGCTGTACATAAAAAGTAATTTGAAAATTACTCCATGCTACTTATGACATGTATTCTATTTTTCATATATGTAGTGAAGGCAGAGAGAAAGATGGTATGTTCAGCCTCTGAAATTCTTTCAAGCTGTATATTGTACTATCACAATCACTAGCAATGATTTTGTTTTGACTGTGCATTGGTCTTCCAAGTTAGGTGATTTTTTTTCCCTACACATGAGTGTGGTGATATTCTAGCATAGATGTATGCTAGAATCACTGAATCAAAGAGTAATTTAAGTTGGAAGAGACCTCTTGATATTCCTTGATATCACTCTCTGCTTGAAGCAGTGTCAGCTTAGGTCAGGTTGCTCAGGATTTTGTCCTCTTGGGTTTTAAATACCTCCAATTCCCTGTATGACAGAGACAGGCATTTAGCCTCTTATTTGGACCTGTTAAGTAATTTGTCCATTGGTGTGGCTTTGTTGTTACGGAACAGTTTTTGATGTGGGGGACACTCTAATGGCAGCATTATATTTTAGACTTGGGATGCTCAAAGCACCTCCAAAACTGGAAGTTAGGAATGGGAACATATGAAGTTCTCAGTGGTGAGTTCATCCGTGCCCTGCAGCAGCAGCATGGCATCATCAGAACCTTTCTGTCATGGACAAGAAGTGGCCCTGGGGAGCTGTCCAGCCCACAATGGTTTGGAGAAAGTTAACAGACTCAGAGGAAAGGTAAGGCAAGACCCTTCTCTTGTCCTCTCTGTTGCTGGCTCTTGGCTTTTCTGAAGCAGGAAGTGCATCTTCCGACTGTGCATATAAGACACTAAAGGGACACTTTCCCACAGATTTCCTGGTGCTAAGACCTAAAACTGTGAATCAGTAGAGGCAGCTCTTCCTGATCCTGCAGAGCATTGATGATCAGTGAGGAGATTCATGAATGTCATGAGCATGTGCTTGTCCACTTATCCCAGGGGCCCTCATCACCGTGGTTACCACCATCTGGAGTCTGATCCTGTGGGATGTTGCACAGCTGGGCCTTAGGAAGTGTGGAGGTGCTGAGACACAGACCTATCTCTTGGACTCTAGGACCTCTCTACACGGTGTGGCCTGACCACATGGGACCATAGGCATATTCCATAGCTAATTCTCTGTCCAAGATGTTGTGCATATTTTGGAAATATTGAAACTTCCCTCAAATTCCAGCTTCTTTTTTTGGCTTCAGATGATGTTTTCTGAATTTGAAGTGGTGAAACCATGAGTGTTGATCTCCTCTTGGCTCCAGCTGCTGCTTCTTTAAATGCTGTTTGGCACCATTCTGTTCAGCAATGGACACAAACAAGACAAGTGCCTCACAATCTAACACAGGAATGTTTTGTAGTGTGTTGCCAAGCTTAAGGCATGTTGTTTTGGTCTATAGCATGAGAATCAGGAAGGGCGCACAAGGCCATGAAGCCTTCAGGCTGAAGAAACCAGATCTGCTGGCATTTATTGTTTTCCAGTTCATGCTTGCACTTTTTCTTTTCATAAGTAAACTGTTTAGGCTCCAGCCCTTCCAACACCACCCCACAAGGAATACTGGATAATAAACAACCTGCTTGTGGCCAGGAAGATCAATAGACTAAGACTGGAATGCGAAACGTGGGATATAGCACTGCAACAGTAAAGATAGGACACTATTTGGAATTAGGTAGTGGCCATGACTCCTCTATATTCAGTGCTCTTTCAAAAGGACAGAAAACACCAATCCTGTCCCAAAATTATCTGAGAAAAGAACTGAGATAGGGCTATGAAAAGATATGAAAATAGGGTGGAGCTATGACACAATATTATCCAGCATAACAAACATGCAAGCTATCTCCCTGATTATGTAAGAGACTGAAGGAAATTTCCTAGTATTGGATTCACTCTATGTACTACAGAGAATATCCTATTTTCAGGCAGTCATGAAGTGGAAGAAGTATAGTGAGTATTTCAAGCTACTATCAGTGCAGAAGCAGGTGAGTAAATTAAAAATTTTGAGAACTTGTCTGCAGGAGCATGATCTGTTATGGCAGAAAAAGCATGCTTCAAGTGAAAAAGTAATAGTAGCAACACAAGTCAGTGATAAATACAAGACAGAGAGAATATAGAAAGGCTTAGCTGTGAAGAATTAGGAAAATAAATGTTTGTGTTCATGCTATAAAAAAATTATTTTAAAGGGCTTAGAGAAGACAAGAGAAAAGTTATCTGATTTCAAGTGGTTAACTTCAACATTTAATGAATATTAGTCCAGGAAACCCCAGCTCTCATTACAAGAGCTATTAGGAAAGTGAATTGCTGTCCAAATCCAGCATCTAATACCAAAAAGTGTTAACTTATCTGCTTCAACCAACAAATAAATCAACCTACAAAAAATTTTCCAACTACCGATTTTTTGGAATGACTCCCAAATATATTAATGGCATGAGTTCTTTCAACTTGAGTCTCTTGGAAGGACTCCCAATAAAGTTAATGACATAAAGTTCTTTCAACTAGTGTCTTTTGGAATGTGTCCCTGTAATATTATTGTCATTCCCTCAACTCATTCTTTGTAACATCATTGTAATTATACATTCATTTTCCTATATATTGAACTGCCTTTCTTTGTAATGAAGTAACATTTTAGGTAATTAAACAGCATTTTTATTTAAACTATATTCAATATTAATAATGCAATGTTTACAGTCAAACATAGAGAACTGAATTAGTAAATCTAAAATTTCATTAAACTGAAAAATATGAAATTTTCAGACAGTATATGCCTTAAGGACCAACTCTATTATAGGAATTCAGGTAGGCAGAATGTGATGCAAAGACTTCTTTCATAATTTACCCAGTTGAGTTGTCAAGCTAATTCACATAACAAAATAGTCTGGCTTTTTTTTTGTGGCTACATGGAAAAGAGTCATAAAAGACAATATATCTTTTAACCATTTTAAAGTGCCTATCCCTGAAATGCCCAAGTTGTTATGAAGTATACTTATTCTTTGATGTACTTTTTCATGCCACAGTGAAGTTGAATCTTTTGGACTCATCCAGACTGAGTAAGTTGTGGTTTACTGTGGACAATTGTAACTTGCCTCTTCATACTCCCTGTCTAAATTACACCTCCTGAGAACAGACTGCTTGTCTATCTGGATCACTCTTAGGACTTCAGTGAAACACTGCCAACTGACCCAGGCCAGGTTTTTCCTAAACATTTACTTGCTCTCATTGATTTGCTCTGGTGTGGGGTCCTCCACAGGCCACTGTCCCTTCATGGGCATGTCCACACTGGCACAGGCTTATCTATGGGCTCCAGTTCGCTGGCAAGTAGTGCCTTCTTTGAGTGCACCTGCCCCAGTGTCCCTCAAAATGCCCCCTTATGTGTGCCTCCTCCAGTATCTTCATGTGTCCCCTGCTGTGCCTCCTCTTGGATCTCCTCACATGCATTTTGGGCATCTGGCAGCTCCTATCCTTTCCTAAAAATGTCTGAGCAGAGGCACAGTGTGTTCCTCTGACAGCTGAGGTTTTGGCACAGGCTGGGTTGGTTGTTGATCTAGCTGGAGCTGGCTGTGATTGTACAGGATGGCTCATGGCCTTCTTCCAGACAAGTCACTCCTGTAGCCTTCTGCTACCCAGACCTTGCCAGTTATGCCCACTGCACCTTCCCAGGATGGATTTTGGCCTAGTTCTGCTCTTGCATACACACACACATGCATGCTCATACATACATATACACCCACTTTTTCTTTACAAAGCAATTCCCTACTCACACAGATGTCTGACATACCTGTGGGCACTGAGGTCACCCAAAATGCACTGCCTTGGTCCTTCTGGCCACACTAATTCTGAGACAGGCCAGGATGCCATGGATGCCATGGGCCTTCTTGGCCTCCTGGGCACAGTGGACCAGCGGATGATCAGTTACTGTCAACAGCATTCCCAAGTCCTTTTCTGCCAGGCACCTTTCCAGCTGCCCTGCCCTGAGCCTGTAGCTCTGCAAAGGGTTGTTGTGACCCAGGTGAAGGTCCTGGTACTTGGCCTTTTTGAATCCCATAAAAATGGCCTCAGTCCCTCAATCCAGCCTGTTCAGATTCCTCTGCAGAACCTTCCTGCCTTCCAGGAGATGAACATTCCCACCCAACTTGGTGTCATTTGTGAACTTACTCAATCCCCTCATTCAGATAAACATATTAAGCAGGACTGGCCCCAAAACTGAACCCTGAAGAACACCACTTGTGACCGATCACCAACTGGATGTAAAGCCATTCACCACAACCCTCTGAGTTCATGCAGCCAGCTTGAATAACCATACAATAAAGGATGACGATTCTCCTTTTGTTGCTCACATATTTATAGAAACGTTTTTAATTGTCTTTTATGGCAGTAACTGGATTAAATCCTGGTTAGGTTTTGGGCCTTAAAATTTTCTGCCTGCATAACCTCACAACATGGTTGTCTAGACTTAGTTTTTTTACAAGCTGTATGTAATTCAGTGGTATGGACTTCCAAATAAGGTATTTTATTAGTACAAAGGGTAAGATTGTTTAGAAACATGGAAAATACATGTAGGGCTTTTAACTTTGAGGTCATTGGTTTGAGCTTGGTCCAGCCTGATAAGAAACCAAAAACATTAATTCTATATGTTCTCATGCAACCCTTCCAAACAAGTATTTCCTAAAGTATAAGAGGGAGGTGATTGCTGTTGTTTTTCCTTCTTTTTCCTGCTTTCCTTTCTGAGTTCAAGCTAGAACACCGCCTGGTAGGATGAGCTGCTTTGGCTTTTTGAAGAAATGCAGTAGCAACTGTTCTTCTGTAGAAAGTATTTCTTGTTCCCAAATATATATTGCACGTAAATAGTACTTTATGATTATCCAGTTGACTTCACTGAGATACTTGAAGACTACTAATCTACTTTCTACTAGATATTGCTCACTGTGAACACCCTTTTGTCCAAGTCATATGTTCTGGGTTTATTTCACATAAATTCAGGTATCTAGTTGAATCACATAATTTAAGGGAGGGTTTCTCTAAGCCCTATTATGTGGAAGAGAGAAAAGCATCAGGGGAGCATGTCTGCAGTTTTATGTGCACCACCTTATCTGCAATAGCAACACATTTGTGCAATTTTACTTAATGCATTCTGAGAACTGGTATCGTTTGGGATTATACTTAGGTGCAGAAAGGCACACTCAGTGTTGGACTAGAATGTTCACACTGAGATTTGAGATGTATTTACCTGGATTCAGGTTGAGTTTTAATGCCAAGATTCAAAAGAAAACTTAAGGATGACTGCAACAGATAGCTGACGGCCCTTGCAAATCTCTAGTTCTATTAGACTTGCAGTGCAGGGTTCCCTAAGAACTGAAAACTCAGGATCCCATGTAAACTCAAAAGTTTCCCAGTTTAGACCTGTGGGAACCTGAACTCCTAGAGGCTGATTTACCATGGTCAGACCGGTTAACACACCTGGGGAGCACAACTTTCACTTGAAAGTACACAAAGAAGATGGTGGCACTATATAAAGACTATTTGAGGCTGAAGATATCTTTGGGATTTGGGTCCTCTGTTACTGGCACTACTGATAGCTTCTTATGCTTTTGGTAGCTTCCTCTCCCTTCACTGTGCAATCCTGGGTTAAATATCAGTTGAGGGGTGAACTGCTGCTTTCTTATTAGATACATGCATATTGTTCAGGCTGTCAGGTTTTCTAAGATGACTGTAGAGTGAATGGCATTACAGAGGTAACTGTCCTTATCTTTTCTACTATTATTCTGATCCTTCATTTTTGACACTTATTGCACTATGGATGTTGCCATTTATAATGGGCCATATTTTTTAATAGATAGTTAAAGTTGTATTTCATGGTTACTGCCACAGTGATTATTATATATATTCTCCTTGTTTCTAAAACAAATACTGTACACAAGGCCCATTTTAGAAAAACTGTTCTCCCTGCTCCCAAGCACCAGTTAGACCAGTTAGAACTTCTTCCACCAGAACTCACCACTGCTTTGATCAAGGTCCTGCTTAATTTTGAACCCATTTTTTCCAGCTGATACTTGAAATACCAGTACTGGTGGTGACCAGCTACTCAAACTGCTTGTGAGCCCTAATCCAAATAAAATGTGTGAGGAAGTGACTGTCAGCAGTATCTAGGTTTTCAGCTCCACTTTTTTCATGGTCAGCAAGCAGCATAGACACAGTGCTGATGTGAGTTGATGCTGATCTCTCTTAGTCCAGCTTGTATCTCCATATTGCTCAGTCTCTCTGAAGCAGCTGAGTGTGTCTGCACTACTGTTTTCCTAAGACCGTGTGAAGGCGTTAGCTTTATACTCCATAAATACGCCCACAGTGTTCAGCTGGCCTCCTTTTGTCATTTTAGCAGCTGAGTGGAGGGAAAGCAGAATGAGGAAGAGAATACCTCCCTTAGTGTCTGAGCACTGAATGGGTTGTGTGTTACTTGCGGCTACCACCAACAATAGGGTACTGTTGGTGTTACCAGAGTCTGTGATATTTTCAGAGATCTGAAAATGACATTTTATTTTGGCATAGCAGCAGAAATCTATCCTTTGAATTGCTTGTACTTTCCCACATTGCAAATATTGCTGATACAAAAAGGGAATAATCAGCTTCTCGTGGGATTTGCAACTATTAATACAGAATTCACACAAATTTGCTCGTGAGATTTCCAGCATTGGTGGTGCCCTGAATGCAGCTGTGGGAAAGATGGGGTGGGCTTGAACTGGACATGGGAGAATGGCATCAAAAGCCCTGCCTGTGCAACAGCCTTAGGCTATTTTATAACCCAGTTAGAGCATTGCTTTAGATGATTGTAATATGTGTCTGTACCTGTCATAGCTTGATCACAGACACTGAGGATTTTGAGCTATATTTTAACCCTGATCACAATACTGAGCAGTTGCTACATTCCAGAGCATTGCTACTGTGTGCATGAGCATTCAACTTTATGTCTGTATAGGTGGCATAGCGAGTTGTTTACCCTGATTGCTGATTATACTTGAGATGATCTCACATGGATAGTGTTTCAAATGCTCTTTATCTAATTGAGTCTTCTTCCCCTCCGTCCCCACATGGATGTATGATGTTGAGTATGCAACAGGTAAACTATTGCCAAACTGCATTTTTCAGCTGGAACTGGCTGCCAACACTCATTTTTCAGAACTGTAAGCTGTACCTCTCAGTCACAAAATAATTTTCACATAAGGGCATAGGAATGGTTCGGACAAAGAGTCTGCCTAGCACAGTACCCTGCCCTAGCAGTGTCCATGGACATGAAAGGAAGGAAAAAATAGGCAAAATTTTGCCAGTTCCTAATATCCCTTCTACGATGAAGGCATCAAAGCTGCACACACTATTTATTCAAGGTGTGAATGAATGATGGAACAATGGCATAAAGATTTTCCTATTATATTTGGTTATCTTTCCTAATGTTTCCTAATATTTGACTTAATTTTTGAACACTGATTTGGTGCTTTCACAGTGCTATCTAGCCTCTTTCTGCAGAATCTTTGTGCAGAATACATCAGCTCATTTAATATGTAATCACCCACTTTACATGTGATACCAGGTCTGTGTTTCCAAGTGATTTTTCCCATGACTTCAGATTTATCTGTGTTGAATTCCACCCGTCATTTTACTGCTCAGTTGCTCAGGATGCTTCTCTTTGCTTCCACTACCTCGAATGACTTAATATCATCCACAGGCTTCACCATGGCACTGTTGGCTCTCTTTGCCAGGCTGTTTACAAAACATCTTGCCCTGCACACACGTGACCAAATCCATACTGGCTCTGAGACTGTTACACTCCTTGAACTGAGGAGGTTGCTCAAACCCATCCAATAGCTGGAAGAACTTTACCCCGTAGGGAGGGAGTGTCCTCTAATTACTTGTTTCCTGTGAACTAAACCAGTAGACCTGCACTGCACTGTTCTTGATATGAAAGATTTAGAGGCTCTAAGAAAAAAATAGGTTAAATACCTTTTCCTGCATAAACTGCACATAAGCAATCTTATCTTTAAATTTCAGCATTCAGATACCCCTAAAATATCTGAGGCTGAGACCTCTTGTGTGTCAAGAAGTTTTTAATAGTTTTTAGCATATCATCATGATGTGTGTAGAACTGGCTTCCGTGTTGTGAACTCCCTTTTTGTATTTGTGTGTCTTTGGTTTTCACCATCCATTTATGAAATTCTGAACCAACAGAAATTTTCACAGAAATCAAAATTACTCATTGAGCCATTATGGGAAAATCTACAGCTTCCTGCTCTGCGCAACAGTGTTGGATTGTTGTGTATGATTCATACTGGATATGGTCCCAAATTCATCGAAAATATTGCTAGAATTGTATAAGTGGCAAGTCATTGTGGGGGCCTGGATCCTGCCAAAGGCTGAACTGAGGAAGCTGTGGCTCAGCTAGTGTTGAGTCAGCCCGATTTAGCTGTCATCAGTAGAGCATTCCCATTTTATACCAGCTGACAGCCCTATCACAGCTATCAGTTTGCAGACCCAAATGTGATGGGATTAGAAGCAATCACCGTAAATTACTGCTTTGTGCAGAACAATCGGGGTGGGGAGGGGGGCTCAGCAACGGATGTGCATAGGTAGCATGGAAAGAATTAGGCAGCAGAGACAAAAAAGTAAAAACGTGGCAAAACGATGATCGTATCAAATTATCAAGACAATATATCTTACTGAGGTTTACTTTCCTTTGTTGAACAGCAGTTTGTTTTACAAAAATGTTGTCTGGCATGCAGGAATATTCACCATCTCGTTAGCTGATTTGGTTCTTTGCAGGGAGAGATTATTCTGTCTGCCTCGTTTGAATTCATTCTCTATTCAGTATGGAAACTGTCTCCCTGGATCTGGGTTAATCCATCTTCTGGTGGACATCATGAAATCTGAATGAACCCAAAAAAGAACAAATTGCAGTGGGCATGTAACAAGCGCCTCTTCTTTCTGTTAAACCTCTGTTAATAACGTGTGAAGGAGTGACAACAAAGAGCTTCTGTCCTCTTTATAGAAGACCCTTAAGGGCAGAGGCAGGCTGTAAGAAACTATTCTTTTGCTAATGATAGCTGAATTACTGAGAATGCTCAGTGTTAAAAACCCACGAAAAGGATCTTGTACATGGAAAGGAAGTATTTCCTTGGATGACTTTCTAATGACTGTCCAACATTTGCAGCCATCACATAAAAGGAAGCATTGTGAAGACAAGGCACAAGCAACCTACTGCTACTGCTGTGGTTACATCTGCCAGTAGCTGTCAGCTGAAAGGACTCCAGTAGTCTCACAAATTAAAAATCGACTCCTGATTCTGAATTTTCTTTTTTTCACTCTTCCTACTTGTTTATTTTCCTTTTTTTTTTTTCCCCTCAAGGGTAGTTTGGTTGATAATGATTTTACTAGAACGATCTTAGAGCCCTTCAACCACATCCAACTGTTTCTGAAATATACACAAGAGTTTTTCTTACTAAGTTGCTCACTTGTTCAAGATCCTTATATTTCTATGTCACCATAACTCTCTCCTCAGCTCAAAACATAACCATTAATCTATGTGTTATATGTAAAACTTAGTGACTTGAAGAATTTTCTTGCTCATAGTTATACATTTTCTATGTGACGCAAAGGTTAATAACTTTTCCTGTGTTTTAACACGTATTCCAGTGTCTACCTTGCAAGGGGAAATTTAGTCCTGATCACATATTTTTTGTACTTTCAGAAAATCCAGCAAAAAATGACCTCCCTCTATTCAATTTTAACTGGTATTTTGTGGTTTGTTTGTTTTTCCCTTAAATACAAGGCAGAAAAAGAACAAAAGATTTCATGGTTCAATAATTGCATCGTGTATAACAAAGGAACTTCATCACAATGTCCACAATGGAGCCCTCATAATAGTAATTTTTTTGAAGCAATTATATTTTGGCAATAACACAGAGAAGTATCAGCTAAATAGTGAGGAGGAAAGATCATTCATGCAGCTCATATTGCATTCTAGACTCAAACAGGTGTCACATACTTTTTTCAGCACTGTGATAGCATCAAGGGACAGGTTTTAGGTGTGGAACTTCTATAACAACAAAATACTTAGAAATGAGGCAATATTTCTTGTATTGGTGTAAATACTGAAAGCTATGTGTACATTAAATTTTCTTTTTGTTTGGTTGCTTTTCTGCCCTTAGCATAACTTCATTAGTAAAGCTCTGTGGGCAAAATTTTTGGTATGGATATGGTCTATGATGGAAAGTTTTTCTGTCAGTATGATGTCTCAGCTGAGCTGGGGGAAAAAAAATCACACATCCTAAACTCATTTATCTGTCCACACAATATGCAGCTCTAATCTTGGCTTAGTGAGCATCATTAAAGTAGGCGTGGTGGACACACTAGTGGAAAAACACCTTCAGTAATTTGTTTTGCTGAAATAGCTCTGCTAATTCACAAAGTTTCTCCAGTGGAGAGAAACAGGTTTATAGCACAGCTAATTATGAAGCATTCACTGCAGGAAAAGTGAATATAGACCATATTACTGTTCAAGGACATATGCCTTGAAAAGTAACATGCCTAAAAGCACTAAAGAGTTTCAGTGAACATATGATCTGTGGGCTCCTCACATATCCCTATGATTAAAAGGGTAAATGCAAGCCTTGAATGTGTGGACTCCAAATTATTAGAGAGGATTTACATCAAATACTAAAGAAATTATGAAGTTCTACCAGAGCTGGAATGATAGTTTAGTAGTAAGGATAATTTATCATAGCAATAACCTAACAAGTCATGTGATGATATCTCTGTAATTCAAAATATGTATATAAAACCAGTTGTTTTTACCTAAACCATGTATTTGAGTTTAAAGAAAAAATTAGTTTCCAAAACCAGCATGTTATGCTCCTTGCATCTAGCCTTAGAAATGTAACTGAACACCATCACAGTAGAGGTGGATTACCTACTTTCCAGGCTTAAAGGCTACCTCTCATAGTTTTAAAAAAATCCCCTGTAAGGGATGAGATATATCTGCCTTAATTATAGACACCTGAACATGAGATATCTGAGTTATCGATTCAACAGTATGATCAATGGGCTCAGAAGAAAGCTGTTCATCTCAGCTGAAAACATACATGTAAGACAGATCAGATGAATTGCCCTCTGGAGGTGACTCTTTTGTACTGTAAAGGGAACTTGAAGGAGTAGCTTCCAATATTTAGGCAAGTTTATTAATGCAGACAAATCCCTTCAGAGTTGAAGATTTAGCACAGTGAAGGGCTCCAATATTTTACAGCTTAAATATTTTCTTTAACTTTTCTGAAAGTATACAAGATACTCTGTTCTCAATAGGAATGAGACACAAAGATATACTTTTTCACAGTAAGTTGCACTGATTGCTATCATTCACCTTCCATTGCAGCAATATCTACATCACGAACACACATTCATAATTTTCTGTCTGTGAATGACGCAAAGGACAGAGACACTGAGGATTAAAGGCTTGATTTAAATCCTATTAAAATGGGAGAGACTTGCATTGACTTCAATGAGATTTAGATTGAGTGCAGAGAAGGCTGAACGCTGAGCTGCTGTCAGGTTTGAAGTACAGGGGGTATTAAAGGGCAAACTAATAATGCTTCTGTTAAATGTTAAGTACCCGTTCTTCACAGAGACTTGCCAAACTGGTCATTCAGTCTCTTTCAAGATGACTCAAGTGACTCAGTAAGCAATAAACAAAATTATTAATGTAATTGCTACTTGTCTTCATGTCTTCCAATCTTTGTTACATTCCAATAAAGTAAGATAATGTTTAAGACACGATGTGTTTACTAGATACTATTAACAATTTATTTTATATGATAGTTTTTGCCATCTGATACGTCAAGGAATCTCTGTCTTCTACTGATGCATTATTTGATCGATTTACAGGCCAATGAGAACATATAGGGCTACATTAAGCCTACCAGTTGAACTATCTGTGACTCCTGTGGACTGTAAGCCCTTATATATCTGGAAAGTCCTTAACTACCTGCACAAAATGAAGATAAAATCCTCTGCAGTTGATAGGTGCTTATGCTCCACTGAGCACATGGACAACACTTGGTTCCCTTTGCTGTGTGAATGGAGGCAGAACATGGAACTCATGAAATAGGAAATGGGAGTTTTGTTTTTTGAGTCCTTCTTTTTACAAAGGGCTTTGAATCCTTAGTTGCTACTTTATATAATCACTGCCAAAGTAAAGATGTAGGAATGGTCCTCATTTGCTTTTAAAGTTGAATCTCTGTGCAGGGGTGAAGGTACAAGGCAATGGGCACAAACTCAAACATCAGGAAACACTATTCATATTGTGAGGAAGACTGAGCACTGGAACAGGCTTCCCACAGTGGTTATAGAGTCTCCCCCACTGGAAAAGCTGTCTGGACAGGGTCTTGGCAAACAGCTGTAGGTAGTTCTGTTTGAGCAGGGCTGGTGGACCAAATCACCTCATGGGTCCCTTCCAGCCTTAACCCTTCTGTGATTCTGTAACCAATTCTGTGTTTGTGAGGTAATGGGGGTGTCAGCCAGGTCCCTGCTTCTGAATCCTTGGGAGAAGAGAAATTTGTAGAAGGGCATCCTGGTTTCAGCTCAGTTCTGCTGAGGCTGCTCAACTACTTTTTATTAATAAAGGGATTACAGCAGGGCTTGATGCATGCACCATAACACAAACTCCTCTGGGGAGCATTTGTATCCCTGATCTAGGAAATGTCTTAGGAATGTGGGTGGTCCTTGAGTCCCAGGAATAGAGGGGGGTGGGGGGCACTTCCACAACTTCAAGCAACCTATTCCAGTGCCTCACACACTCAGAGTAAATCCAATATCTAATCTAAATCTACCCTCTTTCAGTCTGAATTGTGAAAGTAAAGATGAAACATGCTGCAAATGGGACATGTTCTCAGTGAACCTCCTGTGCAGCTGATCTCTAGTCATGCTAGAAACAAATCCAGGTTATGTAGACAGGAGATCAGGATATTATTCAGGATTTCCAGACTGAATCTTAGATGAATATTCAAAATTCTCTTAAATCTACCATAATTAATTTTCCAGGCAGAAAATGAAACGGTGTGGAGCAACACGGCCATTGATAATTATGCAGATTTTCAGGAAATCTGAGGAACAGTAAAGATCCTGCACACTTCTCCATTGGCTGCCTGGACCAGGCACAAGCTGTGTGTAATGTTTAGCCTGGGAAGTAATGGTCCTCTGTGGTGGAGTAGGAATGTTGCCTGCTTGCCTGTGGTCTGCTCTCTGTGACCTGAGTGAAAGACCAGATGCCAACACAGATAGAGTACTGCTGGTTTTACCAGCATGGTGATAAGAGTGTAGTTTTCCTTGGTTGCTGAGGCTGGATTTTCCCAGTGGTTTTGTGTGATGTTCTGCAGAAATGTGTACACATATGGATTGACTACATTTGGAATTTGGGACTGAAAACACCCATTATATAATACTCTCAAATTAAGTTAATTGATCCCTTTAAAAGAGCCCAAAGAACCTGTATACCAAGAAGTTGTAATTTTCTCCATTGTTCTTATTAAAATTTAAAATATTAAATAAATTTATTAAAAGAAAAAGAACCCACATATGCAGTTCTAGGTTTGAAACTGAAGACATGTTTCATTGTTTGCTTTGCTTTAGAGATAATATATGGTACTGGAAATGAAACTGAATTTAAATTTTTTTTTAGATGCCCAAAGTATTACACACACACTCTCCCACCTGGCACATTGTAGAAAATCTTTTAAGTGCAGAAGAAAAAAAATACATAAATACATTGACAGAAATTCCAGATTTGCAAAGCAATCTTTCATATGACATTTAGGTAGACTCCATCTTATTTACAGTTTGTTTTAAGAAAAGTAAAAGACTTTTTCCATCAGCAATTTTAGGTTTGTGTGTATCTGTGCCAGTGTTAACGCTGATGTATCTTTGCTATCTATGCCACCCTAAAAAATCTGAATTTAGAACTAATTCCTAGCCTGTCTCACAAGTTGCAGCTTAATGGGTTTCTTCTCTTTTCTTATACAGCAAGAAATACAAATAGCAATCCAAAATAATTTGATTCCAGAATTAAATACTTCTGCTGACTGACTTGCAGTGACCTTACCATCCCTGTTCTAAATAGAGACTTGAATAGATCCTATTTAGTCTCAGACAGCAAATCCAGCTTTTTTGTGATGACTTTTGAAATGTGTTGATGAGGTATTCTATCTGGTTGAAGAAAGACAGATTTCAGTGGGTTTTTTTTCTTTACATTCAGGGCTTTGCATAATTTAGCAAGAAAAGAAAACCATGAATGCACTCAGTGCTCATGTTAGTTAGTGACTGTTTCGTGTCAAATGCAGACATTGGAGCAGGAATGAGAAGCCCACATTTGTGAGTGTCCTAATTGCTGGAGAAGAGTAATCAGCTTTCTGCTGTTTTCCAGACTAATCAATCTTGGCTGCACTTTTGATTTATGTATAGTAGCACAGATGAACATCAGGGATGGATAAGCTTTGCCTCTTGACATAAGCAGCCTGCAGCCTGATGTCTGGTACATGTTTTGGAGGTGAGAAAAGGCAAACTGACATTTGAAAACAGTGTTGTCATCCCCTGCTCTTTAGAAGGTACTGTGTCTCGAGTTGCTCTATAAAGGGTTGGGAAGACATAAGACAGTGAATAACTATTTTTTTTCTTCTGAATGGTAAATACCAATTTTTTGCATAGCAAACATCCTGGGTTTGAATTTTAGAAGGAAGGTGGTCATGACTGGTGTATTCTTCATGAAATTTATGCCTTAGAAGTTGTTATGTGTGCACAGTCTACCTGCCAGACTGGGTTTCTTGGAAAACAGGTATAATTTAAAATCCCAATTATGTATAAACATGAGATATATGCTGAGCTGCTCAGCTGTGCCAAAATAGAAATCTTGTGCCTGCTTAGATGCAGACTGCCACAGAAGGTTCACTGGTGTAGATGTAGGACCATATCCAAAATGTCACTACCCATGCAGAGTTGGTTGTTGGGTCCATAACTGGTGGGGGGAGAGGGTGTTTGGGGAGGGGATCTGTGGGAGCTGACCCAGAGACCTTGGGGAGGTGTCTCACCACACGTAACACTGGACACATCAACTGTGGTACACAAAAAGTCTCTGGGGAGAGCAAGCAGGACATCTCCAGCTGTTCAGGTCACCGATGTTTAAGGAACTGAAAACCTTAGCATGGCTGATACCATTAATCTGCTGTTTGGTTCCTGGTTCCTAGCATACTTCAATGTACCAAGTTATGCTATGGATACCAAACCATGGATCTAGGCTTGGCCCTTAGACCTTGAGCTTGTAAGATGTTTTCACAGCTTCTTAAAGCAAATGGGTTAACCCCCCTGATTTTAATCCAATTATTCCCGTGTCTAAAATGATTTATACTCTGAAGGCTTCCTGCAACAATACATAGGCCTAGTCCGACTTGTTCTTCCTCTTTCAATTTTTCTTTTAAGTATCCTAAATGATGGTTGTCACTAGAACCAGGAATCCAGACACATTGACATCAAAAGCAATTGTAATATGCATGTGGCAACAAGGGTGGGGGGAAGAGTGGAAGGAAGAGGAGCACTTTGAAGATGTCATGATAACTCAGGCATGTTTAGATTCAGTAAGTAGGTGTGCCTTTTTCTGTATCCTGCTCATCTGCAGAGTAGGATGTTTGAAGAGAGGGAAAAATGAAATGTTATTTCCAGTAAAGGGGCGGAGATTTAACAATGGCAAAATTATTAAAAAAACAAGCAGTGGAGGGAGCATTAGAATTTTTAGCCAGGAAATAACTGGGCAAAAAGATGTATGTATTTGGAAGAAAGAGGAAAATTGCTACCTTTTTTGTTTTCCAAAGCACTGATTTTTATAATTTATTTGTGACCGAATTTTATAAAAATGTTGCAGTAAGTATAAGGCTGGAACTGAATAATATTTTCCCCTATTAGTTTGGTTATGTGCCAGCAATATGATTGAAATGTAAATGTAAATGTACATGTAAATTCAACCTATATTTGCAATCAACAAAATGTGGTTGTTTAGTTGGAAACAGACAGATGGACTCTGTCCATCTCTTGAGATTTTGGCAGAAGTATCACCATGTGCTGAGGTGGCCTCTGGTGTACCCCACAACCAGGGCACCAGTCATTCAGCCTCCCCCCAACTTTTGCCTGTTGTGCCAGCCCTCATGGTCCCAACAAACTGAGAGCCATGACAGAGGTGCACCAGCAAGGTTCTACACCATGTCTGCTAAGGGTATGGGAGAAACCATTTCCCAAGTGGGTATCAACCACAAAATCGGCAGCTGTGATCAGCAGGACACACCACTCAGTGAAGTATTTTTAGCAACAGGGCAGTGGCACATTGAAGGCCAGGAGCTGTGATTTTGCACAGTGACAATGCCCATGTGTAACTGTGGAGAGTTTCTTCCAGCTGTACTATTCTTCGACCTTTCCAAGCCTGCTGGCAAGGTGAGGACAACCAGAAATCACCACAATCACTGCTGGAGTGCTTGTGCAATTGGCTCCAGGAGTACAGATATCCAGTAGGACTGCAAGGAGGGGATACAACTAGTTCAAGACAGTTAGTAGCTACAAGAGTAGTTTTCATTTTTCAGATGTTTTCAGGGCTTTATCCATAAAAAAAAAAAAAAATTGAAAAGTGCTTCTCTTTTTTTTCCCCTGAAAGTTAAGGCTTTATCCCATAATCCAGATCATGAAGCTGCAACTTCAACATATTACCCTTGACTGAAATGATCCTGACTCCTGCCATTCATTTGGCTGAAACCCTATGTTTGGAATATTATCAGAACTTATCAGAACCTTTCATTCTCACATGTGATGAATTGAAGTATTTAAGAGAAAATGAAACAGTGTTAGCAAACAACATTCAGAGAAAGTATCAAAATATCCCAGATATCTAGGGGTATATAAGGTAGTTAAGATATCAAAATGATATTTTTTATTCATATATATGACTATGAAGTTGTGTGCTGGGGGTCAGGGTTCTGCCACACAACCTGAAAAACATTCACATTGATTGGTGCCAGATCAACCTTTCCTAATTTTGCTCTAAGTATTGCACATTGCCTGGGCTGAAGATGTAGATTCATCAAGTTTCAGTGGTCTGTTTCCCTCCAGCTGTTTGTTACCACCTCTATGCTATTTACTGCCCTATATCCAGCCCTAAAGCACTTTGTGAATACTTAACTCATTTCAGGAAAAATTGATTGGATTAATTTCTTTAGTTTAAGCAGTTTACCTGGTTTGCTTTGTCTGAAGTGGATTAGGAAACCCTAATATAAACTGTTCTTCCAGAAGAACTGTAGAAATGCTGAACTCTTTGGCAGTGAGTTCTGTAGCAAGACCTCACTCAAAGGAGCAGGGCAGGGCAGTGATCTCCAGGGACAGCTCCTCAAAGCACAAGAGGACCATCCGGATGTGCAGGAAACAGCAGGTGTGGCAGGCAGCCAACTCGGCCGAACAGGGAACTCGAGCTCCTGGCTGAGCTCAAACACAAAATGGAAATACACAGAAAATGGAAAAGGGGATCAGCTAAGGAGTATGGAAATTGTAGCTTGAGCTGGAAGGGGTGAAGTCATGAAAACCCAAGCTGGGCTGGAATTTAAACTGATGAGTGATAGGAAAGGCAATGAGAGGGACTTCTTAGGTACATTGGGAGGAAAAGAAAAATCAACAAAAATATAAATCGACCCCTGAATAGGATGGAGGACTTAATGGTGAAGGATAAAGACTGACTGATTGATTGAGTGACTTGGTTCTTATTGGCAAGGTCTGTTTTGCAGCTTCCCAAATCTCTGTGGCAGAGTCTGGGGAGAGAGAACTGTTACCTGTAGTAGGGTGTGTTGGAATTAGAGACTGCTTAAACAAATTGGATATGTGCATTCTGTCCATGGGGCTGGACAGAATGCCTCAAAGATTGCTGAGGGAGCTGGTTTATGGCATTGGGATGCTCTTCAGCATGGTCTTTGAAAAGTGGTAGAGAGTGCAGGAGGTTCCTGAAGATGTGAAAAAGACAAATGTCATGTACACCTTCAGAAACAGCAAAGAGGATCTGGGAGACTACAGACCAGTGAGTATCACTTCAGTCTGTGAGAAGTTATAGAGCAAATCCTTCTGGAGACCATTTCCAGGTACATAGAGGAAAAGAATGGGATTTACCAAGGGTAAATCATGCCTAACCAAATCTGGTTGCCTTCTATAATAAAATGGCTGGATGTGTGGTCAAAGGAAAAGCAGTGCATGTCCATGAATGCTGAAAAAAGTGAAAGGGATCTCTGAAGGTACTGGCATGTAGACAGGAGACTTATAAAAAGGCAAAAGACAATATATTACATAACTTTTCTAAAACATATTGCTTTTTATATTTCAAATACATGAAATTATTTAATTGTCAGATTTAATCTATGAGAAAGCTTGAAGGGTTTTAGTTTGCTAAATTTATTATTTACTGATGAGTAAGTGCTTGTGTTTCAGTTTATTCTTCATTTTCTTACCAGCTGATTGCCAAACCATTGCCAAACTGTAACTGCAGTAATCATCAATTACTCCAGCAACAGTTTTCACTGGAGGTATTATGCTCTAAGAGTCTCAGAGTTTCTGTATAGGCACATCCTTTTTTCAAAGTAAAACATTTCAGGTTTAACAAAAGCTGTGGTTTTAGGTTAGGGGAGATTATTTCCACCTGGCCTCTGTCACCATGCTGCTCTGGCATGAAGCTGGTGCTGAGAAAGCAAGCTGGCATGGAAGGCTAATGGGAAGAACACCAGAGCCACACATCAAAAGAACAACTGGGATTTGTAACCGTTGAATTCATGTTTGCAGAGGTGCTACAGGAAGTGTTCGTGCTGGCAGCCTAGATGTGTGGAGCCAAGAAAAAGAATGGAATGATACTCTGCCCTTTCCTGGGATCAGACAACAAAGTGAGTTATGGCCTTTGCATTTGTGTCCGAACACACACACTAAAGCTTCTACTTACCACAACCAGAGAAAAAACAAACCAAATACGGTATGAGGGATTTTTCTTTTTATTTTGTTGCTTCCTCTCATTGCCTCAAAGTATGCAATAAATACAAAAAAACCCCATATTTTAAGCACACACAAATAGTACACATTGTTAAAAAGACTACCAAGGACTGCAACTAACTTTTAATAGAAAACTTTTTTTTCATATCTGACACTGGTCTTGTGTATGCTGTTATGAAGATGCAGCTGTTGAAAGCTATGTGAGTTTAAATCTTCAGTGTTAGCAAAGCTTTCCTATCTGCTGACATGAGGGTGGTACTGCTGTCTGGTGATGGGGAGGCTTTCACTGCTTTCTGTACAAAGCAATGGTAACTAGATCCTTCTGAGGTTGCTTTCTCTTGTTAAACCTGCTCTGGTCCATTGCCAGATAGCTGAAGAGGCAGGATGCCTGATTCATCTGGGAGTGGAAGCCTTTGCTATTCAGTCTGCATCTCTTAGTTGTATTCACAGTGCTGATTCTTATCACTCAATATAACACATATCCAGTTAGAAGAAAACATGAAAAGAAATATGAATAACTAGGACTTGGTTTGAAATGTTACTAGAGGTTGAAAAAGCTGCAGTATTGCAAAGAAAACAGCGTTGTATCTAAGAAAAGCTGTTTTGGTGTACAAGAAATCAGAGCAGAACAAATAATAAAAAAGAAGACATATTTATGAGTGATATCAGAGATATACTTATGAGTGGTGTCAGTGAACAGTATAAAAGCCAGAAAATAAAGAAAATTAATGGAAAAAGATTATGGAATGGATATTTTATCTTTATCTGGGTTAAAGTATTTTCTGAGTAGATCCAAACAAAACCAATACTAACAATACTAAAGGCACGATGACACTAATAGAATTGCAATGACTGACATAGAGCAGGCAGAAGCATTCCATAAGTGCTTCAGTTCTTTATTATGGACTGGGGAGGAAAATGAATTATGTCTTCCTGTTGGATGATGCTGATCTAATATCCTCCAGTGGTACTAAGCATAGCTAGCAGGTGCAAGACATCACATGATTTTAAGTTAGCAGTTCCAATAATCTTGTAACCAAGCCCTTGTCAAGATTAATGTTGAGATTAGTGTAAAGAACCTCTGGTAGCTTTTCAAGAAGCCTTGGAATTTCAAGAGGACTGCAGAGACGATAACACTGTGCCATTATTTTAAAACAGAAAATGGATGATAGCCCAGGCCTGAATAATGCAGGTCTGGCAGTCACAGCACAGTGTTAGAACAAATAATGGATCAGTATACATACACAGATCAAAAATATTAGGATATGTTAATATAATTAATGTCAGTCAATAAAATTGACAGAAATAGATCTTGGCAAAGTTACCGAATATTTTGAATGAAGATCCAAGTTTGGTTGGAGAACTGAGAAAGTTCTGGTGGAGGTTTGACTTGGTACTGTGTGAGATTTTCATTAATACACCACAGAAAAACAGGTCAAGAGGTGCCAGGGGGACAACTTCTGCTCTATGCCACAGAGCATTTTTACCAATAACTGGGCAAAAGGACATCCCATTTTGTCTGAAAAAATTTGATGATGGCACAGGATAACAGGAGTGAAAAGTTAAGAAGAGATGGATCAGCAACAAAGAGTATCCAGGGACAGTGTAAGAAAGAATAGGAAAAAAAAGGAGACATCTCTGTACAGCCAAATAGAGGCTCTACCATAAAGGATTAGAAAAGTAAGCCATAAAAACAGGAGAGAAGACTTTCCTGTGAAATAGAGATTCTGAAGAGGACGTGTTATCTAGACCACATGGAAAAAAAAATTAGCTGATACTATCCTTAGGTGTATCCACCGGACAGAAGCGGAAGGTTACAGCGTTGCCACACTTGGCAGAGAAGCAATTGCTACTGGAATAGAGTGTCCAGTTCTAGTGCTCAGGATTCATGATGGATGTGAGTAATTTGGAGAAGGGTCAACAAAAAGCCATGGGAATATTAAGGACCTGGAAAGTCTCCAGCAGTGCAATCTACTCAGCTTATCAACGTGATGACTTAAGGATAACTGGTCATGGTACACAAAACAGGACAAATAGCAAAGAGCTCTTCAGTCCAGCAGTGAGAGGTCTGCTTTTCTGTCAAAAAGGTGAACCTAAAAATTCAAAAACAAAATAAGGCACCTTTTTTCTTAGCAATCCATTAAATTAATAGCTATATTCACTCACTGGAGAAGTGTGGTATCACTGGCAGTTTTTAAATCTAGATTGGGTGTGTCTCAAAAGGCAAGTTTACTTATCCTGAAGCAGAAACAACCCTGTGAGGCTCTGTGGACTGTGTCATTGATAGGATCAGACTGGGTATTTGAGCCCTTCTGCTCTTTGTCTGTGACTGTGTGGATATGTGCCCTAAGAGAGCTGGTTGTCTGTATGGCATGACATGGGGATGATGCTACCTTAGATCTGATAAGCAGTACAGCAGTGTAATTCTGGTGATGAGCTCTGGCTAATTAACCGTGTCACGCACAAGGGCCAGTCAATCATCTGTGGTAATGTGACTCTGCTGCTTTCCTTTGTGGAGCTGGCTCTACACAGCCCAGGGTTGTGCAGCTGTTTGATGTATGTACAGTTCAATGTAGATCCTAAGCAAGTTTGTCTTCATGTACTAAAAAAAATGGTCACAATAATATGCTTCTCTCTTTAATGAAGGTAAAGTCATTACTGTAACTTCTATTGTGGTATTTTAGACTCTTTTATGTATCCAGACACCAGATATAGCTGAGACATTACAGGGTGTCTGGTTCCTTCTGCATATTAGCCACATTATGACACATTTTTCCTGGTTTTCTTAGCTGTTTTTTGGCTCTGATGTTCCTACTTGTATCATTTAATGAGAAACATTGAACAGAGGATTTACTGTGACATTATTCATACTGAGGAAAAAGATGATGAGGAAATGAATAACTCTTCTGTGAAAAACCATGAAATGACAAAAATCTAATGGAGACATTTTCATGGTTGTTTGTAACTGTTTACCATATCAGTCAGTAGGTGAGTCATTGCACCAGAACCTCTCTTACTCTATATTTACTCCATATAAATATTTGCAACATGCAAGTAATTATTTGTATTTCTGGGTTGCATCCCTGGAATTTTCCAGAGACATTCTCTGATTCCATGATACCTGTGTGGGCTAGGGCTGAATATTACGTACTCTGCCTTTAACAAGGCTTTCCTACATGTTATAGTCACTTGGAACTTTACAACATCTTTCTGAAAAGGTTTCCCTAAACAATGTCAATACACAAATATATGATGAAAACTCAAAGTTAAAATTACAGCATTCTCACTAACTGCAAGCACAGAAACACTTTAATAACATAAAGAATAATTAGGAATTACACAAAAAATAGGAGAAGGCTGAGGATGGGTGTTAAAACAGTGAACACATGTAGGATAAGTCATAGTAGACTAAGGGAGCAATCGGTATTTAAATTTTAGATGCTTCCTAAATTAGTCTTCCTAAAGTAAATGCTTCTGTCTCTTTGTCTACAGCAGTTTGTAAATAAACCCCACAATGTTCTTCACTTCCTGGTATTTGGTTTGGTCCTTAGGACAATTTTGGTGGTTTCAAAGTAGATTAGTTTTGCAAGAAAAATAACCATCTCCATTTGAAGTGTCCTCCAATGTCTGATGGGGATATTAATGCGTGAACCTATGGAGCCCATGTCATGTCCAAAGCATATCTGACAGACAAGTGACAATACAAGGCTGCTGAGAAATCCTATGTCATCCCCGAGTGGGTTTTGTGCTATATTAAGAGTCATGTGCTGTGTTTAAAAGTCATCAACTTTTTAAAAGCTGAGGACCATGAGGTACAGAATATAATCTACAGAGCACCTAGCTGCACCAGAAAGTGTTCCCTCTGCCTCTGTCTTTTCTTGTTCTGTTATAGTTTCATGAACTGAGTAAGCTGCTCATGTGGCAGCCCTGAAAGCAGATTTTTGTGTTCCCTTCCCTTCCCGAAACCTTCCCTTCCCTTCCCAAAACCTTCCCTTCCCACTGCTCCTTTGAATACTGTTCAGTTCAGCACCGAGAATCCTGTCCCTCACACACAAACAAGAAGCCATTTCTTCAGTCAACCTCCAGCTGACTGTGTTCAAAGTAGGAGCCACGACAGGGACACCAATTCTGCTTATCTTCTGCTTCAAAGAAAGGGATATCCCAGAAAGCAGCTCTTTAAAAGAGGTGTCTTGTTGGGATAGTCACAGTGGCCATAGGATTGTTTCCAGTCCTTCCTTATTGTGTCTCACAATCCACGTTGTCCAAACTCAGAGTGGGAAGGTAGTTCCAGCAGAAGGCACCACAGAATCACTTGGATTCAGCATGAACAGGAACAGAAAGAAGGGTCTGCTCAAGAGATCTGTATATTTAATGGTGGCTTGAGCAATGACATGTTTGATTTACGTGAGACAGAAATAAGGACTAGCTTAGAGGTTGGACTTGAACTTTTCCTTGACCTTGTCTCATATAATGTCCTCATGAACACCCTGAAGAAGATTTATCTAAAAAGTAATCACTCTAAGGTTGTTCTGAACTCATCATGTTTTAAAACCATCCTTAAGCTGAAGCTATCTCTGTCAAGCTGGTAGATAATTTCAAGTAAGACTTGGCGAGAATCATTTGTGCATGTGGTTCTGTTCAGCACTTTTGCAATTTTGGGCTGTTTATACACAATGTACACTTAGGGAATCGAGTATGAAATAGAATCTGGAAGCAGTCTAGGAGATGGTACTTGAATTCAAAACTGTCTTGATGAACCAGAGACCACTAAGGTGGTTTTCAACCATCAGTGTGAAACTTTGTAAAGGCGGGTAGTATACGCTGCTACAAGAAACAAAGATCAGACCAATGTATAAAGATAATTTAAAGTTTTTATCATTGTAAAAAGAGAAAAATCTCATTCTGCGACATACTGAAAGGAGAATCATGTGTATGATAAATATTTTGTAAAGTTCCAGTGTGAGATAACTTCAATTTTAATATCTTTTAAATATTGTGCAGCCTATCATGTGCAAAATGTCACAATTTTAAGTATTTACACCGCAGTTGCAGCTGCAGATCTATATTCCTGTCTCACATAGAAGTCTGGTGTTTTTTTTAATGTGGTGTACATATAGTGTAAAAGTATTTTGATATAAATGAGGTGAAGGAACTGACAAGCTTTGTCAAGATGGGAACCTTGAAGAGAAAATTCCTAATCGAAGCGGACAGTGTGTTCCCTCCTCCTGTTTAATTGCTATTAAGGAATGCATCTGCTTATCTTCATTAACTGTACTTGACATCTGTATATATGTGATGTGTGTTTCACAACTTCCTTCCTGCTTTTCAAGTGCAACAAAATCAAAGGTTTCTGAACAACAGAATTACTACTTCAACGTCACTCGAAGTGCATACAATTGTTTATGAGACAAAATGGAAATGAGTGTATACACTATCACTAGTGTCACCTTACAAATAAGATATGCCTTTGCTTCTCACCCTCTAAAATATGCACTACGTTCATCTTACTTAATCAAGTTACAGAAAAAAACTACTCAGAAAAAGAAATTCTTGAGAGATCAGGGCTTTATATTTCCTATACATTGAAATAAATATGCAGTGAGAGGCACAATCATAACTGAATCCCTGTTGAGGGATATAAAAGGGTAGACAAACCCCAGAGAGTCCACAGAAAGAAGACACACAGACTTTGAATATTTAAACTAGAAAGTAAACATACTTGCTTAGTATTATTAGGACTATACCTGATATGCATTTGCCCACACTAAATTAACTAAACTAAACTAAACTAAACTAAACTAAACTAAACGAGACTAAACTAAACTAAACTAATTTTCTAAGAAAGTCCAACACATCTTTGTCTGCCAAATGTCCATTGATTTCAGCTGTTCAGCTATCTCACAGTGAAGTCAGTTTTGGTGTGTTACAAGAGAATTTTCCAAAATATCCACTGAATACCAGCAGGTATTTATACACATCAGTGATATCCTCCTGAGCCCTCTTTTCCCCAGGGTATGGAGTCCCATTTCTCTCGACCTCTCCTTATCTGTCAAATTCTCCAAAAGTGCATTTAAGTAATTAGATACCTTAAAGCAAATATTGCCAGTTCTTTGTTGATTCTTTCAAACAAATGCAATCAAATAAATTGGAGAGGCATTGGAGAGGGACTGTTTACAAGGGCACATAGTGATAGAAGCAGAGGGTACAGCTTTAAACTGAAACAACTTAGACTTGTATCCAGGCTTAGACTGGATATTAGGAAGAAATTCTTTTCTGGTGAGGGTGATGAGGCACTGGAACTGTTTGCTGAGAGAAGTTGTGGGTGCCCCATCCCTCAAAGTGTTCCAGGCGAGGCTGGATGGGGCTTTGAGCAGCCTGGTCTAGTAGAAGGTTTTCCTGCCTGGTGCTGTTTCCTTCCAGCCCAAACCAGCCTATGAAATTTCTGATTATAAGTAAGCAACTCCTTTTTTTTTCTTTTTTTTTAAATACAAGCAATAAATGATGATGAATTTGTTATACTTGTACAGTCTAATGGCTCAAACAGTTAAGTCTTACCTTTTTAAGAAGTTAACCCTCGCTTGGGATCCACCTGCACGACACTAGACTGACACTAGCTCAGTCTACCCAAGATTTGAGCTGAATAAAAGTTAGTCTGTTTTGCTCTGGAAGCAGTGCAACTACTGCAGCCTGATCTGTGCAGCTCATGGCTTTCTACACTCAACCTTGCAGACATGCTTAATGCCTATTTAAATATTTGAGCACTATTTAACGAATGCCAGATCATAATAAATCTCTCCAGCTATACAAATAAATGATACATAAAGGTTTAAAAGCCTTTTAAAATGTATTTATAAAACGTAACAAAGTCAGTAAAAAAGGCGTGATTTAGATCCACTTAACCTTGAGCTGACATATACTTAAAGAAACTCTAAGATACTGATTTTACATTTAAATTTCACTTTTCATTCTGAAACACTCCCCAATACTCTACAAACTGTCAACAGATTTGGGAGGCTCCCACTTTCTAGCATGGAAATGTGGTCATCTCCAGCACAAGACAGAGCAGATGTCTCCATGCCGAGTGTGAAACTGAGGAGTGGGGCAGGATGCTCTGCTAACCCATGCTGCAATTGGCAGGAAGAGAGAGGAACAGAGGAAACAGACTGTAATTATTAAATTTGGAATTTGGCCAAAACATCATGGCTGGCATTCCCGCTCTTTTGTAAGAGTGCCATGAAATGTCATTCTACTGCAGGTTTTGCAACCCATTGGGAAGACAGGAGTAAGCATGATCAGACCTTAAAGACTTGGAAAATTTGGTTACTTCTGTGAAAGCTGTAAGATCTTCAGTTCAGGCAAAAGCACAGTAGAAGTCTCAGCAAATCACAAATACTATATATTTCTTGTATTTTTACCCCCAACTATACCTTCTCTAGTTTTTACAGCATCTTTTATACTGTGACCCATATCATGACTTATGTAATATTTGTATATTTTTGTATGTATTTACACACATACAGAAGTAAAAATGCATATATGCATAGATATGTTTATAGAGTAATTTAAAGGCATTTGACTTGCATATTATGACAATATCAATTTATTCTTTTTCAGTCAACTACAAATAATTTGTTGAACTCTTGCATAAACTGAGTGCATATGTAAACAAAAATTAAATGTCCTCACCTATTTGTGACATGTTGTTCTCCCTCTGAAGACATTTGTGATATATCTCAACGTCAGTACGAACACTGTTATAAAGATCAATTGCTTCCAAAGTACTAAATAATGAGTTGCAAATATCAAGAAGCTTGCCATATTCTTTGTCTATTTGTTCTTTAATTTAATTTATAAATTAAATTTGGGCAAACAAATTTAAAAAGAGAATTTTAGTAGTTAGTTTGACAGGAAATGTCTTCATAACCTATGTGGTGGAGGTGCTTGAAGCAGAGCATTAATGTCATGGGTCATTTCACAATCTGTTTCTATCTCCTATAAAAATACAAAGTTCTGAATTATTTTGAAATGTATCTTTTCTGTTGTCATAAAATGGCCATAAAAGTTACCAAATTTGATGCCATGCATTATTTAAATTACAAATTATTAAAAGACAAAATTATAAAAATATTCCTAATTAATTCTTTTTGGAATATATGAAAACCACTTAATAAATGTTCATACATATTTTCATTACATTTCATAGCTTAGCCATTCAGTGTGAGTAGTGCATGATTTGTCAGGATTTCAAACTTTTATTAATATAAACTGATATCCCCATCAGAAAACAATAAAAATATTTCCATCAGTGCTCAGTGGTCTTTATTATTCATGCTAATGAACACAAAGCTTAAAAATGCAATAGACAAGTCCACTGGTTAGGCAGACATTCATAGTTTGCATGAGTGAGATACATAGCTTACATTACTCATATTATGGCATGAACTAACGTAAAATTGTCTCCAAATATANAGCAGAGGGTACAGCTTTAAACTGAAACAACTTAGACTTGTATCCAGGCTTAGACTGGATATTAGGAAGAAATTCTTTTCTGGTGAGGGTGATGAGGCACTGGAACTGTTTGCTGAGAGAAGTTGTGGGTGCCCCATCCCTCAAAGTGTTCCAGGCGAGGCTGGATGGGGCTTTGAGCAGCCTGGTCTAGTAGAAGGTTTTCCTGCCTGGTGCTGTTTCCTTCCAGCCCAAACCAGCCTATGAAATTTCTGATTATAAGTAAGCAACTCCTTTTTTTTTCTTTTTTTTTAAATACAAGCAATAAATGATGATGAATTTGTTATACTTGTACAGTCTAATGGCTCAAACAGTTAAGTCTTACCTTTTTAAGAAGTTAACCCTCGCTTGGGATCCACCTGCACGACACTAGACTGACACTAGCTCAGTCTACCCAAGATTTGAGCTGAATAAAAGTTAGTCTGTTTTGCTCTGGAAGCAGTGCAACTACTGCAGCCTGATCTGTGCAGCTCATGGCTTTCTACACTCAACCTTGCAGACATGCTTAATGCCTATTTAAATATTTGAGCACTATTTAACGAATGCCAGATCATAATAAATCTCTCCAGCTATACAAATAAATGATACATAAAGGTTTAAAAGCCTTTTAAAATGTATTTATAAAACGTAACAAAGTCAGTAAAAAAGGCGTGATTTAGATCCACTTAACCTTGAGCTGACATATACTTAAAGAAACTCTAAGATACTGATTTTACATTTAAATTTCACTTTTCATTCTGAAACACTCCCCAATACTCTACAAACTGTCAACAGATTTGGGAGGCTCCCACTTTCTAGCATGGAAATGTGGTCATCTCCAGCACAAGACAGAGCAGATGTCTCCATGCCGAGTGTGAAACTGAGGAGTGGGGCAGGATGCTCTGCTAACCCATGCTGCAATTGGCAGGAAGAGAGAGGAACAGAGGAAACAGACTGTAATTATTAAATTTGGAATTTGGCCAAAACATCATGGCTGGCATTCCCGCTCTTTTGTAAGAGTGCCATGAAATGTCATTCTACTGCAGGTTTTGCAACCCATTGGGAAGACAGGAGTAAGCATGATCAGACCTTAAAGACTTGGAAAATTTGGTTACTTCTGTGAAAGCTGTAAGATCTTCAGTTCAGGCAAAAGCACAGTAGAAGTCTCAGCAAATCACAAATACTATATATTTCTTGTATTTTTACCCCCAACTATACCTTCTCTAGTTTTTACAGCATCTTTTATACTGTGACCCATATCATGACTTATGTAATATTTGTATATTTTTGTATGTATTTACACACATACAGAAGTAAAAATGCATATATGCATAGATATGTTTATAGAGTAATTTAAAGGCATTTGACTTGCATATTATGACAATATCAATTTATTCTTTTTCAGTCAACTACAAATAATTTGTTGAACTCTTGCATAAACTGAGTGCATATGTAAACAAAAATTAAATGTCCTCACCTATTTGTGACATGTTGTTCTCCCTCTGAAGACATTTGTGATATATCTCAACGTCAGTACGAACACTGTTATAAAGATCAATTGCTTCCAAAGTACTAAATAATGAGTTGCAAATATCAAGAAGCTTGCCATATTCTTTGTCTATTTGTTCTTTAATTTAATTTATAAATTAAATTTGGGCAAACAAATTTAAAAAGAGAATTTTAGTAGTTAGTTTGACAGGAAATGTCTTCATAACCTATGTGGTGGAGGTGCTTGAAGCAGAGCATTAATGTCATGGGTCATTTCACAATCTGTTTCTATCTCCTATAAAAATACAAAGTTCTGAATTATTTTGAAATGTATCTTTTCTGTTGTCATAAAATGGCCATAAAAGTTACCAAATTTGATGCCATGCATTATTTAAATTACAAATTATTAAAAGACAAAATTATAAAAATATTCCTAATTAATTCTTTTTGGAATATATGAAAACCACTTAATAAATGTTCATACATATTTTCATTACATTTCATAGCTTAGCCATTCAGTGTGAGTAGTGCATGATTTGTCAGGATTTCAAACTTTTATTAATATAAACTGATATCCCCATCAGAAAACAATAAAAATATTTCCATCAGTGCTCAGTGGTCTTTATTATTCATGCTAATGAACACAAAGCTTAAAAATGCAATAGACAAGTCCACTGGTTAGGCAGACATTCATAGTTTGCATGAGATACATAGCTTACATTACTCATATTATGGCATGAACTAACGTAAAATTGTCTCCAAATATATTAAAACCCCCTTAAAATTCAAAACATGAGATTAAAGTGATAAAATACATTAAAAGTGGCATGTCTGTGAGTTTTTTTAGACAGTGGGCTACATTATATATATTATATTATTATATATATATTATTATTATATATAGTTTTTTTAAAATTCTTTCTTTCATTGACAACTTTTTCAGGTAAAACTAATGAAAAGCATTCTGTATACCACACAATTTATATTACATAATATGAAATATATTTAATTTGTATATTTACAGGTATAAATATATAAATACATACATATTCTTATCTATGCACTCATGTAAATACACATCTGAAGTGTATGCACCTGGTTACTGGATGTGTTGAGTATTTGACTACAGCAGATGTGAACATTTCATGCTGTATCTATGCCTAGCTCCTTGAGATCAGTGGGGCCAAATCTGTAGGACGTGCTACCTCCATTCCAGGAGGAAGCTTCCTGTATCTTTGGCAAGATTCAGTCTGGTCCTCTGAACACCCATTAGTAATTATAATACTTGTTCGAGTTTAGTTTAATAGAAAAAAAAAATCCCGTGTGCTTAAAATCTGACATTTCACTTGCAGCTCCAACTAAAACTTAGCAAATCCATCAGTTTTAGTTTTGCTAACTTGGGATGTTTCTCTCCTGCTTCTGTAAAGGCTGCATGTGTAGAATCGACTTATGTGGCTTCCTGGGGATTTCTCATTATTCTTTTTCCTGATAGCTTCAAATGAGAGCCATTGTCTGACTCCCACAGTTTCACCATTGATCTGTTTCTTCAGGGTAATCTGGTGTGTGAGTTACTCACACAAACTTTGGGAAATGAAGATCATGAAAAGGTAAAAGGGCAACAAATGCTCCCCCTCATCCAGCTCAACCAAACAAGTACAGACAGCTTCTGGAGCATGTGGTTTCTGAAGAAGGTCTGGTTACCCTAATTCCTTATCAGTGTGTCCTTCCAGGTTTTACTGGGTTTTGGGATTTGACTCCCATTTTTTTCCAAAGCACTCCTCTAGGGTGGCTACAGATGATGCCAAGTTTTATAGCAACTCTGAAGCTGAAGATATCTACTAATGGGTGTCACATAGATATTGATGTGTCTGGCTACTTGCTCAATTGTACTTTAAAATTCCTTCCAAATACTACCTCCCACAATCAGGACATCCTTGGATTGTCACAACAATTTCATGAATGTTTAGGATCACTGATCACTAAGGTAAAATAGTGATTTCTGAAGGTTTTACTTTTCACTACAGTAGATTTTTTTTAACTGATAGTAAGAAAAAGGGCAGGGAGTTGATGCCTTTTCACTGGTGAGGGTGAGCTTTGGGACCTCCTGTATTGCTAAATGAGAGTACATAGGAAGACAAGAAGGCCACAGAGATGTCAGGGTTTTATTTAATGACAGCACTTTTAAGTCCTTTTGTCTTCCTTGGTCTTCTGAAGTGTTCAGCAACTTTACTTAAAAACTTGAAACCAAGAGCACATATACATGGAGAACTCCATTTCCTTCTTGAGCAGAGTAGAAGAATGTGGTGTCAGAGCAGGAGAGTGCAATAAAATGTGAACCACTCTGTGGACCAGACCCAGCCACAGGTCACCAGTTGGACCATCCTACTCCACCAACACCGGAGTGCCAAATCTGCCCTTCTCAAGAGTGGTCAGAGTAAGTCAGTGTTTGAAGAATGTAAGATACATGTACATGCACATTGCTGGGAAAGATCTAGCATGTTTAGAAAACTGTCAGCAAGCTGCAGTTATGGCCTACCTGTAGAAGGTTGTAGGATCTTGAAATATGCAAAAAGTGCTTCTTCATGAGTGGTTGGTGAAGACCTCAGACCACAGCACAAGATAAAGGGAAAGGAAGTGAAGAGGCCATGAGAGGTATTAAGTAGAACATTAACTTACAAGGGATCTCATCTCCACAGATGCTTCTGTTCCAGGAACAGGAAACATGAAATTATATGCTAAAGGCCCTGGGACCATGAAAAAAGACAAATCTACGTGGATGCAACAGGCCACCAAGTAAACAGAAGGAAACTTAACTATTTGGAACAAAACAACAGTAGCATCAAACACATTTTGGGATGTACAGATATCACAAGCAAATAAAGTTATGTATTTGACCAGTTACAGCATATTTAGTCTGATACAGTTTTCCACTGCTTCAAGAAAGGTAAATTAAATATACACACAATTAGACTGTCAGCATACAAAGGGAAGATGGTTTTCATGTGGCATATTCCAGCACTGAGTGCATACACTTCTAAATTAATTAACTGAAAGCTTCTTGCCTTTTATTTGTGATGTCCCAAACACAAGAGAATTTGTGACCATATAAGGGTGTGTAGAGAAGAGATTGCGACTGACATTCTGAGCAAAAACAAGCAGAGCAAAGATAGGCTTGATTGTTCCAATAAACATCACAATTTTGCAATGCATAGGCAAGTCTGAACTCTCTCCAATTTTCAAATAGTTAGATAAAGCCATCCCACCCAAAAGCTTTGATATTTAGATTAGGATTGCTTACTTCTTTTTACATCACTGTCACTGTTTAATAATTAAATGGGACCCCCTAGGAGAAAAAAGGTCAGACGCCTTTTTGTAATCAATCAAAATTACAAATATTTTATTGGTAATTTAGAATGTTTACACTGCTTGAACCACAGAAGTCGCTATTTTAAGTCATCACAGAAAATGAAATATAGAATTATTTTACACAGCTATACAGAACAGTTTTAAAACGTCCTTTAAACATTATTTCAGTACATACAACATTCTCTTGCCAAGCCAGCGGTGTCTCAATTAAGAGTTGTTTGGAACACTGAAATGTCACAGCTCACAGCAGATGCTCCATAACCATCAACTTTTGCACTGGATTATCTGAGGTGTAGTACCAGTGTTTCAGTTCAGTTTAGGCAGAATTCAGAGCAGCTGGGGAACTAAAATCTAACTGCTACCTGAAGGCCAAAACACAGAGTTGTGATGTCATTTCTTACAAGCTGTTTTTTTCACCATGAGCCATTCTGTGTGAACTCTTCAGGCTACTGGGACAGATGACTCTTACTCTGTCACACCATTCTGGGCAAGCACATTGAACTCCTATAAAGATGCCTGTGTCTCTATGCAATTGTTCTGCTACCTGTTTGAGGATTAGAGAGCCTTGGACTGGATGTTTTACCCCACAAGCTGATTTCACCCTCTTTTCCTATGTTTTCTAATCAACTCCTTAAAAAATTGTATTTACCTTTTTCTTTTTGTTTGAAGTAGCAAACATCAGATGGATTTTTTTAAACAGCAATGTTGGGCCCTAATTCTGCTTGAACTGGATTGAATGGTTAAACGTTTACTGATTTCAGTGAATGGAGGAACAGACCTGTACTGAGGATTTCAGAAAACACCTGTGTGGAGTATTAAGAGGTTTAATCTTAGAACTGTGTAAGAAGAGAATTTTTGAAATTTTTTATTACAGGAAATAAAAACTTCAGTAAAAATACTGCTTTGAATAATACTGAAAAAATGACAAAGAGTGTACTAATATTTATATATTAACCTAGAAAGGGAGCAGTATATATGGTCTTTATTTGCAAAACCTAGATATCTGACTTAGCAGGACTTAACAAAGAATTAGTCCAAGAAAAAATGAAAAGTATGTTACACAGCTATATTTTAAATAAAAATAACAATAATATACATGTACAATATTGTAACGATATAACTTGATGAAAATAACACTGATCAGTATCAAATCTAGGATTTCACTTATTATCCATCCTTAACAGATGAAACGCATTTCACAGAAATAGATGCAGGTAGGGTGATGTGAAGTGATATTCATGGCTTACTGTGAGCAAGTTACCATGAAAATTAAGGTAAAAATGTAAAGCAGGAAACCTAAACTAGATTTATATTTCTAAAATTTCAGCACTGTAGCAGCTGAGTGGATGTGCTGCAGCAAGATGGTAACAGCAACCTTATGGTACACACCACACACAAACACATATGTGCCTATGCTCAAATGCATGTGCAGGGGTCCTCCTCAGCTGGATTATACAAGCATTCACTTACCAGCTTTGGATGGGGGCAACACCAGGAGTGGGGCTCACCACTCCGTTTTTAGCTATCTGCAAGGTAGCTGTAGCTACCTAAAGTCAGAAACCCATCTAAGGTAACATTTTAATGGAAGCTGTTTTCATCCTGAGCACATTTAAGGCACTTTAGTAAAAAATCTGAAGTTAATCAAGACTGGAAAAAAAAAAGGTAAAAATCCTTACATGTGAGATCTGGAAATTTAAAATAAAAAAAATTCCTGAGTTTTGATAAATAATTTTATTATAATAAAATACCAAGCCTATTGAAAACATGTCTTTTATAAAAGCATGTTATATGACAATTTTTCTTGAAAAACTCATGCCTTAGTGCATGATATATCTTAATAAGTCTTTGGGGACATCTGTAACAAATTAATAGGAAATGAAAAGTCAAAGAATGACCTGTCATGAATATACAAAACATGCATTGCTCCTGGCAACACACATCATGTTTACTACAGGCATCTTTATCTTTTTCTGTTCTTACAGGGTCCTGCCCATATCTTAATACTTTACAATTAATTACATTTCACTAAACTATTTACAGAAGCAGAAACTAATCACACATCTTATGCCCATAAAAATGGAACTACAGAAGTAGAATATATTNTTTCTTTCATTGACAACTTTTTCAGGTAAAACTAATGAAAAGCATTCTGTATACCACACAATTTATATTACATAATATGAAATATATTTAATTTGTATATTTACAGGTATAAATATATAAATACATACATATTCTTATCTATGCACTCATGTAAATACACATCTGAAGTGTATGCACCTGGTTACTGGATGTGTTGAGTATTTGACTACAGCAGATGTGAACATTTCATGCTGTATCTATGCCTAGCTCCTTGAGATCAGTGGGGCCAAATCTGTAGGACGTGCTACCTCCATTCCAGGAGGAAGCTTCCTGTATCTTTGGCAAGATTCAGTCTGGTCCTCTGAACACCCATTAGTAATTATAATACTTGTTCGAGTTTAGTTTAATAGAAAAAAAAAATCCCGTGTGCTTAAAATCTGACATTTCACTTGCAGCTCCAACTAAAACTTAGCAAATCCATCAGTTTTAGTTTTGCTAACTTGGGATGTTTCTCTCCTGCTTCTGTAAAGGCTGCATGTGTAGAATCGACTTATGTGGCTTCCTGGGGATTTCTCATTATTCTTTTTCCTGATAGCTTCAAATGAGAGCCATTGTCTGACTCCCACAGTTTCACCATTGATCTGTTTCTTCAGGGTAATCTGGTGTGTGAGTTACTCACACAAACTTTGGGAAATGAAGATCATGAAAAGGTAAAAGGGCAACAAATGCTCCCCCTCATCCAGCTCAACCAAACAAGTACAGACAGCTTCTGGAGCATGTGGTTTCTGAAGAAGGTCTGGTTACCCTAATTCCTTATCAGTGTGTCCTTCCAGGTTTTACTGGGTTTTGGGATTTGACTCCCATTTTTTTCCAAAGCACTCCTCTAGGGTGGCTACAGATGATGCCAAGTTTTATAGCAACTCTGAAGCTGAAGATATCTACTAATGGGTGTCACATAGATATTGATGTGTCTGGCTACTTGCTCAATTGTACTTTAAAATTCCTTCCAAATACTACCTCCCACAATCAGGACATCCTTGGATTGTCACAACAATTTCATGAATGTTTAGGATCACTGATCACTAAGGTAAAATAGTGATTTCTGAAGGTTTTACTTTTCACTACAGTAGATTTTTTTTAACTGATAGTAAGAAAAAGGGCAGGGAGTTGATGCCTTTTCACTGGTGAGGGTGAGCTTTGGGACCTCCTGTATTGCTAAATGAGAGTACATAGGAAGACAAGAAGGCCACAGAGATGTCAGGGTTTTATTTAATGACAGCACTTTTAAGTCCTTTTGTCTTCCTTGGTCTTCTGAAGTGTTCAGCAACTTTACTTAAAAACTTGAAACCAAGAGCACATATACATGGAGAACTCCATTTCCTTCTTGAGCAGAGTAGAAGAATGTGGTGTCAGAGCAGGAGAGTGCAATAAAATGTGAACCACTCTGTGGACCAGACCCAGCCACAGGTCACCAGTTGGACCATCCTACTCCACCAACACCGGAGTGCCAAATCTGCCCTTCTCAAGAGTGGTCAGAGTAAGTCAGTGTTTGAAGAATGTAAGATACATGTACATGCACATTGCTGGGAAAGATCTAGCATGTTTAGAAAACTGTCAGCAAGCTGCAGTTATGGCCTACCTGTAGAAGGTTGTAGGATCTTGAAATATGCAAAAAGTGCTTCTTCATGAGTGGTTGGTGAAGACCTCAGACCACAGCACAAGATAAAGGGAAAGGAAGTGAAGAGGCCATGAGAGGTATTAAGTAGAACATTAACTTACAAGGGATCTCATCTCCACAGATGCTTCTGTTCCAGGAACAGGAAACATGAAATTATATGCTAAAGGCCCTGGGACCATGAAAAAAGACAAATCTACGTGGATGCAACAGGCCACCAAGTAAACAGAAGGAAACTTAACTATTTGGAACAAAACAACAGTAGCATCAAACACATTTTGGGATGTACAGATATCACAAGCAAATAAAGTTATGTATTTGACCAGTTACAGCATATTTAGTCTGATACAGTTTTCCACTGCTTCAAGAAAGGTAAATTAAATATACACACAATTAGACTGTCAGCATACAAAGGGAAGATGGTTTTCATGTGGCATATTCCAGCACTGAGTGCATACACTTCTAAATTAATTAACTGAAAGCTTCTTGCCTTTTATTTGTGATGTCCCAAACACAAGAGAATTTGTGACCATATAAGGGTGTGTAGAGAAGAGATTGCGACTGACATTCTGAGCAAAAACAAGCAGAGCAAAGATAGGCTTGATTGTTCCAATAAACATCACAATTTTGCAATGCATAGGCAAGTCTGAACTCTCTCCAATTTTCAAATAGTTAGATAAAGCCATCCCACCCAAAAGCTTTGATATTTAGATTAGGATTGCTTACTTCTTTTTACATCACTGTCACTGTTTAATAATTAAATGGGACCCCCTAGGAGAAAAAAGGTCAGACGCCTTTTTGTAATCAATCAAAATTACAAATATTTTATTGGTAATTTAGAATGTTTACACTGCTTGAACCACAGAAGTCGCTATTTTAAGTCATCACAGAAAATGAAATATAGAATTATTTTACACAGCTATACAGAACAGTTTTAAAACGTCCTTTAAACATTATTTCAGTACATACAACATTCTCTTGCCAAGCCAGCGGTGTCTCAATTAAGAGTTGTTTGGAACACTGAAATGTCACAGCTCACAGCAGATGCTCCATAACCATCAACTTTTGCACTGGATTATCTGAGGTGTAGTACCAGTGTTTCAGTTCAGTTTAGGCAGAATTCAGAGCAGCTGGGGAACTAAAATCTAACTGCTACCTGAAGGCCAAAACACAGAGTTGTGATGTCATTTCTTACAAGCTGTTTTTTTCACCATGAGCCATTCTGTGTGAACTCTTCAGGCTACTGGGACAGATGACTCTTACTCTGTCACACCATTCTGGGCAAGCACATTGAACTCCTATAAAGATGCCTGTGTCTCTATGCAATTGTTCTGCTACCTGTTTGAGGATTAGAGAGCCTTGGACTGGATGTTTTACCCCACAAGCTGATTTCACCCTCTTTTCCTATGTTTTCTAATCAACTCCTTAAAAAATTGTATTTACCTTTTTCTTTTTGTTTGAAGTAGCAAACATCAGATGGATTTTTTTAAACAGCAATGTTGGGCCCTAATTCTGCTTGAACTGGATTGAATGGTTAAACGTTTACTGATTTCAGTGAATGGAGGAACAGACCTGTACTGAGGATTTCAGAAAACACCTGTGTGGAGTATTAAGAGGTTTAATCTTAGAACTGTGTAAGAAGAGAATTTTTGAAATTTTTTATTACAGGAAATAAAAACTTCAGTAAAAATACTGCTTTGAATAATACTGAAAAAATGACAAAGAGTGTACTAATATTTATATATTAACCTAGAAAGGGAGCAGTATATATGGTCTTTATTTGCAAAACCTAGATATCTGACTTAGCAGGACTTAACAAAGAATTAGTCCAAGAAAAAATGAAAAGTATGTTACACAGCTATATTTTAAATAAAAATAACAATAATATACATGTACAATATTGTAACGATATAACTTGATGAAAATAACACTGATCAGTATCAAATCTAGGATTTCACTTATTATCCATCCTTAACAGATGAAACGCATTTCACAGAAATAGATGCAGGTAGGGTGATGTGAAGTGATATTCATGGCTTACTGTGAGCAAGTTACCATGAAAATTAAGGTAAAAATGTAAAGCAGGAAACCTAAACTAGATTTATATTTCTAAAATTTCAGCACTGTAGCAGCTGAGTGGATGTGCTGCAGCAAGATGGTAACAGCAACCTTATGGTACACACCACACACAAACACATATGTGCCTATGCTCAAATGCATGTGCAGGGGTCCTCCTCAGCTGGATTATACAAGCATTCACTTACCAGCTTTGGATGGGGGCAACACCAGGAGTGGGGCTCACCACTCCGTTTTTAGCTATCTGCAAGGTAGCTGTAGCTACCTAAAGTCAGAAACCCATCTAAGGTAACATTTTAATGGAAGCTGTTTTCATCCTGAGCACATTTAAGGCACTTTAGTAAAAAATCTGAAGTTAATCAAGACTGGAAAAAAAAAAGGTAAAAATCCTTACATGTGAGATCTGGAAATTTAAAATAAAAAAAATTCCTGAGTTTTGATAAATAATTTTATTATAATAAAATACCAAGCCTATTGAAAACATGTCTTTTATAAAAGCATGTTATATGACAATTTTTCTTGAAAAACTCATGCCTTAGTGCATGATATATCTTAATAAGTCTTTGGGGACATCTGTAACAAATTAATAGGAAATGAAAAGTCAAAGAATGACCTGTCATGAATATACAAAACATGCATTGCTCCTGGCAACACACATCATGTTTACTACAGGCATCTTTATCTTTTTCTGTTCTTACAGGGTCCTGCCCATATCTTAATACTTTACAATTAATTACATTTCACTAAACTATTTACAGAAGCAGAAACTAATCACACATCTTATGCCCATAAAAATGGAACTACAGAAGTAGAATATATTTTAAAACAGTATGAAGATGAGTATGCTACATAGTACTGTTCTCAAGAAGTGCAGTTTGTGAATTATTTTCTTTATGATGATTTAAATCTAAAGGAAGATAGAAGCTCATATTCTCTCTTTTTACCTTGGTTACGTTTTTTCCACCTGTTATTTCTAAAATATTTTGCCCCAAGATGGCATTTGGATTGCAAAAACAGTTGTAAATTGTCACAAAAGTATTTCCAGTGAAGAACCATCAGGCTCTGGAATGCCCACTTTTTACACAGGATACAATCCATTTGTTTTCAGCTAAAAATAGCTGAAATAATAGCCGTTGTCTCTATGTTTCTAGTAGCACTAGTTTTTTGCTTTTGGTGTGTTTTTCTCTCCTTTGCTATCAGTAAACACAAATGTTCATACCCAAAGTGTTGTCAGATGCACTGAAGACGTACAGTGGCTACAGAAAGGAATTTATAGAGCCCTTGCGAGGTTCCTTCCGACAATAATAGGTAAAAACAATCATCAAAGTAAAATGCACTTTCAACTTTACTGCATCCTTTAATGTTTTCAGTAGCTACCTCTATAATATACCTGATAAAAATTCAACTTTATAACATTTAAACTTCTATTACAAAGTATTTCATGTTTTATTTTAAAAAACTCACAATAGTGATGGTGGTTAATTTGCTTTATAAAAGATAATACATTGAGTTATATATAATAATGGCTTTGATCCAATTAACTTGATATTATGCTGCTTAATAATTACTGTGACTTCAGTTCCTACAACTGTTACAGAGAATACAAACGATCGCTTAATGTACAGGAAGCGGGGATCATTTGGAAGTGCTGATTCAGAAGTATTCAAGTGCTAACAATGAATTGTTCTTGCTATGCTTTTCTTCATGTTCCATAAATTATGATTTCATAAATGTCCGTGATTTTCAATGTGACACAGTTTCAGGGCAATTTTTTTAGTGTTCTTTTTTTTGTGCAAATACAAAATTAGATTCTTCTGGATGATACCATCTTGTTAAAAGTAATTGCCACTTTTACTTAAAAAGGCACCAGCATTAATGTAAGAGAATATACCTTTTATGCTTGTTTTATGAAGAGCTGTACTTGTTACTGGAACGGAAATTATCATATCCGTGATCATTAGCTTTGAACTTTAAACAGGACTGCCTTTCCTCCAGAGACAACAGATCTTTGGATTGGCACCAGCAACACAAGCATGACTGTTAAAATAAAAGAAATAAACATTTTACATCACTCTGTTTCTGCACATGTGGCAAAATGCACTGAAAAGCTGCCCTTCCTCAGGGGTAGAGTAGGAAATGGCAAATGTGCAAGCTGCTGTTCTGGGATTACAGCATAAAGCAAAGAAATGGGGCTCAACTCTGAGCTGTTCAATGGCCCCATTAGCAACCTTACTGCTGGAGTGCAGTAAGAATTAAAGAGTTATACTGAGTAGTTATGTGTAGTAACAGCCACACACATACCCCTTCAAATCTGGTCTGCAATTCTAAATGAATCTGAAAATAAAATTGTAACTCCTTGTTGTCCTTTCTCCGATAATCTTTCTTGGGAAAAAAAATCTATTCACATCTATGCTTTCTAAGCAAGATGCTGCTATTTAGCTCATTGTTCTGAGGTGGAAAAAAGAGAAGTAAGTAGAAGAAGGGTGAAAACCTACATACAATTCATACATTTTCTAGATGTACTGCAGACCTTTTTCTCATGCTCCTGTCTGGCCTTTGGGTGCTGGAAGTGCCTTCCTCACACCCACTTACTTCCATGGCCAGGATCTGGAGATCTCTCACATGCTCTCAGCTCCAGTGACTCTTTCAGGGAGACAGCAGCATAGACAGGGAAGACAAGAACAACACTAAAACCTCTGCAACCTGTGCTGTCACAATCATGTGGGAAATACATTAACACTACAAGCTGTAGAGCTGACTGGCTTCTTACTGAAAGATGTTTTCATCTGGCTCGTAAGGAATTCAAACAGCCAGGCAATAACCCTAGCTGTGGCCAGCAGTTAAATGCTTGGCAAGAAAAAAGTCCAAGAATTTGCCACAGACAATATAAGGACTCCGATACAGTGTCTGAAGATGGTAAGGGTTTACAAAAACTGCCCAAATCTCCGTTTTTTCCAAACAGACATGAAGGCTGAAGGACTGATGGGCTGCAAACCATATGCAATCCAGAGCCTGAAATCCTGTGTGGAGAATGAATGCCCAGCTCTATTCACTCAGACCAAGCCAGAACTATGAATAGGTCTGTCTCATAAAACGTTGGCACTGGAAAGGGACAAGTACAGATCTGCACCCTCTGCCTTACATGACTGATTGAAGTGCTCAGCCAGGATGAGGGAGCCCAGGGTCAGCACTCTCCCTGTCAGGATGCAGAGGATATGGCTACGTGAATCTCTGCAGCACAGGCTGAGTCTGCTTCGTCAGTGCTCTGGAAGTAGCTGGGTGCCAGCTCCAGTCAGGAAGTGATGTAGCACTGATTAGCATGGTCCCCAGAGGGGTTATTGAACACTCTGCTCTTTTGCTTTCTCTTTTTGTTCCCATCAAACCTTAGTTCCTTCCTACGGAGCTTCTGCAGGAGAGGGAGAGAACATTTACCATAACCCAATTAAAATTTAAAGTAAAATTTAATGACCTTTTAAAACACTTTGTACATGTCAAGGAATGAATTTTACTGCTGACATCATCTTTTAACCAGAGGAGCAACTCCCACCAGCCACTTACCTTAAAGCAGTTTTGGAATCTTTTGCTCACCAAATACAGAGCTATTGGATTGATGCAGGAATTCAGTGAAGCCATGTTAATACCAATGTAGTCCATCACAAGAAAAAAGCTGTGTGGAAATTAAAGTGAGACACTTCTCATTTGCTTTGAAAAGGCCTAGTAGAGGTTTACAACTATGAAAATTGGACTCAGCTAGTTCAATAGGAAATCCAAATATGCATATGGAGAATGCCCACAATATACAGGCATTTTATTTTTGCATTCTCACCTTAAAAGTTCACATCTGTTGGGGTCCTTCTGATCATAAATAGTAAGTTTCAAGATTCTGCTTAAGTGAAGTGGGAGCCAACACAAGGCAAAAACAAGTACCAGACAGAACACAGTTTTGGCCACCTCACGTCTCTGAGAAAGAAAATTGGACAGAACAGTGTTACGGTTCCTCTCTCTCTCTGGATTGTTGTTGTCTTCTAATATCCAAATGTTTAATAAACAAGATAAAAAAGCCTATCAAAATAGGAGTTAGGAAAACATCAAATAGCTTATTTTCTTGGAATATGTGCTTGATCTTTTCTATTGTTTTAGACGTCTCACACTGATTCAATATATCTCTTATTTCAAGGAGTAATAATATGAAAAACTGAGGTCATGAAAACATTAATTTAAGCAATAATTAAAATTAAAATTGAGAACATATTTGTCTCCCCAATCACTTTCAAATACCAGCTTGTTTCCAATTGCATTTCTTTGTGCTATGATCTCACGTCTGATTTTAAATGCCCCAAGAGATTCCAAATACAGCTCTAACCAGGTAAGAGGAAAGGAGCACAAATACACATTATAGAACAAACACAGTTTAATTCTAGTGATGTCTGATGTTTGTGTCTGTGGACTAGTAACCTGGAATGCATGCTGGAATATGTTTTGTCCTGCTAACATATACTGCTAACCTCATTATGATTCAGCAAGAACTTGCTTCAAAATAATTAATAGTTTTATTGTGCCACCTTCTAGACTACAGCATTACTTCAATTTGCATTACAAAATATCCAACTCTCATTATTGTAAAGAAGAAATAAAACCCATAAAACCTGAACCATTAAAACCAAACAAGAAAGAAACAATTGTGTGATTGTCAGTTAAAATCTTAGGTTCCTGATGGCTCTGATATATACAGATATATATGATTTCAGCAGCACCACTGCTGGAGAAGTTCTCTTTCCTTCTAATCCTGAAGTCATATAAGAACAGAATGATGTGGCAGGAAAATCAATAACATTATTAGTTATCCTGTCTATAGTTAGAGAGCGGACAGGGATAAATTTTTACCTGTTTTAAGTGGTCATTTAAAGCAATCTGCATCCCACTTTTCTTTCGTAACATCTCACAAGTCATGAGAGTATAGAAAAATGCTGTGATAGCCAGTGGCAAACAGAAGTAAAAGCTGAACAGCCACCAGTCTTTAGCTTGCTTGTAAAACTGTAAAGAAAAAAAGCAAAGCAAAAACCTGGTTAGGACTTAAATGCTGAGCACCTTGCTAAGTGTGCTGTAATTAATTGGTCAGTCTGTGCTGAAAAGCATCTCTGTAAGGTGTACATTACAGGTGAGAAAACAGGACAAGACGGCAGTATGCTCAAAGCCCACAAAAAGTCAAAGATTTCTGAATACTTTTCTTTGAACCAATATGGTTCAGAAATGTCAGTATTTCATTTCAACATTATATTCACCTATATGTCACATACACCTCGGCACATTACAATCCACACAACACTGAGAAGATCCAAGGAACCCTTCCAGAGATTTTATAAATGTTAGTGACTTACCATCATAAAGGGTGTTTTCTGTGTGGGGTGAAGCAAGCAGATTCTAAGATACCTTCCTTTGTACTCCATTGTAATCATGTCAAATGCAATAGCTTCTGGAACAGCCAGTATCACTGATATGACCCAGATCAGGACAATTTCCACAGCAGTCCACTTTGGCACTCCGATTCCTTTAATGCGACTCCAGGAAGCAACTGCTCGGTACCTGAAGCAACAGCACACGTTGACAAACTAAAAATATGAGAAAACCCATCCCGTTTAACTGGGTTAAATTCATCTTATTTGCATTGTACCAGCTGAGTGAAAAGGTGAATTTGAGCCAATAGAAAAGAAAAAAGAAAATAGAAAAGAAATGAGAGACTTCAATGAAAAATGGGTCTCACCTATCTATACTGAGGGCACACAAACTCAGCACTGTGATGCCCACCGACGCCTTTTGAATGAAGGGCACTAATTTGCACATTTCAACACCAAAGGGCCAGTCCTCTGCAAGTAGCTGTGAAATGAAAACAACAATTATTTTAAAAAAATCATTCCCAATGCTGAAACATGGAGTTTTGTCTTGACTGTTTTCCACCATGTCTTGTCCTATGAAGACAGGCTGAATGCAGTTTGTTCAGACTGGAAAAGAGAAGGCTCTGGGAAGACCTTGTAGTAACTTTTCAGTACCTAAAAGGGGCCTAAAGAAGGCTGGAGAGGGACTTTTACCAGGGCATTTAGTGATAGAACAAAGGGGGAATGGCTTTAAACTGAGATCTTGTGAATGCCCCACCTCTGGAAGTGTCCCAGGTCAGGCTGGACAGGGCACTGAGCAACCTGGTCCACTGGAAGGTGTCCCTGCCCTTGGCATGGAGGTTGGAAGGAGACAACCTCTCAAATTCCTTTCAACTCAAACCATTTTATGATTCTATGCAAAACTTAGTCAAGAAGAACCTTTTCATGAGGGAGTCCCTGAGGTATGTGTCCTAAAAACTAGACAGTACTTTTGTAGTCACTCCCTGGTGGGACAAGGGTATCATTTAAGTCTTAGTCCTGCCTCCTTAAGCCCTGCAAACTCCACTCCTTTTGCTTCTAACTTCATCACTCCAGTGTTTATGGTAAAAAATGACAGAGCAGGTGAGGATCTTCCTCATCTTTGAATTATCTTTATCTGCCTTGGGTGTTCATTGCTTTTCTTACATGTTCCAAATAATGTACCCTTGACCAGAAATGCAGAAAATTACTTGAGGCTGATCAGAACAGGGACAAAGCCAGTAGGTGCATATCTGGGGTGGGATTTATTCGAAGCTTAGTGTCTAGGCTCCATCAGCTGCAAAGTCAGGCAACACTGGAGAGAAATTAATCCCCCACAGTTTTTGGCCTACCACCTGATAACAAATGAAAGGACCTGCTGGACGCTCAGGGAGAACAGGCAGATAGTTTGAGCTAAATGTTTTGCAGTAGGTAAAGGCATCAGATGAATCCCTCACTAATGGTCTTTATTCACCAGTTTTCCAACATTCTGTATAGTAATGTCAAAAGGACCATCTGCACATTCAGCATACCTCTAGATGCTAAGGAATAGAGAAAACAGCACAATGAATTTCAGGTTGGCTCACTTACACTTTGAATCATACAATTTAATGGAAATCTTGTCACATCCCCAGCTGCACATTCTATCCGATTTAGGGGAAAAGATTTACTGGACACAGAAAGCACCTTCCTTGCAGCTGATTCTATGAACGGACAAAGGTCTGTAGCCTCAGTTTAGCAACATTTAACCTTTGAACTCTGCTGTGAGCTTCTCTGACGGTCAAATACACCAGAGCAGCAGCCAAATCTTCCAGTTTTCATTAAAACAACAGTCTCCACAACAAGGGTTGTGTCAAGAAATAGACGCAATTGTTATACAGAAGAGTAAACTTTTGGAGTTTCTGCAATTAGTTAGATTATCTAAACCCATCTCTGTTTTCCATGACTTCCTTCAAATGAGGTCTTTGGAATCTGTTGCAGATAGACAGTTACAAAATGGAAAAGAAGAAGGAAGAATGAGGACTACCCAAAAGAGCCTGGAAAATCTTTCCCTTGGCTCAGGTCTCCTCAAACAACTCATTTAAGAGGGTTGTAAGAATAGAAGAAATAGTTCATCATACTGTGTGGATGTTTCTGGGAACCAGATAGGCTGCAAGGTCTCTAGGGAGGGTTCTGGACAGGCTGGATTGATGGGCCAAGGCCAAGGGTATGAGGTTCAACAAGACTTGGGTCACAACAGCCCCATGCAGCACTACAGGCAGGAGGAGTAGCTTGGAAGTGGCTGGAAAGATCTGTCAGAAAAAGACCTAGGGGTGCTAGACCTGGCTGAACGTGAGCCATCAGTGTGCCCAGGTGCCCAAGAAGGCCAATGGCATCCTGGCCTGTATCAGAAGATTGACCCCCTGTACTTGGCACTGATGAGGCCACACCTCAAGTGCTGTGTCCAGTTCTGGGCCCCTCACCACAAGAAAGACATTGAGGCTGAGGTGACAGAGTCTGTTCAGAGAAGGGCAACAAAGCTGGTGAAGGATCTGGAGAATAAATTGCATGAGGAGCAGCTGAGGGAGAAGAGAATGTTTAGTCTGCAGAAAAAGAGAACATGTTGTTCTTTACAACTGCCTGAAAGGAGGCTGTAATAAAGTGCAGGATGGCCTCTTCTCCAAGTAAGAAACAACAGGGCAGCAGGAAATGGCCTCAAGTTGCACCAGGGAAGGTTTAGTTTGGGTGTTAGGAAAAATTTCACTGAAAGGGCTGTCAGGCATTGGAACAGGCTGCTCAGGGAAGTGTTCAAAATAAGATGTACATGTGGCTCTGGGGACATGGTTTAGGGGTGAACACAGTGATGCAAGGTTGACAGTTGGACGTGATGATCTTAAGAGATCTTTGCCAACCTTAACAATTCCATGATTCTATAACTGAAGGCAGCCACAGAGTTGCCTGCTCACATTGGTTTGGTTCAGCAAAGTCCTTATGCAAACATGCATGTCCATCTAAGGGTAAACACATGGTCCATGAGAGTTTTTTGAAGAGTCCTGATAGAATTTAAATATAATTTTATTTGAATTTAAAGGAAGTTAAGAACATTACCTGACCATGGGCTTTTGGAAACTCTGAAACTATGAAGTGGCCACCAGTATTTTCAGATACCAGAATACCTCCAAATACATGCTTTAGCCCCATGCTGTAATGGAATCTTTAAAAGAACTGAAATAGACAAACTGCAACATGCCCCAGATTTCTATTTCTTCAATTATCTACTTAAGGAAGACAATAAATATAATGCCCCTCCAGAAATGAAGCAGAGAAATAAATTCTAAGGATTTATGTTTCTCGAGAATTTTATGGAAAGTAATAAAGCAGAGGAAGTAGGGATGAGGTTGTAATAACCATATAGTATCTTTTGCTTATGTGATGTGGGAAAATAACACAGTCTGTAATTAAAGTATTTTCAGCAAAGCCTCTCTCCGAGACTTCATCTGAATTGCTATATGGGGGTGACAGTAACAATCTTAAAAGAATCTTAATAAAACTGTAACATGAATAATTACATGTGTTCTAAATGTACAGTCTACAGAATTGAATGATACCTTCAGGCAGTGAACCTCCAGCCTTTCACATCTATTTGCTACAGAAATCAAGGATTGGGTAGCAAGTACACTGCATAGTTATTTATGGTACCTATTGTGGATTGTACATGTGCGTATATTAGACTAGAGAGAAATCATTAAAAAAGCACTTTGAAGTAAAATATTCTTTTTTTTGTAACTGAAATGCAGAACTTTGGTCAAATCTCTATTGGCAGATTCTGCTGAAAACTTTTATTTACATCTAGCTGGTGTGTGAACAAGACACTCCCTGTCTCTCTTCCCTAAAATCACAACAGTTCAGCCACATGTTGTAGATTTCGCTGAACTAATACTTATCTCTCAGGTGCAGACAGTCACACCTGTGCTCCAAACTGACTGGATTTGAGCCAGCTCCAGTTTGGGATTATAGAGGAGTGGCACAAGACTGAATGCAGTCTACTGCGAGAAAGGGTGCATTAGCTTCGGTTTATCATAACATAAAAACATTATTTACATTCAGCCAGCTTATATCAGAGCAGAATGGACATGCAGCTGTCTGCACTGGATTGCAAAAACATGTGCTTTATGTCTTACAGCTGATGTATTGTGAAATTTGAGCATTTTAATGCATGAGTCACAAGTTTCTCTATCATGGTACTGCAAGTGGTTAACGACATGCTTTACACCAAAACTTGAAAACATTAAGAAAGTAAAAGGAGAAAAAAAAGTTTTGATAGCTGAACAATGTTTCCTTGATGTTTCTGCTTCTTCTCTGTATTGCCATCCCCTTGAAAAACAGTCTTGAAGTACAGTGAAGATCCAATGAAAAGTATTTGGGAGCATCACATTTGTGGACAGGAGCAATCATAATTCTAAGTGAAGGACAGATGTAGCCTATTGCAATTTTGTATGAGTAAAATGATCCTCTTATGAGTCAAAATAGGGTAGCTGTAAAAAGACTGTCATTCTACAAATGACAAATTACTTGGACCCATAAGAGGAGATACTGCCAAGTGGCAGCAAAGAGAAAAATAATGTTGTGTTTTCATAAAGAAGATGCCAAGAGTAGTCTACCACTGGCTGTATTCCTAGTGACCTTTCCAATGTTTTGTAGTCACTTATTTTATATAGGCGAAGTTTTAATTACTGAGCAGGAAAGATGTGTTTAAGATGAAACAGAACAAAAGGAAAGGGAAAACATTGCAGAATGAAGTCATACTTGAAAGAACCAACACATCTGAAGCACTCCTAGCCAACACTTCCTCAGAGCAGACAGATCTGAGCCTAAACTGATGTGCAAGCTGCAGAGCTATGGAAGTAGCCCCAAGAGATGCTGTGTCTCACAAACACACCTGCAAATCACAATCTCTGCTCTGCTTCCTCTTAGTTGTGCAAGAACTGGGAGATGTTCTCAATCTGTTGCTGGAACAAGCCAGGCTGCGAGCACGATGTGCTCAGCTGCTGTGGTCCCCAGCCAGAAGGCCAATACCTGGCTCCAGCCCACTGCTGCTCATGGGCTGCAGTCGGGCAGGAAGCAGCAGCAAAGCCTGCGAATATTCCCATCAGCGCTCCAGTCCTGAGCAGTGAATGCACATGGGAAACGCAGAGCAGGAATTTGCGCTTCCGCCAAGCCGTGCGTTCACAGCGAGTCTCGCTCACAGCACACTGGACTTGATTTTCATCATTATAAACAGCAAGTACAAGAGAAACCAGACATGCAGCTCTACACCGAATGCATACGCAACAGTTTTTCAATGTATCTCTGAAATGACTGGTAGATTTTCACTTGATTTTTTTTTGACACAGGGGGCCCTTGCAGATATTTTACAGGAGGAAGCATTTCTCAAAACAGAAAATTTGCCCAGGAAATTAAGGTTATGGTCAGGGATAAGTCAGACAACATTACAAACTTATTACTATTTAGCAATAATTATGTCAGGCTGAGGATCTCCCCTCTAGACAAGAAAATCTATTTCCTGCTTTCAAGCTTTGCTAGGAATGCTCTACTGATCTATCCAATAAACAGTGTAAAATCTTAATATGAGCCATGCAATTACTTTCTTTTCTTGTATCTTTATTATAACTCCTGCTTAGAAACTTAATTTTAAAAACTAAGATAAAGTAATTTTATACAGTCATCTTGAAAATGACAGAAACCTCAAAACGTCCTGTCAAAGTGAAAAATTTCTGCAATTTCACAACCCCAGCGGAAGAACTGTATCAAAAGTAACCACTAATAAAGCCATGCTGCTGTCAGATTGGATTGCTTAAACACAGGATAGAAGAAAAAGCCAAAACAAGTGAAAACTTGCTTTGAAATTGGTCACCTGCATCTTTTAAGTGGATGTATACACAACAAATGTATACATAATGAAAAAACCTACCTTAAATTTACAAATCTAGACGAGCATCATCTAACTTCAGTTTGGAGATCCACCACGAAAACTGTACATGTACTTTTAACAGCATTCAGACATTTCCACTACTCCATATACCTGACCTCAGAATAGACTGTTCTAAATACAGAACAAAGCTACCCCTCCCTGCCACTGCCTGCAGAGTCCAGACAGGTTCCTCCACTGGACAATTCAGATCTTTAAGTGCCTATAAACTGCACTTGTTCACCATAAAGGGTTCTTAAGCAAAACCGACTTCTGGCTTAATATGGTCAGAGTTCAATAAACTTTGTGTAAGAGATTCTGAGATGAACTTTGCAAGACCTCTAATAAGTGGTTCAGATGTTGAAAGAAAGGAAATAACGCATTTCTCCCAATAAAATGGTTATTATCTTTATCATCAGTAGAACCAGTGACCAAGAGTTCTAATAGGGAACAGTGAGAATATTTTCTACAGAAAAGATTAGAAAGATTCAGAAAGTTAGAAGGAGGTTGGCTTTATCATGATGCATGGCCTACAGGTACTTGCAGTACAAGAGTAAGTTCATCACAAATAAATTTCCATGGAAATATTTTTCAGAGCCTTTTTCAGAGAACAGCTGGATAAAAAAATGAGCCAGTTTGTGTCTGCATGGTATGTAGAGTCCCTAATCTGGTCTTTCCTGTATTTCCAGTGCTTGATAATGCCACAGTATGTTAACCATAATTTTTATGTAATCCCTAAATTACATTAATGAAAATAAATCAGTGCCTATAAAGTTGAATCTGGCCCTTGATTATTGGCTTGGATAAAGACCAGATTTTTTTCCTTCCCTGGAAATTTTTTCTCTGCTCTTCCATGGCGCTCTGAGAAAAAGGAACCCATGACAATATTGCCAGGTAGATACGCTTCCTCAGACATCTGATGGTAGTCAGAGTTCTGAACGCCACACAATAACGTGCAGAGTCTAGACTGCTCTTGTTAAAAAAACCACTGGGACGTGACAATAAACTGAATTTAATATAAATAAATATCACAAAATACGAGAGAGAGATGCTGTTTATGTATCAGAAGAGAAAGCATGTTAGTGTGCGATTTGATTATGGCTTTTTAAGCCTATGATAGACAAAGCTAGTGTAAGTTTGGAATTTCCAGTACTGATGTTTTGGTGTCTTACACACTGGACTTAACAACTTTATTTACTTGGAAAAGTCAGCATAAATGGTCCAGAACTGCAGACCTGTACTGTCAGGTGCACAAATTGCCACTGTTTTGTCTTCCGAAGTTGAAGTGCAGACAAGGACATAAAAAGCTCACTGAGCACCTACTCTATCCTTCTGCTCCTTAATTGCTGTTTGCAGCCTCAGATTAACAAAGACATGCTTACTTAGTCTGTTCAGTGGAGCAGCATAGGATCACCTGCACATCCAATTAGTAGCAATTTTGCAAAGTATCTACACTGCCAAAACATTACATACTGCAGAATGATTGTCTCAGACTTTCCACTGCTTCCCATTCTGCAGCTCACAGATCCAGGCACAGCCAGACCATTTACCAGGACCCAGAATGCCAAAAAGGTCTGACAGGTTCTACATGCTGGAACTGAACACCCTTCAAGCCCTCATATCATACCCAGTTTCCTGACTGTGTGACAGATCCTGGTATTTTCCATTTTCTACAGAATGTATTGCATGATACTCAGATTTAGGAAGTGCAGTGGACTAATTAGCATCTTACGCATTGAACTGCATTTGCATCCCTATTCAGGTAACACCTGTTTTTGTTTAGATACCCTTGATTTAGGAGACTTCAATTTTCATTTGGGCACTTTTTCAGCTATTTATGTATTCACTTAAATAGTCACAGGGGACATCTTTTGCAGTTACCTCTTTTAATACCTAATGAAAAGCTTCTTCTAGCGCAGCTTTTGAATTGTCTCCTGCAGGTCAGTCTGGAAAGCATTCACAGACACTTTCACACTTCCTAGGGCAAGTGTTATGGAAAGAACTGCTGGCATTTTATTAACATGAGAAATTCTCTCACACTGTTTCATCCAGCTGCTTAACTGAGGATCTGGCAGCAAATTCTGAATCTGGATCTGTTTCATTCAGTTTTCAGTTGTTTCAAACTGCAAGTTACAATTGCTAAGTATACTCAAAGTTTACTGAGGGAGCCTTTGCCTCTTGTACTGCTGAGTGATCAAAGCCAGTTTTTTATTGCATTACTGTATGCATTCTCCCTGTTGCTCTGGAATGAAATAGGATGTAGTGTTGATAAAAAGCTATCATCAACTCAAACTGCCCTCAAAATTTTGATTAAATAAACACAGTACTTAATAGGTGTTTTTTCCTTCTTTTTTTTTAAACTTGCATTTATTCAAAAGTTCTGTCTTAAAATAGCAAATATTTCACTCATTATTATAAGGCATAATATAAAGTGATAATGGGCTCTTTAGTAAGATGAGTAGCAGTGTGGGAGGTTTAGCACCTGAGAGCTATTGCACAGCTCCTTGCATTATCAACAGCACAATAAAAATCCCAGACTTGCAGCTGGTGTAATATTTATCGGTTAACAATCTGACCCTGTATTCCTCCTGCTCCAACCTACTCACACATAGTGACATTCAAGAGTGTATAGTATAAAAACCACTGAAATTTGAAATCTGAGAACTATCATGTAATCCAAATTAAATGGATCATGAATTTAACACAATGATGACATTCCCTGCTTTGTAATACTTAAATACTTTAAAAGGATGAAGAGAGAAGATTCTCTCATCTCAGCAGCTTCTGGGAGTAATTATTATGGATTCAAAATCTGTCTCTTCAATGTGGCTTTTCAAAAGTACAAGTAACAACCCCTAGTTTCCAATAATGCATACAAAGTGAAGAGAAGGTGATAGATGAAGACTCTTCTGTTCACTTTATGAAGTCACTAATGGTTGCTCAGGGATCCAGACTGTAAACTGTCAAAGCAGAAGGAGCTCTACTATTTCCAGTACACCTTCAAAGACTGCTAGATTACAACTAGAGACTGGATACAACGGCCCAACTAATTCATTAGGATAAATGGATGACACAAGCTGGGTAGAGAAGACAGGGGTTGTACTCCCTCTGTGGCAAGTCTTATCTGGTCAAACAGAAATTACTGAAGGTGCAAGAGAAGCACGTGTGGCTCACTCCCTCTCGGCTGCCCATGCTGCAGCCCTGGCAAAGCGGGGGAAAGGGTTCACAGCTCAGGAAAGCATCGCGCCTGGCAACCAAGAAATGCATAAAACCGCTCAGCTGAACGATCTTGGTTCCTCCTGGAAATGCCCCCGTGCCAAAATGGACTATACAGACCCTTGTAAAGTATCATGACCAAATTTGCCACAGCTGAGCACAAGGGGACCAAGTGGTACCCACAGGAGGGGGCCTTCTGTGCCTCCCCTCCATTCCTCGACTAGCCCACTGAACATCTATTGCATTTGCTTCCTTTATCCCTGTAACGGCACCTGTTTCCAGGTGATTTTCAGAGCTTGGCCACCTCCATTCTGCCCCATTCCCAGCCTGGAACGCTGAGAGGGATGCGACTGAGGCGCAGAGAGAGTGCCATCTGCGACCACATCTGACTAGAATACCACCCTTCGGCAGGGTTTCCTGAGGTGAAGTCCACGGGTGTCACCCAGCCCGGAAGGGACGCGTCTCCCCGCGGCGGGGACGAGCATTTGCGGGGGCCGGCAAAGGCGCACTGAGGGGTGACCGCCGTACACCCCCGCCCGCTCCCGAATCCATCCCCGGCCCCTCCTCACCTTGTAGACGTTAATGGGGATGTCGATNGCCCCGGGGCCGGGGCTGGGGCGCTGCCTGTCCCCGGGCGGTGCTGGCGCTGCGGGCGGCTCAGCCCGCAGAGCAGCGCCGGGGCGAAAACCTGCAGCCAGCAGCCCCCTCCGGCCCGACCTGCTCAGCGTCGCCCCGCTCTGTGCCCCTCTCGTGTCCCCCTCACCTCGCCGAGCAGAGCCGAGNACGGGTGTCACCCAGCCCGGAAGGGACGCGTCTCCCCGCGGCGGGGACGAGCATTTGCGGGGGCCGGCAAAGGCGCACTGAGGGGTGACCGCCGTACACCCCCGCCCGCTCCCGAATCCATCCCCGGCCCCTCCTCACCTTGTAGACGTTAATGGGGATGTCGATGATGATGTGGAGCAGGTCGCCCAAGGCCAAGCTGGCGATGAGAATGTTGGGGCCGTTCCTCATGCACTTGTTCTTGTAGATGATCCGCAGCAGCGTGGAGTTGCCGATGATGCCCAGGACGAAGACCAGGCAGGACACGACCGTGTTGATGTACTTGAAAGTCTCCTTGATCTCCGTCTGCCCGGTGCACATGGGGGGCGATACCGAGCGGGGCCGCCCGCCAGCTGCCCCCGCACCCTTGGGCAGCGCGGCCGGGTGGGACGAGTTGTGCTCCGCGCCGCGCAGCGCGGGGGTCGCGGCCGTCGG
>VZTZ01018458.1:243375-253525 GCA_013400955.1 Drymodes brunneopygia
GGGCCCGGCTGCCGCCGCTGGCCGGCGATGGGAGCTCCGCTCGGGGAGGCGGCAGGGACGGGCGCTGGCCACACAGCCCCGTGTCCGTCAGACGCGCACCAGAACCCGTGGCCAAAGTCGCGCCGGCGGCGCAGGGCCCCTCCTTTTCTGAAACATTCAACCGCATCTGGCCCATCAGTCACAGCCAGACCCCACCCGCGTCCTCGCCCCCAGCGGAGCCCGGCCCAGCCCCCCGCCCGCCGGCCCAGCGGAGCCTCCCATGACCGCTGTCAGGAATCCCCCGGGGCCGAAGGGCTCCCAACCTCGGTACCCACCAGGCGAAATGCCCTGTGACCTCCCACTTGCCTTGTACCAGACTGACCTGGCAGCCTAAAGAAGCAGACTTTCCGGGCTTTGAAACAATTTTTCAGGAGGGTTGTTACAAGTGGTATGGGCATTGCTGGAGGAGAACTGGGGAAGAGGGCAATTCCCCGGTGTCCTGTCCGAGGCTCACTCCCAGTACGGGGTACGGGGTTTTCCTCGCTGCAGAGATCCCCTTGGACAGACCGAGGGGTGCACACGCTGGAGAAGCTGCCTGTACAACGTCTGCGAGTTTAGTGCCACGTTTAAGAGCTCTTCACAAAACCTTTCTTACATCAGAAATAGTATTTTGACTACTCTGAAGTTGCAGCTCGGTTATCTGGTTAGTTGCCGCTTTGGGCAGCCTTAGCAAGGCGTCTGATCTCAGTGAACTCGTTCTAGTCGTTGCACCCTTCAGTGTAGCGTAAGGGAAGGAGAAAAGATATTTGTACAGGATTTTGTGGCGACTAAGAAAACCTCTGCAGGTTGGAGACAATTGCATGTCTGACTAAAGAGAGTTGAATTTAAAGCTGTTTTCCAGCATTTCTGCGTACATCTCCCTGATTTTTTTTTTTCTTAAATCATGCTGGCCGCTAAATCTTGAATATGTACATGGTTTGTTACAGAAGCAACCTGCTCACCTACATACTCATACGGGAAAACACTGAAAACCACATGCTTTTTTTCAAAATTTGGTGTTCTGATTTATCTCATCTTTCCAGCATCTCCTGCTAGCATACTTTTGTGCCATTGAAGCAGACAGCTTTTTCTTGTCCTCATTTACCTTCCTTGGCACATCTTCATCTTTGTTTAAAAGACTGCTGTATTAAACACCTTTCCCATTCAGTCATTCTTGATCAGTTTCCTAATTTACATCACAGTGATTTTTCTTCCCATTTTAAATTACAGTATTTGTGGAATAAAGCCATTAAAGTCACTTCTAAACCGTACAAGATCACCTGGAGGCTGATTGCACTCCACCTGGAAGACTGATCTTTCCAAGTGCAGGCTTTTCAAGACTGTGTTTTGCAACATGAGTCATTTTTAAACACCATGGCTGATTCCTCTCCCAAAGATAAAAGTATGAACATTGAATTCAATATAATATTCTGAGCCCTGGGGATTTAAACAATCTTTTCAGTTTACACATTTGCATTTTCTCAATTTGCAATTCAGCACTCCACAAGTGACCAATGTTTTTCTAAATGCAATATTGAGTTAGAAACTCTTGCCAATTAACACAGCATTAACTAATCTCAAAATTCTTATTTACTTGCAAGGTTCTAGCTAAGTCTCAAAGGCTTCTATGCTGATCCAGATGATCAAGAAATAAATTGTGACTGCATTAAGATATATTTGCTAACATTTTTATTATAACAACTCCATAAGACATTTGCTACTGGTGGCAGCTCCATTGCTGCCACTTACTGCAGCTCCAGAGGTTTTAACAACAGCAATTTAGTTTCTGAAATGTTTCATGTGTTAATATACACAAACTTAGTATATACAGAACTTTGGGCAGATGCTGATACCTGAAGCACATTACTCTTTAATATTGCATAAAATGAGTCTATGTGACAAAGCATCTAAGTTGCTTCTGGCTGCAACTAGCTAAATTTATCACACTTTTTTCTTTCTAGTATTTTTTCAGATTTTTGAGGAATTAAATCCAGCGTATGCTGTAGTATAAGTCTGCTTTAATTAACAAAAATGAAAGGAAAACACATAAATTTATATGAGGATTAAGATAATACTGTGTTAAATACCAAGACTATATCAGATATCTTGGCAAATTAACTGTAATTTGAATGAAGATCAACTAACAAGGTTAATCGAGACTGCAACAAGAGAAAGACATCTGTAAATATAATAAACTGTAAATATAATAAACTTGTGTCCTTTAAGTGGCCTCTGCTAATTAAGCTATGAAAGAAATTCCTTACTGAACTATATGGAATACATTATATAAGATTATGCAAGCTGCTGCGAATATGTCTGGCTTTTTTTTTTTTCTGAGAAGCAGAAACACTCCTTGTCCTATGGAAAGTTCACTTTTGTACAAAGCAGTGAAAGCTGGACCCCATTCTAAAAGATCCTCCAGACTTTCTGTTACTCATTTAATTGTATTCTGCACTTCCACTGCATTTCATCCTACCAGATATTAACAATTATGTGACTTGAAGCCAGTCACTGTTTTAATTATAAGTCAGATGCAATCTGACTTTCCAGCAATGACTGATAATGTTCTGATTTTTTTTCTAATTTGGATGCCATATACAAAGTAAAAAGGCTGGTAAACTTGTAATCATCCCTAGGATGATTTTTAACAGCAGAAAGACTTTAAAGACTATTATGTTATATGTAATATAAATCATGAGAAGTGGTGACAATGATGGCATAAAAAAATCCTTTAATTAACAAGGTCATGAGGCATGCTGAAGTATACTATATTTTAATTCATGTAATTATTGAATCAATGAGAATTTTGTTATGAGTTTGCAGGTACTTTTGCAAATCCCATTAAATTTCTGTTTATGTTGTTCAGCAACTAAAGCAGCCTCAGAAGTCTCCCCCATCAGGCCTGCTTTTCTTTTTATTGAGTCTGGTGGAAATTCGCCCACTAACTGGGGCAAGTCGGGGATGAATAGAAAGAATAGCTGTCTCAGTGTGAGCCACTCATTAGATGCACGAGTTAAATTAAAGTCAGAAAATAGTCTTTGTTACAGAAGTTACCATAGAAACATTACCAATGGCAATTTTGAAAGAATAAAAGTACTTTGAGAAACTGAGATATTAGGATATTGCAGTTTTGTAACTGCATATGTTCATGTATTGGACAGATGATAAAGAAGAATGACATTATCGGTCTCGTTTTTTTTCTTAGTCTAAACTTATGCAAAATATGGAATTCCTTTTAGTATCATATGTAGCTATGCTTTGTCTCTTTTTCTACAAAGCTAAGCAACTTCCATAAATAATACTGTTGGCTGTCAACTCTAGTGTATTGACTTTATACCTAATTCTTGAAACAGTGAAAAAAAAATTATTTTATCATAAAAAGTTGCAATAAAACCCTACCAGTAGGTAGCACAAATGAAACATGAAGTTTGGCTGCAGATACCTGTTTTAACATAGATTGCATTGTATATGATTGCAAAATCAAAACAGTGAAAGACAATCAAATTTGTACTAAGAAGAAAACATTTGTCTGTCTCTTACAGTCTTTTTAATAAGAGTTTGAGGATTTTTATATGGAATTAAGTCCAAGCCTTTGAGTCAGACTGGTTGATAACTGAAGTTTTTCTTCCCATCTAACTCTGAAATTAAAACCAATATGCCACTTATTTAAAATTTATTCCCCTCATCATTCCTATTCAGCAGGAGCAAAAGAAATCACAAGGTAAATTACAGTTCTGAAACTGATATAGCAGCATGTAATTAAATTAAGGTATAAAATACACTGAATCACTGTGTATTAGGGGAAAAGTTACTGAAATGGGTTTGGGGAAATAGCTGCAGGTTTGAAAGAACAGTGTTTCTTAATTTTATGGAAATGATTAAAACTTGGTCTTTGTTTGGTATTTTGGTTTTTTGTTTGTTTGTTTGTTTTTTGTTGTTCCCCCCCCCCCCCCCGTGATACTTCAATAGAATAAAGGTGAGCAAGTTTACTTTTAAATTCCAGCTGTAATAGAAGTCTGGATCTGAGTCTCTCAGGAAGCCTAGATAAGATCAGTTGTTAAAAAACAAAAGTGCATGTTTCAGCTGCTGTGTAATGTATGCATTTAAATGAAGGAGGTGATAGCTGACCATACACTGTTTATGTTGTTACACAGAGATCACTCCAGGTGAGCTTTTCAAGTCTGGATTAAATTCATTTCCAGACAAAATGCTTGACCTCAACAAGAGGTGCAGTGATTCACTCATCCACACTTTTCTGCAAGCGTGGCCACGTAACACACAGTGTTCATCTGGATAGAGCAAACTTGCCACCTCATTTTGGCTTTAAAGTGTACTGATAAGCTGCACACCAATAAAATAATTCAGTTAAGAATTGTCAGAAATAAGAAATCTGTGCTGTGAAGTAAAAGAGAGATTTCATGTGCCAGACATGTGCATGTTTACTTCATGCTTGGCTCCAAACAGGATGGTTCTACCTAGCTGCAAAATCAAATCTGTTACTGTGGGGCCAGGCCTAAGTGGTGATGAAAGCTGGTTCTTGCCACAAGGCAGTGGGGTTCCTTCTGGGCAGTAATGCAGCTGCACTTCCTAACAACTAAAATAGTCACTGGGATCCTCTGCTTGCCTTTAAGTAAGAGGGAGACACTTCCATTTCTAAGGCAACAGTTATTCCCTTGAGGGGACTTAATGATCTTAAGGGTCTTTTCCAACCTAAGTGATTCCATGATTCTGCGACTTTCACCAAACTGCACTGACAGACTCAGGGGAATAAGCAAGAGATAATGTTTAGGCGCCATATACCCAAGAGGTAGGAGACCTGTTTATGAGGTTGACTGGAATCTACTCAAATGCTCAAAGATCTTGAAAAATCTTTCTACAATTTTTGTCATGACCTTGGGCTCTAAGATTTTCTCTTATAAGATATAAAAAGATCTCACATGCATAAGTAGGTCCTTTCTGATCAGACCTTTGATGAAGCTCTTCACTTTTATTTCAAACAAATGTTGGAGTGAGAATGAAAGTAGTGCTTGGCCATTTTCTCAGTTTTGGATGCTGACCATGGAACTATCTTTGTAGCTCATCAGTTCTCAATTCACAGAACTTCAGAGCAGGTCAAAGACTGAAGCTGGCTATTACCTTTTGGAGGTTCTTAACACTGCTAGATCTACTGGACACCACATTTTTGGTAGGAGGCGTTTGGGAGGCCCATATCTAATGAGTTGAAACCACATTTTTTCAAACCAGTGCAGCTGCTTTGTGACATGGCTACTTTAACTACATTTTTCAAAGTATTGCTGAAGGATTTGTATTTTAGGTAGACATTCTGTAGTTACTACAGATGCATGTCTTCTTAGGACATTAACAAACACAGCCCATAACATGTTGAAAACAGGCATGTATTATTGCTATCTTGTGCATTTTGCAACAAAATCTAGCCTCTACCATTTAAAATGTTGTAATGGAGTAACATCTTCTCCTTTTATATGGTAAAGGCTCAAACTGTTGATATCAGTTTTTACATACATCTGTATTTAGTGCTAGAAGATTGTGTGCTGACAGCTAAGGCAATACAGAAATTCTGTCTCCAGATGCTGTTTTATTTACAGAAGGTGGCCTCTGGAGGAAGCCTTAACATCTGACTGTTGTATTGATGGTACCAAGATGTTTCTGGGTTCGAAAACTTCCCTTCTGTTATGAACATGTGTCACATTATTTTAACAGACTGAGGAATCTGGGCTTAAAGGCCTAAGAGGGTGCTTTTGTTCAGGTGTATGGTCACTATTAAAATAATCCTTTAACACAACCCCTATAGGTATTGACTTGCAACCCCAAAGTCCCCCATAAAAGACACCACTCTGTTGCTACCTGATGGACTCTTCTCTTTTTTTAGTTTTCTGTCCTTTTTTTCTCCCAGGTGCACTGGTGTTGTTTTGTCTGGAATCCATTTTGATTTCTAAATTACTCTGGTTTTGTGTGATGTTTTCTCCTGCTGTCTTTGATCCTTCAGTTGAGTAGGTTTGTAGCCATAAATACTATCATCAGAATCACGTAAGGGTTGAGGTTGGAATGGACTTCTGGAGGTCATCATCTTTGTGGCCCTTTGCTGCTGTCTCTCCAGCCACTCTGCATCTCTTTTGGACTGAGGAGCCCAGAACTCTGGTACCCAGCTGGCAACATGAATTTGGTACAGTCAATCCACTTGCAGCCATTAATAGAACATTACCTCACTTGTTTCTGAGTTCACAGATCTACAGTAATGTTCTGTAGATGCTCTAGAAGCCCGGTCACATATTTGCCCTTAGATCAAGCCACCATTCTCTGAAGTGGACTTCTTTGCTCCGAACAGCAATCTATTTTTTATCTCCAGGAAATGGAGTATTCTTGTTTCAAGAGGAACTCTCCAAAGCTACTTCCTGCTCAAAAATACATTTTGATTTCTCCAGGGAAAAGTTCTCCCTAACCTGTTTTTAGCTCTCTCCCATCCTTGACCTTTAGGTACCATTTTGTTGTGACCTCCCCTTCATGACCCTTCTTTCTCTGTTTTGCTAGAGAAGCATACCTGTATCTCTTTCTTTTAAGCTTCCAGGCCAGTGAAATAATATTCTCTTCAGTATCAGTCAGAAATTAACTCCTTAAACTCTTTCCATCACTTTTTTAAGATGGAAACTTTCTGCTACTGCCATTCATTTTTTTCCCAAGTAAAATACCCTATACACAATATCAGTGCACACTTTATTTTCCCATAGTTCTCATGGGGTAGGAATGTAGTCTTCAAGGTCTTGCTCCATCTCCATTCCATTGTTTACTCTTCCCTACAGCTATTTTCTTCACTTTTCCCTCATCTTTTTTGTTATTGTTTTTGGTTGCTTTATTTTTTTAAAAAAACTTACTATTTTATTTTTATCACTCTGTCATTGAAATCCTGCTGATGCCATATCTCTTCTTGTTATACCTGATATACTTTCTGAAGCCTTGACCACATCTATTGAAATCTTCCCCTAGAAGAACTTGAACTTTACTGGAAGACAGAACTACAGAATGCTATTTCTTCTTAAGGCAATCCTCTGGTTTCTTCTCCAACTCTCCTGCCTCAAAGCTTCTGAATATGCCATGAATGTATTACCCAGAGAGATCTTCATATTCACAGATTCTCAGCCAAACACCATGACTCAGATATGTTTTGACAAAACTGATATTCAAACATTGCTGCTATTGTATCACCTTCCTTCATAGGTGGAATTTGCTGACATCTTTTTTACTGCTTCATTTTTTACCTCTGGAATCATGATCTTGCTCACTTACTGTTTGCAGAGGCTGACACCTCCTCTCCTTCATAATGCCAGTGTTTTCCTATGGATGTATTTAAAGTCTTTTTATTGTGACTGAAAAAAGGGTTGTGATTCTGTAGAATAAAGTGTGTTTGATTCTGTGCTGAAATTTCAACTTCAGGTTTCAGAAAGGCTATTCAAACAAGTTAGGAGTTCTTAGCCTATTCCCAACTTACCTTCTGTTCACATGAATCTATCTTGCTGAAGGCTCTTTGTAAGAAGGGAATAAATTCTCCAGAGTTTTTGTCTCCAGGGCCAATGAAGAGAAGAAAGTGCAAATATTGCGTCTTCCAAAAGGGTCATTCTAATTTGGGCAAAATGTCAAAGAGGATTTCAATATATCTTAGCCATTTCCCCTACTTCTGTTCATAGTCAGCAGAATAAGCTAGCTCCTATTATGTTAAAAATAAGGTACCAAAGTTGAATTTTTAGGTTAAATTTAAAAGAATGATAACCCATTAGCCCATGTTCTCATACAGATTTCTTGCCTACCTAGTCTAATGACGTGAATGAGGATCATTCCTTTGCCTATTTTTAAACACAGACTGCTCTTGCAAACAAGACACTTTATTTTAGTGTGAATTTCCTGGTTAAATACAAGTTACATCCCTCAGATATGATTCCTGTGCATTTAGATCGATGCAAACCTTCCTTTGAATTACTTGACTGAAAGCATTTCTTTCATAGCTGTGTTATGCCAGAAGTCCAGATGCAAAGAGCAAAAAGCCATGAGAATTAGGGCAAAGATAAGATGGCATAATGTTTAAGAATGCAACTGTAACTTTCTCTGCTGTATGATAGCTTTTGTAGTAGCATCCAATTTGCCAATTTGTCTTATCAGTACAAATGTAAAAATGTTAAAATTAATTCCTACTAAATTTGAATCCTTTTTATGGACTGATAATACAGATAGGCAGATTTACTGCTGCTTATTGATGGTGTAAGGCAGTTGGGGTTAGTTAACACTCTTGTGCTTCCGACCAATAATGAGCCAGCCAATGTATCTCTGTGCTTGCCTTCACTATCAATAAAACATATGCTCCACTCCCTTTCCCATAATTCCTTTTGCAGCTGCTATTTTAAACAACCCCTTTGCCCCTTTTAATATTTTAAACCCAAGCAGGCTCAATAGGTGAAAGATGAAACCGATATATATATATTTCTTGCATCTGGAATAAAAGGGAACAGCTAGAGAGAGAATTGGATTCCTTCCCTAACTTTTCATGTTAGCTGTAAATGTGTAATCAGTGGTTCCTACCACATATCAGCAGTGGAGTGATCACAGAATCACAGAATTGATGAGTTGGAAGGAATTCTCAAAAATAATTGAGTCCAACTCCTGGCCCATTCCCAAGAGTCACACCATGTGCCTGAGAGCATTGTCCAAATGCATCTTGAATTCAGACAGGCTTGGTGCTGTGATCACTTCCCTGGGAAGCCTGTTCCAGGGCCCAAACACCCTCTGGGTGAAGAAACTTTTTCTAATACCCAACCCAAACCTCCCTTGACACAATTTCAAGCCATTCCCTTGGATCCTGATATGTTCCTAAGAATCATTTCTGAGGGCTTCATGTCCCACTTATTGCCTCCCCCTTGGCAGGTGACTTGCCTCATGCACATGCCAGCCCATTGAACACCATGAACAGTTATGGACCTAAATGTTACTGTTCAAGAGCAAGTTTTGGGAAATGGGAAAGTGTAATTCCATGTATTTCTAATTAGCTGATGGATGGATGAGTTAAATTCACCACTCTTGAGAGAACCCCCAAATAGCAGTGTGGTTATAACTATGCCAGCTAGAGCTGGCCTAGATAATGCCTGGGTGTGTTATGGATGGGATGATTCATGATACAGACTGTTCCAGTAAAGAATTTGGACACAGCCACTTTTTTTTCGGTGTATATGGGATGGGATGTGTTGTGGGGAAGAGGGTTTAGATGAGTGGGAGTAAGTTGCAGCATGCAACTGAGCCCGGGGCTCCTGGCTAATCCTATTTACTGACAGAGACATATCCTGCAAGTTCCAGGGAAGCCTTGAAGGCAGAGTTACAGTGGACCTTGGAGTTGCCTTCTGCCAGCAAGGAATGACATGCAGTTAGTGAGTCACTGCCCTCAATGTAAGCAGACAAAGCTCTCACAGAGTCAGAGCTGGATCCACTTGTAATGCAGACAGCAGAGATGAGCATCTGATGGAAAAGGGTCATCTGGCAAAGCAATGGAGCATTGCAATCTGAACTGCAAGGGAATTGCAGCTGTGGAGCAGGGAAAAAAAAGAACCCTTTCTAAAGCTAGGTGGAGACCTAAGTAGCCTAATGAGTCCTTGCAGGTTGGCCATAGTATGTCTAGGGAACACTGTGTTAATTTTCAAAGAGTAGGAGGCAAATAAAACCTTCACCAATGACTAGACAATGGTAGATGCTTTCTGGATTAATGGAGCTCTGTTTATCCTGATCTCCTTGTTTACTCACAAAAAGTGTGCCAGAGGCTCTGCATTAAAGTAATTTCCAAGCTAGGCATCTGCATGATAGATGCTAAACCTGAAGCAGCTTTTATATGATTTCTTTGCATGAATAAAATCAGTTGTTTCTGAAGGTGATTAATTGCATCTGGAATTTAGAGTATAAGATTGCTCAGAGGATTTGTCTTCTGGGTAATCTCTTATTCTCTCTCCTTTGAGTCTGGTGAGAGTATAGTGACTAATTCAGATTTAATTTTCAATCTTTCAGCTGTTTAAAACTAGATGAGGTGAAGCTTAGTTTCTGAGTTTCAGCTTAAAGAAGGTTTAGGATAGGATAAATAAGTTAA
>VZTZ01018458.1:254099-325654 GCA_013400955.1 Drymodes brunneopygia
CTCCCCCTTCCCCTTCCCCTTCCCCTTCCCCAAACCTTCCTTTCCCCTTCCCCTTCCTGAAACCTTCCTTTCCTGAAACCTTCCCTTTCCCCTCCTGTTCCCTTTCCCCTCCCCTTCCCTTTCCCTTCCCTCTCCCTTCCCCCTCCCTTTCCCTTCTCTTTCCCTTCCCTTTCCTGGCATTTGCTAGAGTAGGAAAAAAGCATTTTTCTTAAGGTTTTGGTGTAATTAGTTCACTTTAACAGAGTAGTGGCAGAAAGGAGGGAAAGATATCAGAAAGGAAATGATGAATAGGTGTTTTTTCAAAGCTTGACACATCATCACTTCAGACTGGCTGAAAACTTTAAAAAAATGTTATGATTATAACAGTACATTGTGGTTATTTTTTAATTTGAAAAAAAAGTGGGACATGTTTCACTTTTCCACTGCAATTTCTGCCATCACATAGTTTGTTTTTATCTTGATTTATTACAAGTCTCTCTAACTCTGTGCTTTTCTAAAAAAAAAAGGAAAAAAAGATTTTTAGTGATATATCAGTGCTTGTGAATGTCCCCAGATATGATAACCTTAGGCAGATGTTGTAGGTTTTCATCTCAAGCAACCGATTCCCAAAGTACAATGACAGGAATTCAAGTTAGTAAGTAACAGGGCCTTTATTTCCCCAGAGATACAAATGTGGAAGTCAAGGGAAATACAATGACGCTGTTAATGTTTTATTTATAACCATTGGTAGTCCCACCCTTGGCTACATTGTCTGAGCTGCTACTGTTATTTTCATAAAAAGCAAAACAGGCAATTTCTATTTTATACAGATGATTTATTTCTACACGCGTGAAGAGGAAAAAAACATTTTTATTGGCTGTTTGTGATCTATTAAAAGAATCTTGTCATAATAATTTATGTCTTAAAACACTTTAATTTGGTGAGCAAGATCAATTGAGTAAGTTTGGATGGTGCAAGATTCTGGGCATTCCTTTTCATCTCACAAAAGATAATCTAACTTTAACCATTGCTTCTGTGCTGATAAATACTCTGAAGTTGCAAAGGTGTTAGGGACTTCAAGAAATCATCACAGGATTTTGCGTGCTTTAGCATAACTGATTACCAATGGTTCAGTATAATTCCCGGTATTTTATAAAAGAACTTCTGTAAAAAAAGAAGTGAGATTATAGGAAGCACAGTTAGACTCACAATTCATAATGCTCTTTCCAAAATCAAACAATTAAATCTGTTTAACATTGTTTTTAAATGGCTACAGGGCATCATTTGCTGAAGAATTAGATATGCATCTGTCAGTGTATTTTACGAAATTACAACATTCGTGTATTTTTGGCACAGTCACAGTTAGGAAGTATTTGAGAGAAACTCATGCCATAAGGTTGTCATGAAACACAACTTAAGTTCAAACAGCATTTAAATATTTGGACATCTGTTGGTTTATCCAAGCTTTCCAAAGTTTGCCCATGATTTTCTATTTGAAAACACTTCATTAAGTACTTAGCTAGTTACCAAGTCTGAAGTAAATGCGACCTGACAGAAACACCACAAATCTTTGTAATGTAGTTGTAAATATCCAACCAAAGTAACCTAAAGTCAATTAATTGCAAATTGTGTGATTCAGCTGCTAATCAAGTAAACTGTTCTTTGGAAAAGTAATGGAACAGGGTTTTGCTTTTAAGATGTTTTGAAGATCAAGCAAGATATTTCACTTACAAGATTGCTTAAAATAAAGGAATTCTTCAGGTTCCATCTCGAAGGACTCCTGCGAACTCCGGTGAGATGAACTCATGCCAATAGTATGAAATATGGCTGTCTCCTGAACTGATATATGAATGAAGGCCTGTAAAACTTCTTTTGTTATCAGAGGATGAGTACTTAAAAAATAACTAGGAAGTTGAAAAAAGTGTCTAAGGTATTTTAGATCATGCAGATAGAGACTTCAGACATTCCTACAGATATCCAGAACTGAATACAGGAAGATCCTGTCTGAAAAGCAGTTGAAGAACAACCTGAATCAAGGAGCTTCTTGAGAGCTGTGAAGCAAAAAGGAAGATTATATACTATGGAGGGAAGAATTATTTGGACTTTTCTTTTCCTCATGAGGCAAAAGGAACCCCGAAGGAAACAGAATTTGGCTTTACCAGAGAATGAAGTTCTTAATGAGAAGAGGAATTCTGAAAGAGCTGCTGCATCTGACAGTAGGTAAATCTCTCTGCTACAGAGACCTGATGGGGCCATATTTTGGATATATTTATGGGGATCAGCTCTTAGTGGCTTTGGTAAGGTTTCCAGGCTGTTTAATAGGGACCAAATCCCAAAGACAGAAATGTAATATAAATGTGGCAGGTATTTAATGTTTAATGTGAGTTTATTCTGCATTATCATGCAGAAGTCCAAGCAGTTCTGAGTGTCTTCATGCACTCTCAACTATCAGAAAAAGCAAATGTACAACTGAATTTTAGCAGGCTCATGTAGCAAAATGTACAGTAAACAGGATAAGCTGAAGAACTATGATAAGATGTAGCCTTAGATATCTTTTCTTACTAAATATTTGAATTTATGTGAATTTCCTATTCTGTCTCAGCTTTTTCCCCCCCATTCTTAGCCAGTTTCATATCATCCTTCCTTTGAAAGTCTTACTTTCTTTCCTTTGAAGAATTCTCTTTTTTTGCATTGAAGATTACCCTACCACAGAATGACAGAAAAGCTGAAGTTTGGAAGGGACCTCTGGAGATCATCTGGTCCGTCCCTTGCTAAACAGGACCAGGTGCAGCTGGTTTTCCAGGACTGTGTCCAGGTGACTTAAATATCTCCAGGGTTAGAGATTCCACAATCTCCCTGAGCAACCTGAGCCAGGACTCAGTTACCCTTACTGTAAAAAAAAGTGTGTCTTGATACTCAGATGAAACAGTTAAAGATGCGGGGAATTATCTGGATTGCATGCTTGCAATGTTTGGAGGTAGTTAAGGAGAAGCCTAAGTGACATGATGTAATCTCATTATATATGGTTGTGCAGTTTTCCTGTATGCTGAAGATAAGGTTGAGAACAAGATTTCTACCCTTCATAGAGACTAGAAAACGAAAGGCCTTTTTATGCAGTTAAGCAGTAGGAAGTTACTGTCTGAACTAGAATTAAGTTTAGTCTCAGTTTATACAGATGTGTCGACAGTGTGGAGTAGATGGGAATTATACTGATCCTAGTAAAATACATTCATACTCTCACTGCAGAGATAAGACCTTAATAGGTACCTTTTGCCACATGGTGCAAGGCCTGTGCAGCAATAATCAATTTGCTGTCAGAGGAAAAGTCATACAATGACAAGTGACAAGTATGGAAGACCTGACAGGTCTTTTTTAACCCCCTGAGATCACACTTCTTTTTACCTAATACATTCATGGAAACCTTTTCTTCTACTACCAATAATGCCAGTGTTCCCTTGCCTTTTTACTGTTAAAATCATGCTAAAATTGAACAATAGCTGTGTAGGGAACTTGATTATCCACCACACTACTGCTGATCTTCTAAGTGTGACATTTGATTAATTAGTTATGAATACACTGTATGTCAGTACTTTCTTTCTGTTTCCAGTTCTGAATTTTTAAATATATTTGATTCAGTTGTGCTTTCTTTTTGTACTAAGCCTTTTTTTTCCCCCCTTGGCTGGGACTGAATTGCAGAAAATAATATAAGAATTATGAGCCCAAGATAACTAGATATTGATAATTTCTTAAGCAAGGAGGGCATGTTAGAATATGTTCTATGAAAAATGCTGGTGATGCCCTGTGCTCCATACTTTACCCTTCAAAAGTGATTTGGGTTGTTTGTGAGACACCCAGGGTCTTTAAACAGTTCATCTTTACCCAGGTGTAACCTTAAGAATATTTTCCTGTCTCCTCAATAGCAGGGGAGAGACAGTACACCCCTTATCTTCCATAACAAATCCTGAACCCTTGCTTGTTCCAGGTTCCATATAAGTTTTTTTTCCCTATCAAAGTCTCATACAGGCAGACTTGATCTGCCAGTGTGCTGATCAGTTTTCCTGATCCAGTAGGGTGGTTAAAGAAATACTCCAGTGGATTCTGGCCTGAATTTCCCTTGGCTAAGGACAGTCCTAAGGCAGGGCTAGGCCCTCACATTACTGATGAGCCCATATCAAGGCAGATAAACAAGTGGTGCTGTTTTAGCCAAAGAACAAGAAGACAAGCAAAAGAACAAACGAGCAGCTAGTAATCTGATCCAAAATGTCCCTCATCAGTGTGAAATACTGAGTACCCTAGTGTTTTTAATTATATATCACTTACTGTTTTGAATAAACAAACACGAAAAGATAGCGATAATCCAAAACCAGACCACACGAGTATTTGGAACAATTTTTGTGACAAGCTGTAATGTGTTCCAGGAGAGAAAAAAGAATTAATCATTCTTAATTTACATTGTTCTGATTTGTCCCTCTTGACATCGTTCCTTTTAAGATGCTTAAGTATAATCCTTCCTTGTTTTTTCTGCCCATACTACTCTCACTTTCAAGGGATCACTAAGAGAAGATGAAGCTTCTGTAAGGGATTGATTGTCTGGTGAGAGTCAAGACCCTCCAGGCTGGAGAGCAAAACAATGATGTTTTTATCCAACTTTCCTTCAAGACTTTAAAGAAGAATTGAGAGGAACTTGCCAGGACAATCCTGAGGCAAACTTCATGAGGTTTTTTTGCTTTAGCCTGTCATGCACATTGCTTTTGTTATTGCACTGAAGGAGCAGAGTTTACTGGCTACTGACTGCTCATAAACCAGTGCAAAACAGACAGATTTGGGGCTTGGTGAAACTCAAGAAGTTATAGCTAGTTTCTCAAGAAGGTATAGCCAACTTGTATGTCATAATCGAACTTAAAAAACCTTCATGTCCTGCTAGTGGGTAGAAATATTTAGGCATTTCTCACGAAAGTGCTTTTTATTAACTGCAGTAGAAATCAAAAATCCTTTGAGAAATGTGCTGCATTAGATTAAGACTTCCAAAGAAACTATTTCTCAAAGCGAGACAGAACCATTTTTGGCATGGGTTTTGCCATGCAGCATGAGCAATTTTGTTTTGTCCAAGATATTTAAACAAGGTCAGTTCATCAGCATTTATCTTGCTCCTTTGAAATTACTACTTTGAAAGAACTAGCTTTGGGAGGCTGGGTCAGATAGGAGCTCTTTTTCTAGGGTTGTGTGACCAGTTCTACCCTTATTTTTGTAGGTATCTGCCATAAAGAGAAATGAAACAAGGAAAAGGAGGAAAAGAGCTGGTGTAGGTACATTGAGAACTACATCAGAGCTCAGGAATTATGTAAGTAATGGAGAGTTTAAGCTGAAATGAAATGCATACAAAACTACACTCAGGTACCACACAACTTGAAACACTCAAATGCCATTGAATGTTCACTCTGTGACTTCCATGTTTCCAGCTGCACCCAGGTTTACTCTGCTTTGAGCGGAGCTGAGTGTCTGAGCCTAACTGAGTTGAAATCTGGATGGTGAATATTCCTTTGCCTGTGTTCCCTGATAGGCCCAATACACCTGATGTATTCTGGGCATGTATAACACACACTGACAGCTTTGGCTGACACCTTTTTTTTAAAATGACAACACAGGCCCTTATGATTATGCTTTTTACACAACAACTCAATGGGCTTTGGCACCATCTGCCAGGACTTTTGCTGTGTTTAGTTTCATACAATCACAGTGAACTGAAAACAGTTGGGAAATTTAGCCTCTTCTTCTGACACTGCTTCTGACCATTTAACTAGACATCATGCTCCTCAGCATGCTTTTTCTTTCTGGCCTGAATATTTGTCTGCACAGAGTAGAAGCTTTTTTTTTTTAATACATCACTTTTTTTTTTGTAGGATTCCAAGTAGCAGAAGGAAAAATTTAATCTTGGAAGAGCAGCACTCTGAATGTACACAGGCATAACAACACAGTAGGTGCCTTGATTCATTCTCTGCTTTGCTGAGTAGCTTAGAACCCATTTTAATAATGACTAAAATACAAAACTGGCATGCCAATTTGAAAATGTATTTTCCCTGCCCAAAGCTGGGAAATTGTAACTCCCAGCAGAGTCCAAAGCAGGGGGCTATCAGTTGCCAAACACTGAACTCTTTTAACCAGTACTTTTCAAAAGAAATGTCATATTTCTGGTTTAAATAGGTCTTTTAAGTTTATTATTATAGTTCAGAGTATTTCAGATTTATTAGAAGTTGTTTTAGCCTGTCAGCTTAATGCAATTATTCTTTTAAAATGCTAACTGTTGGGATAGCAGTTTAAAAACAGTCACAGAAAAGAAATGTTTTGTACCTGTCAGAGCTGACTGTGATTGTTTTGTTTTAGAATTTTTTTCTGTTTTGTTTTGTATCTTTCATTTCAAATTGTCTTGTAGTTTGCCAGGTCTTGCTTTAAGATGCACTACACTATTATTATTATTATTACTATTATTACTATTAAACACTACTATTACTAATATTGTTATTATTATTCCAAACAAAACTAGACCCATCAGAGAAAACAAAGCTGAACCTAAGTGGTTTTTCCTTTTGTGTGTTTTGTAACTTTACAGCCTTGTGAGTTTAAAAGCGCTCTCAACAAAAGTATTAAAAAAAGGTAGTTGGAATGTTTTTTTCCATATTAAGGAAGATGTGATGTGTAGAGCAGGAAGGAATGAGAAAGAGGAAAAAAGGAAGGAGGCAGAGAAGAGTGAAAGCCCCAAGGCAGTGAAGGAACATAATATGAAGTATAGTTTTATGTATGATTATAATAGAGACATGTTCGTTTATGATGTGGAAGTCTAAGGAGAAACATCTGAAAGCTCTGCAGTGTTTGTTATGCCAGGTTTTAGTGAGAACTCTTGTGTATTACCAACGCATACTGAATTAAATAGCCTTCAAAAGGAGTGTTCCCACCCAAATTCCATCCTCAACCACATGTGCAGAAGATGTGATTGTTCAGAACTTGAGAATTGTCCAGTGGAAGGCCACCAGAATGTTCAGGAGGACCAGCACACTTGCACCTTGGGAAAAGCCTGAGGGATGTGAGCTTGTTCAGTCTGGATAGGGGATAGTTTTGGGGGTTCTAACAGCAGTGCGCTTGTACAGAGCACTCATCATGAGATGGAGATGGGTTCTTTAAGGAGATGTGTGGCAGGTGAACAAGAAACTACAGTGGTACATTGGAACAGAAGAGCTACAAAGTCGTACAAAGCAAAGATAAACCAACACCCAGGTACCTTGAGGACTGTCAAGCAGTGTAGCAGGTTGCCCAGAGAGGCTGTGCTGTCTCTGTCAGGTTTTCAAACCCCACAGTACCCAGCCCTGAGCAATCTGACTTGACCTCAGAGCTACCCCTGCATGGAGCAGCAGCTTGGACGAGAGATCTGCCAAAGTCCCTTTCCACCTGAATAATACTGTGATCATGCTATCCTATTGCTGCTCCCAAATGCCAATGCCATTGTTACAGGTGAAATATGATGTACATTTAATCAGAAAGTTGTCTGAGAATGAAAGAAAAAACTGCTGAAAAAACTGTTGAACTAAATGGAAACTCAGATATTGTGTCATGTACGATTTCTAGGACTTCCTTCCTCCTTTTCTCAGTAGGTGTTTTATTTTCTGTATTGCAGACACATCCAGTGGCTGGATTTTACACATCAGAGGTTACAACTTCTACAATAAACCCTCAGAAGAGCTTCACAGACAAAGGCAATTGTGCCACTTGACCTGAGCACCAGTCCCAGCTGTTTTATGATCTAGTATAGATTTAGCCTCTGGGCATCATCATTCACTGCATGGCAGCAGGCTCAGGGCAAGGGCATGCATAGGTGGGCTCTTCAGCCAAGTGTCAGGCATATGAACATGGGATATTCTGAAAGTGAAGCATGTTCCCATGCTGCTTTTAAGATGCTTATATTAAAGACAGATAGCTACAGCTGTTGCACCAAGGGCTGAAATCCTTGACAGCACTTAATTAGCTTTGTAAAAATCAGGCAAAAATACAGGCTTACAGGGAGAAGGATGACCATATCCTCAGACCTTTGTGAAGTCAGGCTGTTGCATTTTACCAATCTCTAATTAGTTCTCTCTCTTTCAGACTACTCTGAGAAAGCACATGCTGGAAAGTTAGCACTGTGAAATACCTATGAAATACTTCTTCTGTGGAAGAAGAACAGAATATGCACAAAAGAAATCTGTAATTCTCAAAATTTTTTATGAGCCAGGCCCCTTTACGGCCTCATTTGTCTCTATGTAACCTTTGATTGCCTAACTAACTTTAATTGCTGGCTCTATTTGAAGTCCTGCTGGGCTGGAGAGTTAAGTGACAAATGTAGTAGCTGTCTCCCAGTAAATAAATAGTTTCATGCCCTAGATTACTTGAGTTGCTGCTGACTATATGTTGGCATATTGTATTTGATTTCTTGAGAATTCTTTTTTTTATCTATGTAGGTAATTTGATCCACTTATTTATTTAAAGCAACGAAAGCTGTTATGCATGATTTGGGAAAAACAGAATTAGATTCTTGGTCTTTTCCATCACATTAAGCAAAGCAATGTAAGTGCCATAGTTTTAAGAGTCATATATTTATAAGTCATTCCCTGGTCACAGAAGCACTCAAAGCATCATAATGTCTCATGAATCATTTTTGTTCTTTCAAGGTTTTCTTTGGAATAGAATGGCACACAAAAGAAGCAATTTTTAATTTTTTTTTAATAACAGCAGCATCCTTGTCAAATGTAATGGATGAGCAATTGCCATTTCATTTAGTCTGACTATGGAACCAGACATAGTTAGTCAGGAATGTGAGGTTAAAGAGACTTTTATGTGCTAAAGAAAGAAAGTCTCTCTAGGTTCATCAGCTGCTGTTTTATATCTTCTATGTGGATTTTTTGTATCCTGTAAACCCTGCTTCAGATCTGACTTTTAACTTTGGGTTAATAGTGCAACTTTTTCTTCCTGATTGTTGCTTATGTACTTTTGGTTTTCTTCTCAATTAAACAGCAATAAAATATAGATGTAGCATTCTTTAAAATAAAAGGAAAATAAGAAAGTGAAAAAACCTATTCCTCCTAGAAAATGTTTTAGAAAATTTTCTTCCACTGCAATCTCTAAATTCTCCGAAATATATTTATATAAAAAAAAGAAATTTAATTGAATTCTTGTGCACTTTTTTCAGGAACATTATACTTTTATATACTACTGTAGTAAACTCCATTTAACTACTCATCTGTGCTGGGCTTATAATGCTTTGCTCAAACTGTGCCAAGCAGCCCGGAGAACTCCACAGAGAACCAGGAGAATAATTCCATCTACATGCTAGAAAGTCAGTGAATGTGCTGTAACTCTCGTCCCTGGGTGTCTTGGAATGTTATTACTTGGCACAGACTAAAAATACCACTCAAAAAAGAAAAAAAGAAGTGTGATTTAGAGCCAGATTCACTGACACATTCCAGTTGCTTTGTGCTTGTCTGGTGATAGAAAACAGCAGTAAACTAACAAGCTAAAGTGGATTTATGATTGCTTTGCATGTCTGACATGGCATGGGACTATTACAGCATACCAGAGGGAGTGCTATCTTCCTTAGTGATGGGCTGGAGATAAAGGGGAAGGGTGTTTGTTCTTGCTTATAACAGAATTCCTGGCCATATGAAATAAAATCATAAATCCTGTCATATATTCATGGTATTTTAGTATTGATTAAATTGTCTTCACCTGCTAATTATTGGCAGATATTAAGACAGCAGAAATGTCCCTTTGAGACTAATATGGCAATGAACCCAATGATGCAAGAAATGCTTGAAAGCGCTTGTAAGCAAAGATTGTGTCTGTATCACATAGTAAACTGCACGTGGTATGGGCTTCATATCCTTCCTGTTCACATAACTCCAACTGATCCAGCCTAAATGAGAAAGTTCTTTGCTATCAAGAAGGAATGTCACCAATGTCATGCAGAGCAAATACATTTGAGTATGTCTGTCTGACATGGGACATAAAAGGTTTCACTGAGCCCCAGCAGCTCAGTGAATTGCGCAGTGGAGGGCCTTTGTCATCTCTGCTGAGGAATGCCTTAGACGTTCAATTGGCCTTGGCATCTCTGACACAGTGATAAGTGTGTGCAAATATTTCACCAAGCACCAATTATTTAGAAAATGAAGTACTTGTATGTTTTGCCAGGCAATGACTTCTGTGTGCGTGCTCTAACAAATGCTGTTAGAATTCCCTCATTAAGATTTTTCTTCCCTGCATTTGGAGTGTTTTCCTTGAGACAGTGTCACTACTAATTGAGAACCATAGATTTATATATTAAGGATTTTATACTCTGAAATATGGCCTTTGTGTGACCCTTTATAGTCCCCTATGAAACAATCAAGTTGTAGGGCTCTGTGGACATATGGAGAGCTATTCTTGTGGCAGCTGGATGGAGTGAATCTTTCAGCTGGGAATGTATTACACTGAAATATTTCTCAGAGTAGATGGGTCTGTAAGGAAAGATTGTCATTCTATGGGGGCCAAACTGAACTTGCCATGTAAAGGAGCCATATGTACCCAGGAAAGGTGTGAGCATGAATGATACCTGCATAAGAATTGTGCTGTGTGAGCTGCAGTCAAAGCAAGAAGGAGAAGAGGGTGTGACTACAGGCTCAGGTGTATTTGCTTGGGCCACTCAGTTCTTTCTGTGTCTATATACTGGCAGACACAAGGATATATTTCTGACATGGTGCAAGTCACATAATTCCTGGCTGGATGGCATGCCCAGCCTATCCCCCCGAACATGTTGTTCAAGCAAGGGCTATGTACATGAGCCACTATCTCCCAATGAAGTGCAGAAAAGTTGTGTTTTTCTGGTGGCTGTCTTCCACTAGTAACTAAAATCAAATCAACTTTAAGCCCTGAGACTCCAGTTTGAGCACAGCTATCCTTAGAAAGGCCTCAGTTGTCAGATTGCAGTTTTTCTGGCATTTTACAGGAAAGTCTATTTCAACATTTAAAAAGTTAATTCTCAGATTATTCCTTGAAAACAGTGCAAACCTAAAGTTTAGTTGACAAGTATTATTTAATCAACAGTTCTTGGAGGAAAATATAAATACCTCTTATCTCTGTTGAACATATAAATAGAAATATCTCAACATTGTGAAATAGCTGAATGGTATGATGTACATAAACATCCACAGCATTTTTGGCCTGTTTTTTAAGACCTCCTCTGTCTTGTCAGAATGCTCAGGGTGATATATCAGCAGTCTGAATGAGAATAGACTGCTGTTGCAGATCATAAAATTTCATTATGGTAGAACTTTAATCTGAGATAAACTTGAATGTCTCTGATGGGAAAATAAGTGACCACCAAAGGAGCCTGGCCACCCAAGCCAGGGTTGATGTGGTTACAGATACTTTGTTGAGAGCCAGATGTAATGAAGTAAATTCTCCTTGTGTCAGATAAGCTTGTTGGGAAAAAAAAATTCAGACTCAGATATTTAAGAGCTATTCTACACATTTTCCAGATACCCTATCTGTTGTGCTCTCTTTCTTCATCTTCCTCTTTACTTTTGTAAACAGATGTATCTTTACACAGTTTCCATCATTTATGCATCACCATATCAACTTTGGCACTGTGTCCATAATATCTAATGGACAACTGACTGCAAAGTAGCTGCTGAAGATGATATTGGTGGCCAACAGCATAATTCTGCCTGTCAGTGCAGCATGTGCAGGCTTTTATGAGAAATATGTTCCAATGCTGCTTATTAGCAAGGGTTGCAAACAAAGCAGGGTTGCAGCTCAAGGCTATGGCTATTTTAAATCTGGTCCTGAATCTGGGAAATCATGTATTGCTTTGTACCCATAAAACATACAATATTTCATCTGTAGTAGAAAAGTACAAGATAAATTGCAGTCTGGATCCTTGGAGGAAGAAGAACTAAGTAGATCATGAAAGCAGTTAACCTCTGCATGTCAAAACCTGGCTGGAGTAGATTTCAGATTCAAAACATAATGTGCAATTCTGACGCAAATACCTAGAACACCCATTGCTTTGAATTAAGAAATTCAATAGGGAATGTGGCCAAGCCAAGCATAAATGAGTTTTTCAGGTGAGATTCAGAAGGTGGAAGATGATGGGCCAGTCATACCTACCTCATCTGAAGTGGATAATCCTAGTGTTTAACTGTGGCTGTTCATTTGTGTGAGGATTATGAGAAAGAACAAAGACTTCTAGGATCATGATCAACTCTGGCTTCAAGGCAGCAGAGATATAGACCATGCTGTGTATTTTGATTTACAATCCAACTGGAACAAAAATGATTTTAGCATGGTATGTTGGGTATTGAGCATTTTAAAACTGGAAATTAAGATCTGTGAGACTAACTAGAAATCAAAGGCATAAAACCCCAAATTTTTCATTGTTTAAAAATTCTGTATTGCATATGGCTGCTTTATCTTGAGTTTAGAATATAACTAAAACACTGCAGTTTTCTAAGCCTTCTTTTTGTCAGAGAAGGGTTAAACATTTCCTTGGGAATATCACCAATATCACCCACAACACATGCAACTAGCTCTTTGTGGGAAAGGTTCTGTGAATGCAGTCACTGAGAGATGGCCTGAGTAAAGTGTGGGGAGAAGGATGGGGGAGGAACAAGTGGCTTGAGAAGGGATAGGTAATCTGCAGGACCAGGCTTCCCTCTTCCTGCTTCCCAGTTTAAGGCACAGGCTTGAGACTTGCTCAGCCCGTATGTTCCAGGCCATATAGATAAAGAAGTTTACCCAAGCTCTCATAGAGTAAACCACATCATTCTGGGAACTTTTTTTGTTTCCCTGAACCTCCCAGGACTCAGCCTGGGGCAAATTAACTCACGCCACGCATAGCGCAGTGCTGCGCTTAATCATGCAATTGAGACCATGGAGGAAGAGAACACAGGAAACCTTTATTTTTCTACAGAACTGATACAGTACAGGCAGACACTGCACAATAATGCTTCATTTACTGCCTTTCCCTTGTTATTTACCTCTTGGTGACCGAGCAGAAGCAGAGGTCACTTAGCTGTATGGTTGCTCTGAGTTCTGAAGCAGCTGTAGGAGACTGCCAGTTTTTCATTGTTTTCCCACAGTTTATCATGGCTCTGCAATATGAATCTCTGCAGTGTTCTGAGAGAGGGAAAGATTGTCTGGAGGACCTGCCACTGCCCTCCCTCATCATCACACAGATTGGCTCTTTTCACGTCTGTAACTACATAGCTTTCCTGTAGCAGCCACTGTGGAAATAATCAGTTTATTTCCCACTGTCTTCTCATGCAGTTCAGTAGTGGGAAATGGCAAGGAAGAGCCAGCAAGGTGAACTGGGGAACTTTATATGAACCACCAGGAATAGCCACCTCCCTTGCACAGTCTTCCCTTTACAGTACTGAGAACTACTGACTTGCAGTCAGAAAGATTTTTAATTTCTTGCAAAAGGTTATAAGGCACTCAACCATTCCACATTCCTGTTGGTGTGTGCTGCAAAGCACATAGGAAAGACAGAAATGACAAAAAAAAAATCTTCCAGAGCAGAATGACACCATGCAAAATAGTTACCTCAGAATCACTTTATGCTGAATCATTAATCTTTATTTGGAGGATTGCCATGATATCTGTGAGATGTGTTGATTCAGAACATTTTTATTTCATATTATCCTCTGAAAATTGTACCTCAGGAAATTTAAAAAAAGTTTTTTCTCTGTAAAGGCTTCTATAAGAAGTTACTGTCTTTTGTGGGTTTTCTGAAGGTATGGATGATTAAGTCAGGCTGACTAAGAAATCATGTTAATATTTCAGTTTTCTTCCTTTCCAAAGTGTGTTCAGGCTGAATGTTGTCTGTGGATGACATTTACTGTACATTATCAGCCATCTCTATTTGTTCTGGCTGTTTCTTAAAGGGCACCTGATGAGTCAGTGTGTTTCTTTCTAGTGGGCCCTTCACCTGCTAGAGACAAGAATCTTTAATCCAGACAAAGAAAAATCTCTGTTTTGTTTTTTGGGTTTTTTTTTTTCCATATAATTTTGTGTTTAATTTTACATTTGGAACTTCTTCATTTGGATTTCTGTTTCAGAGTACACTGTCATGTTTTGCAGTCTCTGTTTCCATGAAATAGCTACCACAGTCTTAAACATGATGCAAATGCAGTTTACACTGCCAAGAACATAACTTCCCAGGAACCCCTGGATCTTGGCCACAAGGCTGAGTACATGCTTCTGTTTAGTGTGAACTAAGAAAGCATCTCCGTGTAAGACCTAGGTGTCGTTTAGGGGATATTTGTCTCCAGGTATTGTTCCCTGTGTGGGGATGCCGTGCTTGACTCCTCACATGTCACAGGCCCTCTCATATTCCCCAGGCATCCCCCCAGCTCAGAGGCCCTTGACAGATACTCATGCACTCCAGGACATGTAAAATGTACCCTCAGTTCCTTGTTACCTCACGGTCATTGTGGCAGGCTGCGATTCAGGAATTGTGTTGGGAGGAAAGAATGGCAAAAGATAAAAATTCTCAGGATCTTCTGAAGGTGAACTCAGTAAAATACAGTGAATTGTTTTTATTTATTCTTTTACATAGCCACTAATTTCACACTGGTTGCTGCTGGCTGTATTCTCCTGTCCTGTGCCAGCAAAATTATTAGGCCCTAAGTAGCCCCATTCATCATGCTCTTATTAACCTAAGTCCTTTTCCAGGTTGACGTGAAAACATCTGGTCCTCTGCATGACTGAACACTGGATTTGGCTGGAACCTTTAACAGAGCTCCACTGATTTAAATGTACATAGAATTCAAAATCACCTTGGAATAATTTTCATCATGATCCTTTTATTCAGACTGTCATATAAGTCCTTATTTAGTCTTGACAACCTCACTTGGAGGGTGATTCTTTTGGAAGTGTATGTTTCTTACATCTGTGTCCTGCTCATTTTAAATACTTTGAGCTTGATTCAGTTCTCAGATATATGAGTAGGTCATTAATGTAAATTCATTGCCTTCCCTAGTCCTTTTTTGGAAGTATTCTGGGACAAGAAAGTGGAAAATCTGACCTTCTGCTGATTGATTCTATGGTACTCAATGTGAGTACCATAGTGATTCTATGGTACTTGTAAATGTGAAAAAGAAAAGAATAAAAAATAATAAAGAGCTACAATGCTAGATGTATTTTGGGTGAAAAATTATTCCAAATTCAAATCGTCTTGCTTAAAGGCCTAAATGTTAATTAAGTCATTTATTTTTGTTTGGCAGAAGGACCGAGGTAAGATAGCTCAGTCTTTCAAGGTTTTGGCTGTGTTACGTGAGTATACAGCAGTATAAAACATTGTGTAAACTAGTTATTTGCAACAGCCCAAACATTTATTTGTCTGTCATGTAAGTATTTGTCTGGTTTTCGGGGCAGAAATATAAGACCAAATCTTGCTTTTATAGGTTCCTACCTAAGAATATTAAATTTCAGTGTCCCATTCTTAAATTTCTTTGCTTTAAGCTGCATAATTTAATGAACACATTAGATAGAATAAATGAGGGAGACTATTCATGACATGAAAGAAATATGAATAATTTTTTCATTTGCATTTTGCAACTTTTACTCAATGCAGCAAGGGCTCAAGAGTGATTCTGTGTCTTTTGCATGTCTTTTAAACCTATTTTTTTTCAGTACCACTTTGCATGATTATAAAGCAGAGTGGGCTGGCTTCCCTTGTTTCCTGTCCTGCCATCTATCAGCAATTCAGATGCACTGGAAACTCTGATACTAGTTAATGAATTGGTTTAATTTCAACTCCACATTCAGTTACTCAAACATATGTGCCTACATTATTAAAATCCACGTGCAATGCAACCTCCCACTATAATCAGTGAAGTCCATAAAGGCAATATTGAAGTTTTCAGCTGATCTAACCTAAGAGGTGGTTGCTTAGTGATAGGTGATTAATGTAATTTTAGACTCAGAGAGGTGTAAAATTGCTGCCTCAGAGGAGCGTAAGTCTCTCAGATGTCCTCACATACCTTGCCTGACATGTGAAAGTTTCTAGAATACCTGAAGGAGTCTCAAATGTTGTACCTATGTTTAGTAAAATGCATCTCCCTCTGAGTGCCTACTCTAGGATGAATCCAGCATTTCTCCAGACAACATCTGACACAATGCAGTTGCTTAAATATCTAGAAGCATTTCAGACTGCTTAAGGTCACTCTCCCATGTGGTCTCCAGCTGCTTTTGTGGAAAACACAGATCTCCTGTTGGTCTCGAGCCACATCCATCAGATGTGTACAGATATTTTAGCATCCTTGGAATATTAAATGGGACTTGATGCTTCTGTTCATGGAGGCATATTATGTCTGTGTATTGGCTGAGTTGTCCAGAATATTCTACTCATCCTTTTCCTGTAACTTAGAAGGGTCTAAGTGCCATGTAGGTCCTGTCTCATATCTCTCAGCCCTGCCATAGCTGGGGTCTTACCTACCCTTGGATGTTAGAGAAGATACCACCCTTTTATGTTTGGGCAATTAAGTTGAACACTGTGTCTATAATGTGAGATTAGATTCACAGTTCACAGGTGCAGTGTGATATTCACCTTATTTTGCATGCTTGAATATGCAACACAATCCTACCCACAGGCATTTTCATGTCAATCGTATGATGCTAAGGGCTGCACAAGCAGCTGTAGGTCTTCTCCCAACATACAGCATTGATTATATCTTCTGTGTATATCTTTATTGAGAATTAGTCAAGGCGTTCTTGATAAAGAATACTTAATATTGTGTTGTGTATCGTGTTTGTAACAGTATTGCTAAGCACTTCTTAGCTTCTTTCTATTATTAGCTGGTGGAGCAGAAGAGGAAATTAATTATTAGAATTCTTAGTGTCTTGTCACCCTGCTTTTCAATGACTCACCTAAGTAAACATTATTTCCTGCATTTTGCCTCATGGCTCTTCTGCTGTTCTGCTGTGAGTTCTGTTTTGACTTGGCAATTTGCAAGAAACACTGTCCCTGACAGAACAAGCAGTGTAATAGGACTCACTGCTTACTCTGAAATGGTTTATAAAAAAAAAAGTAATGAATCCAAATATTTACATAATGTGATTTGCATGACTAACTTGTTGAACTTCTGGCTGCACCTGAAGAACAAGTTTTTTTTAATGTGATATGATTACAAATTTTAGGCCAAGCTATCTTCACTGGTACTTAAGAACAGGTCCTAATGGAACCTGTGGGAGTTATGTATATGTATCCAAGTGTAAAATCTGACTCCAGAATTTGGTAATTAGGTTCCTCACTTTAATGACATGTCTGGAAATTTGATTCCATCATGGCAATGGCTCCTCATTTTAGTTTTCTCTTGCATCCTCTTTATGGAGTTTTTTCCAATTTATATTGCTATAGAAAAGATTCTGAAAATTGGTCAGTGGTTCCTAAAATAATTTGGTCTATGGATTTGAGTTTGGCAATAAGAGTTTGGAGAACACAGATTACATCAATTAGGGAGCATGTGTAGGCCAAAAGAAAATAGTTCTATGAATGTAAAAGATTTCACTGGGCACCAGGCATAAATAAAACTTTATCTCATTGCTGATGGACTGAAATCTCACATTTTTTCTTACTCTTGTGGGGTATTATTTCTATTTTGTGCTCTGACTGGTCTCAATATTAAGTGCCTGAATTATTAAATACTCCTAATGTGTAACTATACAATGGAGAGATCAGAAAGGAAATATTCTTTGGCATGTTGGCAAACTCTTGCCTAAAAGCTTTGGATTATTCTTTATACAAGATGATTTATTTTGTTTTTTAAAGAGCATGCTTCTATTGAAGCACTAAGGAATATATTTAATTTATACTTGTATTAAATCTATAAAGCAGTTAGGATGTACATATTCTGTAATTTGAGTTCATATGTGTGCACTCATCTGCCCGTGTTCCCCCATGTGTTCACACACATGGACATGTACAAAGACTATATATACATATAAGTATGTAACACATGTATTTTGTATATTATGTATTGGATGTATTGGACTTATATTTTATAGGTGATTTGACCTATCTTGCCTGCTTTGAACTGCACTGAAATTAAACATCTAATCTAAAGTGAGAATCTAGGCTTCTTTATAATCAGTGGAAAAGTTATTTGCAGAAGATTTGTCCATGTCTACTTGCAAAAATTGTCCTTTTGGTGTTTTTTACTGTTGATAGAGGAAGCTTTCTTCATGTCTAACACCTGCCATGCACCTAGATAGAGTAAACTGAGAAGGATCCTGTCAAATATACTTTATTTAAAAAAACCAAAAAGACATAATTCTATCAGTTTAATTTAAAAAATGGTAAATATCCAGCTTCTATGCAATAATATTTTTCTTTACAAAGATTATTCTGCTCTTATACAGATTACTGCAGTTGTTTGGTGCTCAGCTTGACTGTGCTTCTTATTTCTTCATAAAATGAAGTATTAGCAGATGTACTGGTGGGAACAACAGAAGCTGTCAGAATTTCTCTCCATTGGAGTAGTTGAGTTAGTATTGACTACAGTATGGATTTTTTTTTTAATTCTCTAGTTCAGTCACAGGCCAGATGTGCACCAGTTCTGGAGTTCAGAATAAAAATTATCTTCATTACACTGTGTGCTTTTTAAGAGATTGTCACTGACATGGATAATTTGACCCTTTCGTTATAAATGTCTCTTAGAAATCAGAGTTGGCACAGGTGTCTCTAGATTCTCCTATGCTTGTGGAATAAAATAAGGAAATTAATGTAAAGAAGAAACCAGGTAATTCCCTCACCTTCCCAGACTAAAAGCAGAGACAAAACAACCCCTCCTTTGTTATGAAGTCTCCTGGTGGAAGTGTATTTAAGAGTTCTATTATCATTCAGCACAGAGACTACTGAAGGAGTAAACTATTAAAATGATGTTTTTACTTGACATCAAAAGTCGAGTCAATTTAAGAGCTGCAACATGTTATTTTTCCTTTCATAGTCTCTAACTTTCCATGAATTGCAGGGAATTTATTACTCTCTGATTAGTAATTGTTTCAAAGGAGGAATGTGTTGGGGATATACTATATTGAATATATAGTGAGATCCTCACTCTTTTCCATTGTGGGTACTTTAAAACATTTGTCTGAGCAGACTGAATGAATACTCTTCATAAAGTAGTAACAGAAAAAAATAAAAAAAGAATTTTTAAAAATCTGGTTTGATTTCATACTTGCATTAATAGAGCAACAAATCACAGTCCATTTATTTGTTCCCATTTCTGCCAGAACTATTATTTAGTTATTTTAAATTATCTGTATCCTAGTACATACTTCAAAGTAGAGGGATAATTTCTTATACTATATGAATGCATAAACTTAAAAAAGCTGCTAACTTCTTTTGATATTTTTATCTATCTTTACATTTCCCTTCATCAAATAAAGCTTGAGTCTCCAACTGATGGCTTGATTGCCTAAATTGTCTGTGAAAGGATAACCTTTCTGGTGCACATCATGCAAAGCTGTGCAGAGGTTTTTGGGGTTTTTTTGGTCCTCACAAACATTTGAACTTGCAAAGAGTTTCTCATTTTGATTTGTGATGTGTCAGGTTCAGTGTTAAAGTTTTTGCTAGCCAGAATACTTATACTTTTTAGATTCCAAGAGGAATTTTATAGACATATGACTTGTCAGAGCAGACATTAGAGATATCTTGGAATTTTCCCAATATCCTTTGCTAGGTTTCTAAATGTGAAAGAAAAAAAATTCAGTATTTTAAGATTGTAAATATAAATAGATAAAACCAATAATATTAGGAAGGTAACATAAAGCACAGATGGTCAATGGACCTTTCCCACCATCCTCTTATTTCATTATCTTGTTAGGCCCATTTTCAGGGAAACCATTATGATTACCGTGAAGGAAACAATCATTGGTGCTGTATGTACATTATTATTCTAAAAACACACGTACAGTTTTCAAATACATTTATTTGTATGCAGTTGTATGTTTATATATTTATATATATATATTTGTAGTCATTTCACTGATGCAAATATGAATGAAGTTATTTAGTTTTTTTAGTAATTCAATACCTGTACACACCAGGCATTGTCTTGAAGGAAGTTATCATGAAGCAGGTGGCTCTCTGAGGTCTTTTAACTGGGATGGATTCACTTCTCAAAAACTGCAGCCCAATCCTAGGAAGTGAAGGTGAACCAGCTCCATGCAAACACTCTTCTGCAAGGACAACTCTTGGTCACTGCAGTCCAGATGGAGACAACTGGAGCAGGTGATAGGGGTTTGGACCAGATGATCTCCAGAGTTCCTTTCTAACCCCAACCATTCTCTGATTCTGTGAAGTGATAGTTTACATTATTCACTAAAAACTACCAACTAGAATACTTTTTACCTAGGAAATAGACGATATTGATTATTACCAATATAGTACCTTTAGACCTAGAAAAGAATTTTCAAGCTAAAGCTACATGTATTATTTAATTTTAACTATATTACATTATATTACAATGCTATGTAATCAATATTATATGATAATGAAATGCTGAATTCTGTACTGAGTACTTCAGAGACTGATTTTAGCAAATCTAGTAAAAAATCTAGATTGTATCTAGAATCTAGTAAAGGAGATTCCTGAAGGCTTCTGAAGGGAGCTAGGAGACTCTTTGAAACACTCATGAAGGGAAGAGTAAGTCTTCATCAAATTCAAAATTTATTCAGTCTAGATATCTCTCTGTTCCTAAACTCAGTTTAGGATCTCAGTGTGGAAACTGAGTATGGCAATTGCCATAATGCATTACTACTAATACCTGTAGACTTAGATACCTCTGTTTGAAACTGGTCAGTATTTAGCTGCAGTTCAGCAGAAAAATGATAGGAATGTCACAGGGAAAACTATGAATCACTTAGAGGGAAAGAGGAAATATGAAATTTAAAACCAATAGATATCCTAGCAAAAGAGAAAGACACACTGGCTTAGGAATCTGGGACTTAGTTTTTTAAGAGATATGTGGGTGTTTTTATGTCAAGCTGTGAAATATGTGTCTGATTTGAAATCACATCTTGCCCTGTCTGACCTCGACCTTGAATGTTTCCAGGGATGGGGAATCTACCACCTCTCTGTGCAACTTGTCCCAGTTTTCACCACTCTGTTTCTTTCTTACATGTAATCTAAATTGATCCTCCTTCAGTTTAAAACCATTATCCCTGCTTCTATTGCAGAGGCCCTGCTATGAAATATATGAAAAACTTAAAATGATACCTGCCTGAAGCTAAAAAAAATAAATCTAAGTTGAAACTTCAGTGCTGCTGACCATTTGAGGCATGTCTAGACCACACAATGATCACACAGGGATTTCTGTTTTGGTTCTGAATGTGTTGGTAGCTCTCCCTGCCAGCCCAGTTCAAAAGAAAGCTGGTAGCTTAAGTCCTGAAGCAGTTTGCATGACTTTGTCCCTGGGCTAGCCAAAGCTGTGGACTCCGCAGTTAATTATCTCTGCAGATCATCTGGCTGGCATAGCCTGTGGTGTTTTCAGTCCTGACACATCTTGGTCAGAGTTTGCACAATATAAAACTCTCCTTCAGGAATTTTTATTATCATTGCTATTCTTATTAGTAAAAGAATCTGGTGGTCTGAATTTTTTACCAGATATTGTACAAAGTATGAAGCACTCTACAGGCCATAAAATAATGTATGTGAATTCTTTAGGAAAACTTAAAAATACTTTTTTTCTTTCTTCTTTTTTTTTGATCTTTGTTTAGCATGAATGGAACTTTTTACTTCACTAAAGCTCTTATTCCCTCAGAATTGAGGAAACCGATGAAATGTGGTCCAGAAATATGATTGATTATATTTTTTGTTCTTTTATGTGATGAATTAAGCTTGTACAATCTTTTACTTTGTCTTTCATTCTTGAAGTGTTTCAAGATAATACTTTTGCCAAGTTACCTCATAAGAACTTAGATTATTTAGTGGCTGAAGGAATTGATAAGAATGTGGACTATAGATATATGTGCCTCAAACTCCTTGCAGTTACAAAGGCAACACTAATAAAAAATCTGAATTGAAAAACATTTTCTTGTTTGCCCTTGATTTGCCAGCACTTGAACGAAGGTGCAATGGTCAGGGGTACAAGTAAAGGCCATAGACTGACTGAACACTCTGGCAAGAGACTATGGAAAAGGAAATGCCAAAATAACTTCAGTACAGAAAAAAAGTGACAGGAGAATTGATATGTTTTCCTGAATTACTTGCAGGTTTAGTAGCGGGTTAGAAAATGTCAAAACACAGGAAGAAGAACCTGTATAAACAAGTGTGGAGTCAATTATCAAGACATGACAGAAGTCTGAGATGAAAAGACAGGTTCCAATGAGCCACCAACATTTAAACGTTTACTTAAAATTTAAATGTTCAAGAAACTATTAAATTTAAATTTAATAAACTTCTACTCATGAAGGTCCAGGAATCACAGAGGACACTCATATAACCAGAGTTAGCTATCTAGCAAGACAATGTGGGACAGCAGCATACAGACTTGACAGATGTGTACTGTTTGTCACTAGTTTAGATGTATTTTTCCTGTGGATAAATATATCTTGCATTTTAATAGCTCATTTCCAAACAGGAATAATAATATGTATTCAAAGGCCAGATGTTTCACATGGAAAAAAATCCCCAAACCCCTCAAAATGTGAAAGCCACTGGAATGCAAAACAGCTGTAGATGGTATCTAGTTGGTTTAGGTAGAGATGGAGTACACAGACACCTGATTTGCATTTCAGCTATAGTCAACAGTTTTTAAAGACTGCTTAATTCTTTATATGACAACTTTCATTAGGTGCCTCCCTACTAAGATGGAATGTCTCTAGGATAAGGGAAGGCTTAAAGGAAGTCAGTGTTGACTGCTTAAAAATTCTTGAGGGATGCTCTTTAAACACTGCCAAAAAATGGGTTGTGATCCAGGCGTAGGTAGGTAGGTATACAGGTACCTGAACTCTGAAAATGTTCTAAAAAGCTAGTACTGTTTTATGGAAAGGGTGTGTAATAATTAGGAAGTCTGAAATGCCTCTATTGAGAAAACAGTTTTCCTTTATGCTGGTCTTCATATGTACTTTAGAATCTCCAATAACTATTGTGGGAAATTTGGACAGGTGTATTAGGTGATCTTGATCATTGTCTGAAGCTATGCGCCTGAAATTTCTGCTAACTATTTCTAAACTGAGTAGGATGGCTTCCACATGCAATTTAACCTGCAACAGACTAGGAACAAACAGAGGAGTAGGCAAATGTCTAAGACATTTAAAAGAACTGGTTTGGACTGCAGCACATTAATTCTGATATTCCTTATATCCACTGTCTTCACAATGTTTCATGAAAATACTCTTAAGAACACCAATCTGAACATATGTTTCTTTGCTTAGGTGTCAGTTCTGGATTTTCTGATTACAGCATCCACAGAAACCTCTATTATTTGTGTGTCTTGATTTAGTTCTCAAGGCTGCCAGGCTTTTCATGGTTAGAAAGCAAAAGTATATGGTCCACCTATATGAACTAACCTTACCTTATACCATACTAGTTAAATAGGCAGCATTCTCAACAGAATCCACTCCTGGAGGAGCAGTTACTAGATTGAAGCCCAGAAAATGTGACTTTTCTTTCCTTGCTAATTACCATTTTGTTTTTTCATATATAGAATTCCTGTGCTATCCTAATAAAGGCACATCTCTCAGACTTAGTACTTTTGTGTTGGTTTAGGTTGAATTTCATAAATAATTTTCTTTCCAAAAGTACCTTTCAGTCGGAAATACATCTTGTGTGTTGGATTTAATGTAAAGCATGCTGCTATTAATGCTCTTCATTTTGTTTTAGCCATGTCAAGTTGTGCGTTTTCAGCAACATTTCATAAAGCTATGCAGAATTTGTGAGTCTTCATGTATTAATACATTTGTAAGGCAAAAATACAATGCAATAACAAAGATCAACGAACTATCAGAAGAGGTAATTTCTGGCAAATATTCTTTTTTTTTTCTGAATATAGCAAAATGAAACAAAACTTTTCGACTAGAAACTGGACTCTATTTCCATGAAATATGCATCTGTTCTGTTTCTTAGAGAAAAGTTGTTCTTGTGCGTGACAAGGAGACCCTAAACCTTGTATCAAATTCAACATAAAACAAGAAAATTTAAACATAATGAAAAATTTGTGTCCATTTGAAATGATGCATATGTATAAATTAGACATTCAGGGTATTAACTCCGCTGAAATAAATAACAAATATCTTGACTTGAGTATGACAGGACTTAACCCCTTTATAATCTGGTCAAGAAATAGATGCCTGTGATAAACTGCAGACAACCTTGGATTCATATGTCATTCAGCTGAGTGCAAAAAGAACATGATTTGCAAGAAAAATATATGACAAGAAAGTAACAGTCAATAGTGTGGAAGATAAGGAGGCTTTCCATGTATCCAGACTTTTATTAGCCATTTTTTCTCCTCCCTTTCTTCATTTTCCGATCTCTTAATTAATACTGAATTTTCCTACTCACTGCTTGCCAGATTCACCATGAATCCTCTGATCAGTTTGTTCCTTAGCTGTACTGCACCATTTTGCACCATTTATTATATTATTGCTGATAAGAAATGTTTTCTGAGAGATATTATATAACACATAGTTACCCAGAATTCATTGCTATAGAGAGATACCTAAATCTATTTAATCATAAGTAGGAGCACCAGACTTTTATTAATAGTGCCATCTGAACTTTAACTTACATGACCAACATCTGAGTGATAATGGTCAGAATCAGGGCAGAAGTTACAATGTGGTTTTGCAAATGCTATTTTATGAGGTTTCTAGCTCTGAGTTCTATGCACTGCTGGAAGGTTCCCTCTCAGTTGTCCTGTTTGAGGGATCTTCAGGTGTGCAATGGCAAATTGAGCAACTAAATATGAAGAGCATGTTAAATTCCTGCTCAAGAGATTACATTCTACCATTAGTCCACTTTGCAGAAAATATCCGAAGCCAAGACAGTGGTTTGAAGAGCATACCTGGGAACTGGCAGGCAATGAATTAGCACCTAATTCTTTTGCCAGCCTGAAAATTTGCAGTTCTTAGCGTGCTAGAACAATACCAAGACTCTGCATGGATGTTAAATTGGATTTAATGTATGATGATTTCATCATACATAAAGCAGATTAATCCTGTCACTGAATCAGGGGATTCAAATAGCTTACTCTATTCCCACAATATTTGAGATTATCCTAACAGACTGTTACAGCAAAAACTTTTTCAAAATGGATGACGATTTTATAGCACAGCATGAATATTGTTTTTTCCTGTGTGATGTTTTGTGCCTCTAAGCTTGTTATGCACTAAGGAAAACTTGTGCCCTTATGGTAAGTCTGGCAACACTGAAGCAATATAAAAAGAATATAAAATGGAAGAGCTTATACTGGGATCTGGATAATGTATGACTTTCATGTCACAGTTATTGCAATTTACACTCTTTGGAGATTTTGAATGCATTTATTAAGAGATTTATTTTTGATTAAAGAGTGGACAGAAAATCCTGAGGAAAGCAACATATTTCAGGGGTTTATTTCACATAAATTTCAATATTTCAATTTTTATAACTTTGAACTTTAATAAATTGTATAATAATTTTTTCCCAAGTTAAAAAAGGGACACATTTTGGTCACTGCTTCATCTATTTGAAACATGTTATTTGAGTGAGTTTTCAACCCAAGTGTATCTAGGCAGAAATCATGCTTTTGAAAAGTCTGTTTCAAGCTCCTCTGTGCCTCCAAACTACCAGCCTGGTATGTGACACCAGGGATTTGCTTGGTGAGTGTTTAACAATAATCAGCCATTATGTTTGCTTGGTGAACAGTGCATTTAGTTAAAAACCCTCACTGCTTAGTTTAACCCTTCTCTGGATCTTGGCTGGCCTGTGACCAGGTCTGTGTAAAAAGCCTGTTTTACAATTTAATTTGCAGATCCAAATTTTTTTCATTCAGCTTTTAAAACTAAATTTATTTAGTTCATTACAGTAGATTAGAGTTTGTCAAAGGAATTGCATTCATTTCTTTATTTACCATTTCTCCCTGTGGTAGAGGACACTTTATTGAATAGAATGATGGTATCTATCATCACTGTTGCATACTATTAACCTCAAAGCCTGAGGCAAAGTCAAAGAAATAAAATGCACTAGCACATTTATCATTTGGCATTAAAAACAGTAATGAAACAGTAAACATTAAATTACCTATTCTCAGTCACATGACAGTCACAATCCTTGGTTATACAAAAACTTGACCAACTGATTGAAGCAAGATACCTTCTCATGCAGCTCTAATCATAACATAAAGATAACTTTAATAATTGTTATTTTTATTATTTTCTGCACAGTAGATTTTATCTTCAAATCTGTTTTAGTAGAGAATGACATCTAAGAGACAACTAATAAATGTTCTCTATTTTCTTCATAATATCAAAGGAGAACATAAATTTTTTGGGGCTGCTTCAAAACACAAATGTAGGTCTTCCTAGAATTAGTTTCACATTATCAGCATTTTTTTACAGACTCTTACTTTTTTATCCAATTTAAAAATATTTTAATCCACATTCTCAGTGTAGTTATAGATCTAGCAAGCTAAAAGCCTTTATATCTTCTTCCTATAGTCTATTTCTTAAATGTCATATTTTTGCCAGGTGCATAAGACATTTGTCCATTGCCACATTGATGGACCTTAAAATCAGTGCATTGTTACATTTCAAAGAAAAATTTAGCATCAAGGAAAGTCCCAATGATCCCTCTAAGACTTTAGCAATGTATTTTATGAGGAACTAGACCAGATTTTCTCCACTAAAAAGTCATATGTCATACTTCAGATATAAATTCTCCTGTCCAACTGTTGAAAGACCCAATCTAACTAAGACTTAAGGAAAAATTTCTTTGCTGAAAGGGTGTCCAAGCTTTGGAACAAGCTGCTCAGGGAACTGGTGAAATCACCTTCCCTGGAAGTGTTAAAAATATAAGAATGGTAAAATATTTCAAGTAATTATTTTATTTTTTTAAATAAATCTTTGATCTAAATAAGAAGTTTTATCCAGATGTTTTCAAATATGCATATTTCTTTCTTTAGAAGATTTCTGAGTCATGGCATCCAGTGTTCTGCATTTAGTACCTTTGACTTATATTCAATTAAACATGGCTTAAAAAGAATCACTGTCATGAATAATCATAAACATGACTTAATGAGAATCCTATTTCCTTTAAAAGAAATCAGTTGTGAAAAGAAAATCAGTTAGCAGAATAGACCTCATGCACTTTATTATACATCTGAAAGTACAAAGAAAATGTGATTCAAACAGGAAGAAGCAACAGAACTTAATGAAGGATCTTTTCCATTTAAAATTATAATCTCTCAAAATAAATAAAAAAACAGAAGCCTAATTTTTTTATGAAACTAATAAAAATGTCTACCTATGAGGATGGAATTTTGGGGATAAGCTATAGTAATGTTGTAGCCTGGTGTTTATGATGTTCTACTCAAGGTACTTGACTAGGACTTCATGCAAGATTTCCAACAGAAGTTTTCTAACCACAAAACTGTAGATTTAGATTTTTGTGTTGTGTGACACAAAGGACTTTTTAAACTTATCTAAACATGGAGAACAAAAACTATCAAAAGGAATCTGTTTGTATCTTAAGGAATACATGTCAGAGATAAGGCATCTGAACTGAAGCCACACCAACAAGTCAGTAAAAATGGAGCCTTATACCTACACTGGTGACATCCTAATCCATGGTTTATATTTGGATGGGTACATCTTTTCTGCATCTTTCTTGGACTTAGAAATACATTTTTCTAAACCTCTCCACCACTGTGCAGGAGGGGAGAGAAAAAGGTGTTCCAAGATTAAAGCCTTTTGAATGCCTAAACCTTTTCTTTTTCAAAGAAGCATCTAACATTGTACTAAAATGAAATATAATTAAAGGCAATTTAATATTTTAGAAATGTTATTATGTAAAAAAAAACAGAATACAATAAACCCCTAAACCGAAATATGAGCAACATGTTTGTTTCTTGGAATTGAAAGAATTTGCCTGAAAATACCAGGTTTTAGGCCCTGATATCTAGGTAGGTCTTGGACCGGGTTAAATATATTCCCTTTCTTGGTTACAAGAAGAGCTGTAGAATGTCGCTGACAAGAGTCCACAGTTTCATGAAGCTGGCTGGAAGTGACTGGCTCTATGCTCCTGTTTCTTTTCCTGTCAATCTGAATCAAATTTTTAGCACCTGCAAAGGTGAACTTGGTGAACTTGGGCTCTCACACAAGGCTTTGCTTTTTCCTGGAAAAAAAACAAACCCAAACTCTTCTTTTACACTTAGAAAGAGTTATGGCAGGATGGTTTGGTCTCTGCTTTTAAAATTAAATTCCAGTTTTAGTCCCTTGCTTACATTTGCCTGTGTCTGCAACTGATGGGGTTTCTATGGTTTTACAATTTTCTGGCCTTCATAGCCTGCCTTACAGAAGTTTAAGATATCAAATGTGCTTGGACTTGTGTCTCTTTTTTGAAAAGGCAGATGTGTTCTAGGTACCTGTGCCTACAATTTATATCTGGCAAGTGTTAGTAATGTAGGCATGTTGCAAACTGTGCCACTGTTCTTAGAACAACTTAAGAAAACACATGTTGCTGGACAGCTGATTCCAATATACCAGAAAAAATAGCTTAAACATTAGCTGTAATTTCTTGGCAAGAATGAAAGGACTGAGGTGAGGAAAATGGGTAACTTGTTTTATGGTGATGTTGTACAGGAGACAATAGGCTTACTCAGACATTAGCACTTATTAAAGTGACTATTAAATTACAAGGAATCTGGGCCATTTTACATCTAAATAAGAATATCTGCAAAAAAAACCCCAAAAAACCAACCTTGAATTCCCTTGAGTGCATGTATATAATATATATATCTAATATATTCCATATATTGTGCCTTTAAACTTTTTAATTTGAACTTATCTGCAAGTCTTCCTGTGACCAGCTAAAAAGATGAGTTAATGAAATGTGAATGAATGAAATGGGCCCTGACAGGGTGGTTTGGTGCAGCCCTCTTTTGTATGGATTTGACCCAAATACATTTCAAGCTCCTGCTGATGAGAAACCAGTTATTAAGCACTAAGTTTCAGGACAGTGCCTGGTAGTTAGGGAACCTTTCTGTGTGTTTCAGTTTGCATATAAAGCTCACATTATCTTTAGAATAGAGCATCAAAAAGAGGGTTTGTCTCATGACTGCCTGACATCTCTTGTTCCCTGCTGCCCTGTACCAGTTTCTGTGTCGTGTCCGTTTAATCGAGCAGTGTTCTCTGAACAGCAATTAAAGCCCAGTTTGACTTGTGGCTGAGCAAGATGATAAGTGCTCTGGCTGTCAGCACGGTCAAAGATCAACCTTTACCCTATACAGAGCTTACTGCAGCTTCATAATTTATTCTGCTGAAAGCTCCTCTGAGAACATGGCAGACTTTGCAGCTGTTGGTGGGCCTCCCCAGTTGTAACTGTTCTGGAGAAAAGACAAAAATGCCCTTATATTATAGCTATTCCTGGAGTTCTTAGTCCTATGTGGCAAAACATGTGTTTCATTTTTAAATTTTTTTTTTTAAGCTGGTATAAGATATCATGTAAGCATGTTTAAAAGTTTTTATGTGCAGTCAAGGAAATCAAAGAAACATCACTTCTGCTAAACCCTCCACTGAAAGACTCTGCTTTCTCTCAATTGCATATATGTGAAATAGAGTCTGAAAGACCATTTATAAGTGAAAATTCAATTAGCCTGTGACACTTCTTTATGACACTAAGAGAGAAAAAGCAATAAAGCATTTGTGTGCAAAGAATGAGTACAGTATAATGAGCAGTCAATAACCGTGAATTGTCTAGTCATTTCTAGCAAAATGCCTTGAGTCTAGAATTCTCCATAGATAAAGGAGCTATAGAATCCATCACAGATGGAAAAACTGTATTAAGTCATCAGTGGCACATGCTGAATTTGACTTTTGGTGCAGCTTTTCCAGAACTTTGTCCTGACACATTCTGCTCTCTTAGTCATTAAACTTTAGCCATTCTTCTCAAGACGCAGTCCCAGAATAAAAGATACTCACTCTAACCAGGAGCTAGTAACTTCCAACTAACAACCTGAATGTTTATTTTCATTGCCTTCCTGAGTTACTGAAATTTATCCACTGATACAAATATGTCAAGCTTCTTTAGCTATATTTGAGTCATTTGCTGTGGCTGACTGAAGTTCAGGCCATGCCTTCTCAAGCTTTGCCTGTTTGTGTGTTGTGTCTGAGGAGATCGTGATACAACTCTAAGTAACTGCATCTGCACCAAGAGAAATGCTGAATTAGGGAAACCAGAAGGGTTACTCAAAGTTTGTGCTACTACCCTAAAGGCTCAGAATTTGGTTTTGGCTGAATCAAAGCTTCCAATAAACACTTATTTATTGTTCATTTTTTTGTTTGGTTTCCAGTCAAAACACCAACAGAGCATCAAAACTGAATCTTATGAAGTAACCAGATTGATAATTTGTGCATTTTAGTATTCATAGCTGTTCACATTGCAGTTCTTATTGGTTTCACCATTGATCTAAAGAAAAGTAAAATTATGGGTCAAGATTGCTATATGAGTCCGAGAACATAACTTTCTTGTGAGAATTAAGTTTCAGTCTTTAGTTTTAACATTTTGTGCGCACATTTTAATGCACATTAGTTCATGTTTTCCTTTTTACTCACTCTTGACTGTTAAAATATTAGTGCCAGCAGCAGCAGAGCATTGCAAATTAAGTCTTTCCTTCCTTCCTTTTGGTCTGATGTAATTGTTACTAGACAGTGCAGCGCCAAATAAATACAACTAAAGGCAGAAAGGATAGGAAGAAGTAGATTTTCATTTTTGGCTAAATTTTGGTGTCCTTTTACATGTGCTGGAGTGATTGGTATGTACTACAAAGGAAAAATAAAACCAAACCTGTGGGCATTTTCATTGTAGTGAAAATAGCTACTACATACTAAGAGAAATAAAGTATTTCTCCCTGTCTTTTGCATGTGGTACATAAAAGAAGTTGAGTAAAGAGCCAGCTGGAGCTTCAAAGCTGAAATTTCCAGAAAAACTAGCCTCCTGGTTTTAACATTAATTTGAAATAGGATCTTTGAATATGAAGGAGTGTTGCCCTTTATCCTTTCATATAGAAAATCTGAGCTTTCTGGAGGTTTTTGTGTGTAACTGCTTTGAATAAGGCCTTAAAAATAGATTCTGCATCTTGGATAGTTTTGTTTGTTGTAATGCCTTATTTATACCTTTATTTATTTTTTTTTTGGCATTGCCATTGTGGAATTTCAAAGGAGACCTATAATTTGTTCTTCAGTACCAACCTGTAAAAGTTTCAGGACAACTTTCCTGGAGTAGGGGTTTCACTCAGTATTCTGAGCCATATTTACCATTTCTATGTGATTTGGTCAAATTACCTATGTCCTTGCTCTCCACTCCTTTATGTCAATTATCTGCCATAGAACTCCATCACCCTTAAAGCCTGTGCTGCTTTTGTCAGTGTTTAGTTTCGAACAAACACGTCAGTGTGAAAATTATTGTTCCTCATTCCAATTAAATGGTCTAGTCATAGAAACATATTTTTTGACATATTTTTTATGCTTTCAGGTATGCTAATCAGCTCCCTGTGTCATTAGGACTCAATGCTGCATGCAGAGAAAAAGCTTTATTTTTGCTACTGAGAAGTGGTTATGAGATTCATAAAGCTGTTATTCACGGTCAAGCCCTGTGCAAATGGAGACAGAAGAGAAGAAACCTCTTTGTTGGGGCTATTCATCATGGGCTGGGAAATTTTCCCCCAAGCAGTCCTCTAATAATTTTGCTTGGATTGTGGGTATTTCTTTGTAACCAGGTTGCAGGCTGCACAGTCTCTAATCCCTGAAACAATGTGAGGTCAATCATGTCCCTGCACATGATGTAAGCATGAGACAGTGAAGAGCATTCTAAAAATAATTGTGGGGTGTTTTTAGTGATTAGTATGGAGATCATATAAAGAAATAATACCCTATATCATATTTAAATATTACTATGAATGGAAGATAATGGCCCCAGTATAACTTATCTTTGTATGTAAATGATAGATAAGGCAAAGCCAAAAGTAGATTATATAGGTAGTAAAATTGTAAAACATTGGGATTTTCATGCTTTTGACCAATAAAAAAACCAGATTTTATTCATTGACAATTGCAAATTTAAATTTTTTTTAATTTAGAAAGTGTAATTAGAAAAAGTGATCACGGTTTAAATACTGCAGATTAGAGAACTGTCTCAAGTAGTCATTATATTGGTCAAGATTTAGGTTGAAATTGTATTCCTGCTTTTCTCAATATAATGTGCAAAAATGTTTTCTCCTTATGAAAACTTGTTCAGTAAGATTTTCCAAAAGAAATACTGCAATTATCATTTGGGTAATTCAAAGGAACACATTCTTTCAAATATTATAAGAGATAAAGGGTTTGGGGTCAAAAACTAGTTACTGAAAACAAAATTGTCCTATCCTAAAATAAATAGGATAAACCACATTTTAGAGAATTGTCTCTCTTTTTATATTAGATGGAGACTAGCCAAACTTTTGTTAACTTTTGTTAAGACCAGTCAGTTTCAGATGGTCAAAATTAAGAAAGATGGATCTCTCTTGAACCATCTTGGACCTTGATTGGTTTCTGGAATATCTTCTAGAGGAAGTCTAAAACAAAACTGCTTCTTGCTTGTAATGCCTTAGCTATATACCTAAAGTCAGATTGTATTCCTATATTTGTGATTCTAATTTTAAAGTTTTAATGGTAAGTTAAGATTCTTTGCAGTTATTTTTGGTCACTATTACATTGGTCATGGTTAATCCCCTTGATTATTCCATTCCAGAACTTTGCATTTTGATCTGTAGAAAATCTACATCTGCCCAAATCTTTTTCTACATGTTGAAAATCTTTCTCACTTAGCTATTAAAATCTAAGGTTTAAAAACTGATTGTAAAGTTCTCCACAGGATTACAGGATCAGACCAGTTGCATGTGTTCCTGGCACAGAGGAGGCTTTGTTTATTCTTGGTTTCTTGCTTTTGAATTAGTGTCTGTTCAATGGTGCTTGACCATGGTGAATTAGTAAGAACATGTGTATGGTTGTGGGATAGAAATCATGCACTTGTTTGATTTATTCATAGGTGCTAATGATTTACATTGGAAGTTCAACTGCCTCTGAAATAAATATTCAAGGTGCTCCTACATCCTTGAATAATACACTTTACTGCCCATGTGAGCATCTTGGCATTAGATATTCAATATTATTTACTGTAAAATATTATTACTGGATAATACTTCTTAAAATAATCCTAATAAGCAAGTAATAATTATGGCCTGCAAAGTCTGCTATTATTATTGTTACTATTTGACACATTCTTTCACTGTGTCTAGAACTGCACAGAGAATTTAATAAAGATCTCATGTTTATTTCTATGTTTCAGGATTACATTACTAGAAAATGAAATTATGCCCCTTCTTTCTTTACTGATTGGCATTTAGAAGATCTACTGTATTTTCATCTCGATACTTTTCAGTAAAATATGGTAAAATTCAAGAAGATTGACATTGGAAGAAAGCAGATGCAGAAAAATATGTCATGGTTTCACATTGTCCACTCCTTCAGACTATTTATCCCTTAACAGTATCAAAAATGCTGCTTGTAGTAGTTTTTGAGTATTCTACTATAATTTTATACCTGACACTGAACACATACTTCATATGTTTTCTTCCTTGAACTATTATAGAAAAAGTTCTGTTATCTGCCTCTTTTAAAGACTGGATATGAGAAAGCAGTCTAATGAGAGATGCAATTTCACTTTTTTTAATTATCTGGCCTTTGCTGATATGTGATGACACCTTCCTTTTCATGTTTTTATTTTTGAGCATCAGATTTTGTGTGGCACCATGAAGTCAGAAGGGTGTATGAGATTTGTTTTTTGGGTTTTTTTTTTGTTAGGCTTCAGTTTTTCATGTGAAAAATTGGACCACCAAAAGGAAACACCTGCTTTTGTCTTGAACTGCCCCTCTGCTTCTTCAGCTCTGTTCCACCATTTCCCAAGTTTCCAGTTTGCAGAACACCCAGCTCTGCTCCAAGGTCAAGACTTTGCTAGGACTCAGAACACTATTTGTTGTTTAAAATAATTAAGACATAGATGGGCAGGCACACCAACATCTAACATCACATAAAAGGAAAATGACAGCACATGTGAAAATGTCACTTCAACAGGAAGAAGAAAGAGTTGTAAGCAGATATATTCCATTTTAAAGGCATTGTTTATAGACATACAAACCAAAACTACCTGAGTTATTCTCACAGTTAAATGACACTGAGTAAATCATCATCAGCTGGTCAAAATTTCTCTGGAAATTTTTTGCTGTAGGTAAGACAATAATTCTATTATATATGTTTCCATGAGCACTTCACAAAAGGAAGCTATTCTTTTTCCTGCATGTAATAGAAGCTTGTCTTTGCATGCAGTAATCTACGTTAGGTAAAGAGGTGTCAAATATTACACGGCATTAGTAGAGAACAAAGGTTGATATGATGTCAAAAAGAAGAAAAACAAACACAATAACTGATCCAAAGTAAATATCTACCTTAGGGTTTTGTACTGCTGTCCAATTATGTGAATGCCTGAAACAACCAACAAGAAAAGAAAAGTCCCTTGAAAGTTTCCAGGTGATCCTGTCACAATCACACAACCTGCTTAGGCAGGTTTGTATTTTCTGTTTTCCTTTCTGGGGGGATTGATGTAAAAAACTTCTTTGAATATTGGAGAATAAGAGGATTTTTGGAAAATTCCTGTATTACAGGTTTACCCTTAAGCAAAATAATTATGGTTTTTTGCAAAGTTTCACCATTATAAGCTAATCAGTCAGCCAATCAAATTCTCTGGAAACCTTAGGTTTTAGTCAACGTATTTTCCATAGTAAAAAATATGGGTAAAATATTCTATGTAATAGTTGAACACTGGTTTAGAATTATGCTATATACAGCACAAAAATTTTATGTGTTTTTTTAATCACATTACTTCTGTTATCCTCTTCAGCTGTCTATACTGGCTTAGGCTAAAAGTTCTTTAAAACATTTTTATTATGAGAATTTCTTCAAGTTTCTTTACCCAGAGAGAGGTGAAAAATTCAAGTGAACTTGCCAGTATGTGAGATCATACTCTTATATATATATATAATGTTTTCAATTTGAATTATTTTCTTCTGTCTTAAATATATAAAAGCCTGATTTATGCTACTTGCAGTTATTCTGCTGGACCTGCAACTTTCAATGTCAACTCATAAATTAAAAGATTGACATAGCTGTGCCATTTTTAATAAAGGTCTATTTATCAGAGGAAAGCTATGAATAGAAGTTTTTGTAAACATTTTGTCCTACATCATGTTCAATATGTTGCTGCTGTTTGGTTGCCTACACTTATAATCTTCTAGTAGGTTATGTTTCACCATCCTTCTTATGACTGCTTTTGAAAATCTGTTCACCATTAGACTGTACTGGATGTAGAAAGATGATGCAAGTATCAGCAATAAAATATTTCCTGTAAAATCTTAACTTCTTAGAGTAGTGCTAGCAGCTTACACAATATGTTATAGTGGTATTTTCAATAACACCTAGGAATCATGTCAAAGACTTTATTTTAGTGTCTAGCCTACACTAGACTATATTAGAAGGCTACCCTACACTAGGCCTCTGTAGACACTTTGGCTTCAGAAGAGAAGGACAATGTGTGACCAAACAAGATATCTACAGTAGTGCCTTGAACAGGGCAGGTAAATCACAGCTATGTATTTCTCTTGCTTTCTTTAAAGATGCTTAATGTGACAAGCTCTGCTGCAGGTGTCTAGCCCATGGGTGGGTTAAGTTAGATAAGACTAACCCTACTTCTAGTAACATCCCACGTGCTTGCTCTCCTCACAGACCCCAGGATTTGGTATTCTTGGTTCCTCAATCGCTCTGAGTGTACAGGAAGAAATGGACCCTCCATTAAGTTACTCTGTAGTCTGTGACATTTGCAAGCAAAAGAAAGAGGTGTGAGTATTTTCCTCTCTGAGATAGGAGGGATGAAACACACCTCAATTTCTTTCTTCCAGGTGAGTGCCTCTGGCAGAAAAGTTTCTTGTGAAAGACTTTTTTCTTTCAGAAAAAAAAGTTGTCTAATGCCTCGTGGTGAAAAGGAGGAACACAAAGTCCAAGCACAAGGAAGGGTTTCAAGAATGTGGAAGCCCAGTTTCATGGTGTTCTTTATACTAACTCATATATTATGTCTCTGGAAGAGATTTCTGATGCACATCTACTTTGATGTTTTCAACTGGTTATTTTAGAGCAAAGTTTTTTGTGAAATCCATCCCAAAAGTTAACCTTTCCCTACGCAGGAGAAGCACTTAGGATGATGCATTTGGCTGTGAGATCTTGTGCCTAATGTTTCTGTTGGATATGTCTTCTTAGTTCCAACCACAGGAAATTAGGTACCCAAAAACCAGCAAGAACATGTGTCTAAATGAAGATCTGATGTCACATTGGATGCTTGAGAAGAAGCAGAATGCCTAACTGATGAATTGCTAAGTCCTAGGCTATGATCTGCAATGATTGTAAAACCATAGAATGGTTTGAGTTGGAAGGGATCTTAGAGATCATCTAGCTCCAACCCCTGTGTCCAGTAGACCAGTCTGGTCAAAGCCCCATCCAACCCAGCTTTGAACAACACTGCCAAGCATGGGGCATTCACAGCTTCTCTGGGCAACCTGTTCCAGTGGCTCACCACCCTCAGAGTAAAGAATTTTGTCCTGATATCTCATCTAAATCTACTCCCTTTCAGTTTAAAGCCATTACCTTGTGTCCTATAACTATATGCCCTTGTCAAAAGTCTCTCTCCAGCCTTCTTGTAGGCCCCCTTTAAGTACTTTCTTCTTTCTTAAGTTCTTTCTTCCCCCAACAATATTGTTGCCAGAGTATCAGAGTGGTTGAAGCACACCTATAAGTTCTTAGGCAGGGTAGAAATTAGCATGTCCTCATGACAATATGTCATGTACAGTAAACAATTTAACTGTAACATAGCTCAGGGATATGTATTTAAAGGAAGTTTAAAATTTTGGCAGGCAGTGAATTTCTTTTAACAGGGATGGGAAAGGTTGTTAGCTCATGTCTAATATAAATACTTGTAACTGGTAGCAGAGCTCTATTATGGCAATGTGCTAGTTAATGTCATTTAGGTAAATAAGGAAATTTCAGACCAAATATTTATGTCAGAAATTCTGGTGCCATTTATATCTCTATTTTTAGCACATTGAAAAGAATAATTAAAAAAACAAGATTTCATAGGTTTTAATAGGCAAAGTAAGAGGGATTTTCATAAGAGGCCCTCATATCCTTAAGGGAACCATTTTTTATTCCATCTTCTCACTGGTATAACTTAAGTAGCAGTATAACCTATAGACCCTGCAGAAAGCATGACCTTGGGCTCTGCAACCAAAGGCTGTCCCACCTCATTTTGCAGTGATCCCTACCTTATGCCAGGTGATCTGCCCCGTTCACTGCTGTCTCCTCTATTGGTACTTACAGAGGCCTTTACAATGGAACAGCTATGGCCCAATTTTCAGAAAACTTCTGACTTCAGTATCCACTTCTTTGGTCATCTCCAATGAGTGTCTGCAACAATGAAGTCAATGGAACTGTTTTAATTAGGTACGGGCACAAATGAAAATGTTGCAACTTCTTTTGTAGATAAAAAGGGAAGGAAATGGATATACTGCACATTAAGATATTTACCTCAAGTGAGGAGAAAATTGGCTGTCCTTTTTCAGTACACTGTGGGATAATGGGAGTCTTTTATCTTTCTGATGTAGATGAAAAATATTTTGAAGTTGGTCTGTTCATATGCTGTAATTAAATTCAAAAGGAGCTATAATTCACATTCATGCATTTGAAAACCTCTCGCAAAAATTGGTGATTTCATTAGTTCGGAGAAGATGTGCATGGTGAAGTGTCAGTTTAAAGTTAATTTCAATTTAATTTGTGTGCACATAAAAGAATTCAGAGAAGATTTTATAAACCATGTAAAGCTTCAATTTGAAATCAATTTTGCCCTTGAAGACATGTGCTGCTGATTTTAGAAGGAGTAGAAACTCTAATCTCAAAATATCTTGAAATTCTTATCAAGAAAGGATATTAGCAGCCTTCAATTTTAGCAAGTCTTTCCTCTCTCTTCTCCAGGTTTCCCTTATCATCTAACATTTGACCCATACTTATCAATATGTATTGTAAACTTTTAAAGCTTGTCAACAGAGAAAATACAGTTGTAATGTAGGTAGAGATAAATATAACCTCACAACTTGTTTCCCATGATCCACCCATGAGCAACTTGTTTGAGGTTTGTGGTTTCTTCCTCAGAGAAAGCTCCCTCATTGTCTTCAAAGAGTGATTGATTCAGTGAGCTGAACTAAGGACAAGAAGTCACGGGAGAGGTCTCTGCCCCAGTATCATGGCCTGGAAGAACCATGATAGGTTATCATTTCCTTTTTGTTGCAATGAATTCAGTTCATGGATATGCTGTGGATAAACATCTAACAGGAACCAATCCCTTTTAGAATTGCTCTCAGACCTGGCAGGCAGAGAAGTCCTTGAGATTGTTGTGAACCACACAACAGAAAGTCTGAGGTGCATTTTAGCGTCTTAGGTAATATTTGAAGAATATGTCAAAATGTCATTTGATCAGGGCGTTGTAGAATAGATGAACATTTTAGTTTTGATCTAGACTTTGATTAGTGAGCATTAATTGCCAGGAAAACATATTCTGTTTAGGGGGGTTGAATAAATATAAGCCACAGTTCCTTTATCTCTTTTCTTTCAGTTCTCAGAAAGGACTGCCTTATGCACTGAAAAAATCAGTCAAGCTTAGTGGTTACTAAAATATCCATACAAATACACAAAAATATATTAACATTATTGTGATGAAATTATAATTTCTGGCTATCTGATCGGGCAGACTTTTCCCACCTTGTCCCTTTTTCTGCTTATTTTGTTTTTCCTATCTGTTACCAGGCTGGAAAACTGATATTTCCTTCTGTTTCCTCCACACAAGCTGTAGAGAACTGATTTGCAGTTCAGTGCAGATGTTTATTAAACCCATGATGAAATAGTGTTTTCTCAAATGTAGCTTAACATCTACATGAATGCTGGTGACTGAACTACAAATGCAAAAAAGTACATGACTTAATGCAGCCCCCTGATCTTTGCCTTTACAATGCCCTTTTGTTCTATAAGTTTCCATGTGGGAAGATTGGGGAGGGTCAGTAAACAAAAATGTCTTTGCATGTCTTAAGAGATCTAAGTGCTCTGCCTGTAGAGTCAGCAACTTCCCACTGAGTTTCAAATAATCTGAAAGAGATGAGTTCCTTTCACAGCATGAAAATTCTGGCTGGGGCAATGGGTATTGTCTTCTGATTCCTTACCCTCTCCGACCCACAGCAATGTGACTGGGCCACCTGGCTAGCTGGTGTTTTTGCCACTTTTGCTTCATCAAAGCCAATCATAAGTGCATTTCCTTATTCCAGGCTATTATTAACATTTCATTAATAATACATATTTCCTTTATAATTTATAAAACAAAGCAAATGCTTTGTAGCAGATTCAATGGCAGAAGAACTCTAGAACTGTGGAGCAATGAAGAATTTGAAGGGTTGTGGAAAGGCTATGTCTCATAAGGTGCAGGGGATACTGTCCACAGACTATAATTTGGCTTTCCAGCTTTAAATTTTAAGGAGGACAGAGGCTATGGAAGAACATGGCATGGTTACATGGCTCACCCATTCTGTTCTTATGCCATGAAGGAAGTTATGTCATGAAGCAGCTTCTGAATCATGAAACTTTGTGCAGAAGAAAATTTATAAGTCTGATGCTGCTGCTTAGCCTTTGGCTGATGTGAGAATTTTAGGATCAGGCCTTGAAAATATAAATTTGGTTTATCATAGATTGATAAAAGTAAAGGGTTGATTTGCTACCTGTACAGTCTCACACTATGTACACTGCTAAGAAAAGCAACTCTAAATAAAACAGAAGTCCAAAAATCACAGGCTTTTAAGGTCACTGAGATGAGCCATAAGATACACAGTGATGTTCAGTTCATAACACAGAAGCTTTGGAAGGAATTTGGATACTAATAATTGAGCTATTGATGTGACTGTTTATTCCAACCATTTACAAACATAGGGGATTATGCAATGCTCTGACATAATTTCTGCTAGCAGCTGGAAACCTCTGCTGAACATCTGTCTTAATTGCTGTTCTCATAATTCATCTGCCAAAACTAGCTGAGTAAATTGAAATGAAATTCCAATTTTTATTTCTTTATCAAAACTTGTGTTGTCTTTCAAGGCAAAACACTTTTGTGTGAACTCAACAATTCTTTGTGTCTATTCTGTGTCTATTTAGTTTCATTTTGTCTCATAAAAATATAGAACACTGGAACATGCGTCACTGCATCAGAAGATTCATGAAATCCATTTGCACTAGCTGTTATTTATATGTTGGCAGCTTGCTTTGAAATGATTGTTTGCTCTTCTCAGAAGCACGAACTATTTTAACCAGGGGCCTCAGTTCTGAAAAGGCAAAAATGGTGTTGGGACTAGTATATAATTTTAACTTTCATTAATTATGAGGGTGACATGGAAAAGAAGTAGGAAAAATGTTTATCCCTTTCATTATACCTACAAGTGTAAGTAGAAAAGCAAGGTAACTAAATTAAGGAAAGATTCCCTTTCCCATAATTTGAATTTGCTCTGGCTAGGTGTACTTTCAGATTATCTCCATTGATCTTGACCTGTATCCTGAATATGACATGAAATAACATGAGAGACAATCTAATTTTCCAGATAGAGAATGAAGACCTCTGGTTCTGAACTAATTTTGACTATGTCCTTAGCTCTTAGCTTTGGGTTTATTTCTTCTAACTTACGTCAAAATAGGTTAAAAGAGTTGAACTCTGGAACTGTTTCTTCTCACTGGCTTGAGAAGCTTGGACTGACTACTTTGAATTTACACGTGTTCCTTTTATGTATGTTCCTAAACTTGAAGCATTGTCTTCCCATGTTTAATCTCTTTATATTTCAAATCAATTGTAAAATAGGGATTATTAGGGTATAATGTAAGTGCATTTTTGTGTGTGAAATTGTGTGTATAAAAGATACAAAAATTCATTTTAGGGGTAGCAAGTCCTGCAAAAGATCATGACCACTCAAATGTGAAGAGATGCAGTGGGCAAAAGACTCAGGTCTTTACAATGCCCACTTACTTTCTTTTGAAGAAAATAATAATAAAGAAAACCTCTATAAGGCTTTCTGTGGTGGGAATGATTACTTTCCTTGTAACTGAATAACATAGATTGTCTATATTTTGATTTCTAAATGCTATTATTTGCAGATTCAGTGAAATCTGTTTTTTGGAATTGATTCTATCCTCATTTATCCTACCATTAACATAGAAACTAGAGAAATTAAGCTATGTAAAATGGATATAAGTGACAGCAGAGCTGGGATTGAGATTAGTTCTGTGATTCTGTGATTTGACATACACCTCTCCCTCCACTGGTGACAAATGACACTTTTGGTCATAGGAAAAGAGACATATCTGGTATATCAGAGGATAACACTCCATTCTTAACTGATAAGAATGTCCAGCTCTATGCAATAAGTTTTATATACAGCTTTACTCAGTTGCTTTTTTAAGTAAGTCCTTAATTTATAGGTCTTGTAAAGTCTACTCTGTCTCCCAAATAAACCACTAGGTCATCAGGATGCATAATTTATTAAAGTGCATTTTGTGAACAGGGAGTTCTTCCGTGAGGATATTGTGTTTCCCAAGGAAGTTAGGAAGAAATTTGCCAAAAAGGAAGTAAGGTTAAAAATTCAACAGATCCGTCTGTTTCTCTTGAGTTCCTCTAATAGACATTTCTGAACAGATGTGAGATGCAAGTAGAAAGAAAACTTCCAGTGAAATGCAGAAGTGAAGGGTACCAATATATCGAGCTGCATCTCTAAAATGAAAACCACTTCAACTAGAATGAAAAAAAACCCAAATCCTAGTACCTGGTAGGCTAATGCACTAAAACAGAAAAACCCAGATGCACAAGAGGATTCAGCCCTTACAACTATTTTGTATTCAAGATTCTCAATTTCCATATCTCAGCAGTCTCCTGTTATGTATGGGCCATTCTGAACTTGCTGGAGTATTGTTGTCTTGGGAATGCTGGGCATCCCAGGGCATACCCAGAGTATGTCCCACAGCTGTCTTTGATGGGTAGGTCTCTCCTACTTGCTGATCATATTAGACATTTTGCTTAGTACAGAAAACATTTTGTGCAAAAGGATTCCATTTAATTTTCTTCTTTACTCAATAACTGGCTCAATGTAGCGTTTACGTGAGCTGCAAGAGGTGTAATTTCTTACAGCTTCTGCATGAGTCAGTCTGGACATGGCATCTCTAAAATTTGTGAATAAAAATGGCTTGTGAGTGCTGATGGGTGGGGAAGGAATAGGGTCACTTGAGCTCTTCCACTGGATCTATTTTTCTACACATGGCAATATTAAACATGCATTGAGTCAAAGAAACACTGAGAATTATCCTGGAACCTAATGACAGGGAAACTCAGCTGGCAGTGGGAAGGGCCTGTTTAAGAGTGCCTAGCCCAGCAAGACAGTTTTTAAAAAGTGGAATATGTTCAAAAGAGATTAACCTGAGTTCTAGGTCTCTGACAACACCGGGGTCAGATCTTCTGTGTAAGATATCAGAGCTGGAAGGAAGTACTAAAGAAAACTTCATTTGTATTTCTTCACATATCACATTCTTCAAGCATATCTAGTGAACATTAGGCTTTTGGGTGAATTAGAGAAGGCATCATAATTTTTTTCTACAATGCTGAATAGATTTATTACAGAGGGCCATGTGTCTTGGAAGGACTTCACAACACCAAATCCCAAACACAAGAAATTTTTTAATTTAGTAAGAGTTGTAGAATCTGTTTTGCCTTTCATCCTGGTATTCATTACTGGCCAATATGATTACTGTCTTCTATGGGAAATCATCTTGTGTTCAACAGGTAACCCAGGCAAACATTAGAGCTGTGGATCATGCTCAGAAGCCTGGAATACAAGATGCCTGAAATATGGGGGCTGCAGTCCTTTCAGGGCATGGCTCCTGCGTGATTAAAAGCTGGGAAATGCAGACAGTGGTTGTTAGTCAGCAAAAAAACCCCAGTATTAGAGCAACCACTAACTGCACCATAATAATTACATGCTTAATGAGGCCTTAAATCCCCTATTATATTACAGCTGGAGTCTTTTAATGGGAAATTGATAATGTCCCCACTGCATCCAAACAGCTGCCTACACGGTGTAATTTTACAATTAGTGTAAGTCAATGCATATCCCCACTGCAGCAATGGTGAATAGCACTGCTTTTCCTTAATGCTTAATGCTGGCCACATATCGCCATTCTTCTATCCCAGCAACTGTGTGATTTCATGGACAGTTTTATAGCTCCCTGATTTGACTCTGGGTTAGCTTTCAATCAGACAAACTTCTTTATCCAGCTGCCAAAAGCTTATTTAATCATTTGAGCAGTATGGTGGAAGGAGATGGGATGCACACCTGGAGTGACAGGTATGCAAAGGTATGCAAAGGCTGGTTTCCCACCAAACTGATTCCCTTATATAAAAGCTTTTGCTTCTGCAGTGAGGATAAAATGATGATGCAGCAGAGATGATGGTTCTCTGCAGTAGAAAAAAATTTCTTGTTTGCTTATCTGTCCTTAGAGCCTGTATCTGCAGGCACTCTCAATGTCAAACACTGACTCAGCAGAAATCTCATATGTGATATTCAAAATCTGTACTTCTTGAGATGAGAATACTACATAGAGAAAACATTAAGGAATCTTAATCATTTCTCAAAGTATTTGATATGATAGCCCTTGGAATAGAAGAAAAATCACTTTAGGTTATCTTTCAACCTCAGTAAATTCAAACAAAAAGACAGAATATCAAATACACTTTATCTTATATACACAGTGGAACATGCCAGCTAATAACAAGAAACAGATCATGACCCTAGAGTAACTCACCTCATTTAGAGATAATGGAATAGAATCAAATATAAACAATTTGAAATGCAGACTTTGCCTGTGATGCTTAAGAGCAGATTAGATTTATAAAGGCATTTGGAGCAACCTTTGCTGCGTATCATTTTGAACAGCTCAGCAGCATTAGAAATGCTTGATAGTGTAAGTACTAAAATATTATTGCTACTTGTAAACAAACACCTTGTCTGAATTTACTAGTAACTTCCTAGTTATCAAAATATTTATTGAGGTTGGATTTGACAACCATTCAGTATGAATTTGCTAAGATAAAGTTAGTTCAAAAAATTGCTAGGATTCTTTGCCCATCTTTCTCCTATGGCTGCAGTGCAGTGCACTCATTACTTGAAATTGATTCATTTTAGGATCACAGTATGAAAGATACACCAAATCCACGGGGATTGTGTTGTAATTAAAATGAGTGGCATTTTTTGGCATAAAGTATTCTACCATTCTTTGAATGGTAGAATGGTGGTAAGGGTGGTAAGTTCTGTGAAGTGAACTGAGCTGCTGATGTACCTTTGCAGTATTGCAACCAGATTAGCTTGGAAATTGTTTTGAAAATAATTTAATGATAACCACATGTTTGGAAAATAAATTCTCTGAGTGCCTTGTTTGCACAACATTGACATATTTTCTGCATGCTTTTCACTCATAACCTTATTTGTCCCCTGAGTGGTTCAATCTTGTTTTGGTTGCTAATGATTCAGGATGGGGAGTGGAATTTATCTGACAGTTTATCAAAAACTAAATTAACTGATTATTGAAAAATCACGTATTTGGACTAAGGATTCTTCAGGGGATGTCAGTTCTATGACTGTATATTTCTACAGTGCACTCTAAATGCCAATTTTAATATTAATGCATTAATAGCAGTGTCAAAAGTCATGTCTTTTCACAGGCTACTTCCTGTCTGTCCCCAGGTAAAGCTGACTCTGTCATAGCAGTACCAAAGCAAAATCATTATTCAGAATTCTCTAGGAGTGTGCAAGTCTCCACACAGAGGGAACTGTATAGATAGGAGGAGAATATGCTGACCAAAATAATGTTTCCACTACTATACAAGTACCTAAATAATATAAAAATAGTAGATACAGAATTCTGGGTAAGAAATGTAGGTGGAAAATAAATAGTTCTACATGTTTTCAAAAATTGTGGACAGTGTTGAGATATTGATGTTAATTCCAGCCTGCCTTTGAAGACCAATATACATGAAAAGGGGAACAAAAAGGGGGAAAAAAAGGAAGGACAACTATGGAAGACCTTTTTAAAACCTAGAAGCTACTGATCTTCCAAGTACCTCCTGACAGCAGTGATGCATATAAGCTATAATATATAGATATATCTATCTATATCTTGAGTCATTTTGAAAAACAACACTGTGCATCTACTTTCTTGTGTTTATGTGTGTAAGGAAAAGGAAGACAAAAGAGAAAGAGAGAGAAAAGACCGAGGAGAGTTCTTTAGTAAATTTATTCAGTTGCTCTTGAAAACAAAAGCTCAACTATTCTTCAAATGTTTCAGCTACATCTTATGAACGGGTATTATCTAGCCTATCAGTTGCTCTAGGTTCATCCAGTTTATTCTATTTTTACTGGTCTTTTAGGTACAGTCTAACAAATGAGAATGATCTTGCAGTACTTGACATGAACTTCCTTTGGCATGGTGGTTCTGGCACATGAATGGTGTGGTCCCTCAGGGGCAGCAGATCTGACCCCGAGCTTACATTGTACACAGCGTAGTGAAACCAACCCAAGTAAGTCAACACGGTGCATCAGAAAAATTAACTGATGAAAAGGCACTTTTTAAAGATTTTTTAAGAACACTGATTTTATGGTACAGGATTTGCAATGCTTAATAAGCTTGTCCACATGCTCTAGTTCTGGAGCATTTGACCTTCAGAGGAATCTGAGTTGCTTCAGGGGGAAGAGAGCCTGGGTGCCTGTAGAGGACCAGTGCTTTGGTCTGCGTGGTAAAACTGTCAACATATGAAGCAAGTAAGGTCAATTAATGACTTCTGCTAAGAAGTGGAGACTAAGGCATTGCCTGCTTGTTTAAAGGCTGTAGGAAAAACACATCTGGAAGTCTGAAACAAGAAAGGAACTAGACACTATTTGCTTTGAGAGCTGTCAGGCACTTTTCCTGTCTTTCCCTTCTCTTACGTGGTTTTTGCCTGAGTTGCCAGCTGGATGAGCGGGGTAATTAGGAGTGACACGCAGCCTGTAGATGTAGCCAAGTCCTGGAATCTGCTGCTGTTCGTGTCATGGAGAGAGGATACAGTCAGACAAGGAAAGTTATTTCCTGCACTTAATATCTGATCAGTCATTTGAAATGTAAACATGATTGGAGGAATAACAAGTGCTAGAAATAAATGTACCAGAAGAGAATGGTCCTGCATCTTGTTTGGTAACCAACTGCTATTCTTAGAAGCCTTAAAGGTGAAAAAATCCCAATAATACATCTATAATACTTAACTTGGGGATACATGAGGTTTGAAAATTCTCTATAAACATTGAAAGTAATGTAAATTATCAGGATTACTAGCACCTGCAATTCTGCGAGCTTATTCAGCTACAAGTTCTATCCAGCTCTGTGTCAATGGCTTGCTCTTTGAAATATCACTAAACCATTTATACAAGCCACAACTTTTGGCATTCTCTGCTGAAGAATAAAGGTATGAATTATGTGAAATACTCTGGCAAGGCATCCAGAAAAATCCTCATTCAGCTCTTAAGGAAAAACTAACTGAAACTGTGGACTTTGTTTCACTGTCATGGGATGTTCAACCATGAACAACTTATCATGAACTTTTTGTTTTGTTTTTTTCAGTAGATGTGGGAAATAAGTTCTTTTAAAGTGATTTGTCTGATCTTAGATGTTTATTTTAAAATATGATTAACTGCTCTCATGAGATTTCTTTCTAATGAATTTTAAGAGAGTTTAGTCTAACTATCAGGTATTTTGAGCTGATTGAGAGGAACCTGACCCAAATCAGTCTTGCCAGAAAACAGAACTAGGAATCAACTTTCTCCTTTCTTAAATCCCACTTAAAATCCCTTTAAAAGTTATAGAATCATGATGATAAAGTTCACCATTTCAGTGGAAGAGCAACACTGGAAAATTCCATTATTCTCTTGCCGTGAACTCTTGCGCTGTGTAATCCCTTTCTTGAATTGATTAAACTTCTTCTTAAACAAAGATGAAAGGGAGGAAGAGAAAGATTCTCATTCAAGGGACTCTCAGGACATTTAACAAGAACAACTGCAAGGTGCTGCAACCCCTGTTAGCAACACAGGCTGGGGGATGAGCAGAGGGAGAGCAGCCCTGCCAAGAAGGACTTGTGGGTGCTGGTGGGTGAGAGGCTGGATGTGAGTCCAGTTTTAATCAGTTCTGAATGTATCTTAAGGATCCATTGAGAGAGTATTCTCAGTTTATTGCCTGCTCACTGACACAAAGTTTGGAGACAAAATATGATCCCCTGTTAACCCTGAGGAAGGGCTTGTAGTCTCCAGTCAAGCTAAAGATCTGGCAGTATGCTGTGAAGAGACAAGAAAGCCAGGATTTTAAAAGCTGACCCCAGGAATCAATAACACTGATACTTTATATTTTTTCTCTCTCTGTTTTCATTGAAGCCCAAGATTATATATTGTCAGGGGCTTAGAAGAGGGGAAAAGAATTCTGCTGTAAAAAAGGGACTCCTTTATAAATGGAGATTGACTCAGTCATAGTGTGCACTTTTTTTTCTAGTCAAATCTGAATTCCTTGTGATACTTTGAACATTCTTTATAGATAAGTCTGTCAATTGTACTTAGTTGTGATTATATAAAAGGATCTGGTGGCTTTAAATGTAAGTAAGTAAAGTCAATATTTGGAGACTTGCCAGAAGTCCTATTCAAATAAAGATTTATTCTTTATCAAAGTACCGTGAACAGGAGTGTCCAATTAATCTATGGAAGCAATGCTAACAACACAATTGAGTGCAATAAGACACAAAATCTGGCAACACGCAGGTGCAAGACAGCTGCACAGTTGTAAGTTATCCAATCTCACTTTGCTGCTGATGCCACTCATCTGCTGGTGGAACTAGTGTGTAGGATTCTCATTCCATAAAAGACAAAATCAAAGAGCAAAATACAAATTGGTTATGAAGGACTAGGTTCTCCTTGATTCTACTATTCATACTGACTCTATTTCCTGAGGATGCCTCACTGGGTGAGTTTTAAGGCTGTAGAAGAGTAAACCAGATACACATGTGACCACACAGACAGAACAACAAAAAGTCCAGTTAGTCCTGTGGCTGCCTGAGATAACCTGAGAGCTCACAAGGGGTATTTTTTGCTTCATGTGGGTGTATGAGATCTAGTCAAGTTTAGGATCAGACTCTTCCTGTCCAGCCAGAAAAACCTTTTCTTCTCTCTTTCTCATTGGACTTTATTAACTCCCTGTTAAATTTTTTTACCAAAGCTTTTCATCCATCACCTTCTCTTTGGATGAGTCCCTTATAACACAACAGTATGACATATTCAGTTTACTGAAGTTTATACAAATCTGTGGAAAAGCACTTGGCTCTTTCAGAGCTAATCCAATTTCTCCTGAAGCTTGAGGCACAACTTCCATAGATTTGGCGTAGCTGGGTTGAGTGCAGACTTAGATAACTTTACTTCATACCCTTGTAAAAGTCACAGACAGATTCTGTAGAAGCAGTCAAAAACCCAGGTTTCTCCACTGGATAAAAGCAAATGGATGGTTGGTTGCTGCCATATGGGAGTTCTTATGCAGTCAGATGGAGAGAAAAGAATTGACACCTACCCCAGAAAAGAGAAAGGTGGGGGTGGGAGAAGGGAGATAAAAAACAACAATGGTGAAAGTACAGGGAAAATAAAGACAACAATGATTGCAGAGAAGAATGAATAACATTGACAGCACTGCAAAGGTGCCCAGGACAAGTGCGAATTGTGCCACTGAACTTTATACAGTAAAACAGTGTAAAAAGGAAGTAGACCTGTTATGGATAATGAGAGACAGATCCACTGAGATCCTCCAGCTGCTTCGCACCACATCAGTGATGCAAAGCAGATGGATCTTTATCTGGAGCAGCTGGTTATGGCAGGTTTAGAGCACCTTTGTGTCACTGGTGCAAATCAGCTCTTGGCTTCTACTTTCTTCACATAAACCATCCAAGCTTTGATGTTGCCATCCAAAAATAATCAAAAATAACTTCATAAGATTGCAACTGGTTAATGCATGGTTGACTCTTTTTTTGTGTTTCATTTTTATCTGTCTTTCACCAAATGACCACAGATCTCAAGTGAGAAGGGAGAAGGAGGGAGATCTGAACAATTTAATAGCAATTAGAGATGCATTATTTTATAAAACAATCAAGTAAAGGGAAGCTTTAGGTGAGATTTTATCTACAGAATTATCAGCAGTAGATGGAGAGTGGAGCACTTAGAAGGAAGCAATTCAGGTAACTGGCCTTTAGAAAGATTTGTTTTTGTTGTTTTATTGAATTACTGTTGCAAATATTCTAGTTTAAATAGCTGTTATTTATTTAACTGGATTTATTTTAAACTTCCAGTCTAGAATCAGATTCTCAAGCCAAGGTCCTTGTGAGGTAATTTCCCTGACAGGAAGTCCTGAGCTAATCCTAATCATCAAACAAAACTGCAGTACTGAGAGCCTGGAGAAGAGAACACAAGTTTGGATAGTGTTTCCTTGAGCAATTAGCTGAGAAACTGCCATGGAAAGTTCTCATCTCTGTTAAGTTTCCTTGACCCCATCTTTTCATTCCAGATGTTCTGTCATGTTTGCTCTGACTGCATCTGCACTGCTGAGTACAAGAGGGCCAGGAAATGAGTTCAAGCACTTTAGCCCACTGTGCATCTGTTAGGCTGCACTCTGCTCTGCACAATGCAAGGCAGGTCTTGCCAACTTTCCAAGATGAATCTGCTCTACCAGGGCCTGCTCCTAAGCAGGGGATGTGCATCAATTGATGCCACTTATATCAGAGCACAGGCTTGGTCTCTGGATGTTATTTATTTAGCTGTGCAGATATAACTTGGGGAATCAAGATGCACCCAGAGAAGTATGATGGAGATAAATATATCATAACAGAAAGACAGAACATGATCTTTTCTTGTATCATCTACCAGCCAAAGATAGGCAAAAAATAACATATCTGACAGCACTTGTTTCAGACTCCTCCACTTTAAGCCCTTTTACCTCCATCAAGGCTGGAACGTTTTGTAGAGAGAGAGAGAGAGAGATTGAAAGACAGCGAAAGAGATCATGTACTGTATCAGTGAGGAAATTAAAGTGAAAAGCAACAGGTAGGAAAAAAGACCCTTTTTCAGAAACCATTGTTGATCTTTTTGGCCCCAATCCAATTAACAGATAGCAGTTTCCTTATTTTTTGCCTTTACTTCTAAAAATGAGTGGATGCTAAAAAGGTGTTGAGATTCTTACAGGATTCATCATTGAATTTCTTGAGTTATAACTGTAAGCCATTCAATTCCAGTAATACATCAAGGAGGCTGAGGGGGTTAATGGTGTGGTACATCCACATTGCTTGTTCTCTGTTTCAGTGAAAATTGGTGGATCCAAAATGCTTTAAACACTAACTCTGTTTATGGCCATTTACCAAAAGTTACATGGCTAGTGTGTCAGACCAGGGGTCATTTTGTGATAACACAATGCCACAGCCTTGGAAGGAAGGAGAGAAAAGCAGCTTCTTCACCTCTTCACCTTCATGCAGTAACTGCCTCCATACTTGCTCTTTTTTGCAGTCAGCAGGAACTGGTACCAATATTTTGCTGAACAGCAAGACTGTAAATCTATGGGGATGCAATTATATGAGACAGACTGAGCCTGTGTAATAGCTTACTGCTTCTGAGAGGAACTGTCCTCTTTTCTCTTCAACAGCTTTTTCACTTATTTCTCATTCTCATCTGCTGACTCCTTCCCTCGTCTTTCACCAGCTCTCAGCCATGTCTGTCCCTTGGGCTCCATGTCTTCTAGCAAATTATATTTGCCCAGGACTGTACTCTGGCACAGAGACCAGCTGGAAAGAAACAGCACCCTCCCCATCCATCACATTATTGAAACTTCCAGCAGTTGGTAGCCATATACAAGCTGCCTATGGGGACTGTTTTCTGGTCCATGATGGCTTTGCAGCTGTTCCTAGGAATTGCTGGAAGAGAGGTAGTTAACCTGGGCCAAAACCGTACTGGGGTCATTAAAATAATTTACTGTAGACAGCATAAACAATCCAGTTCCAGTGCCTTGGAGTGTTTCCTGGTACTGTTCACTGTTTAATATATTAACATTGCTGTAACTCAGGGACCTGATTCCTCTTAGTGACTTAGTAGGAAACCAGCTCAATCAAAATGGAAGAAAAAGCTTTCTGCCATCAACCCTGTAGGTATCAGACCACAGAGATGGGACAGGAACAAGGGTATAAATCCAGGAATAGAGAGGGAGAGATGGAAAGAAAAGTAAAGACAGACTTTTTCAGAGTCAATTTTATATGTCTTGTCTAACTCTACCCTTCTAAGCAGTAACAGTAGAAATGTATACATTAATTAGATATATATATATATAAATGTGTACAGAGGATGACTTTTTGTCCTGCAGTGATGCTGACTAAAGAGATTTGCTGCATAGTGCCAACAATCCACTGCTATTTCTCCTGAGGTTTCTACCCCTTTGGATCTGCCATCTAATTTGAATTTGTTAGAAATTCCTAAGGTTTTTTCCAACTGAGTCCCACTGTTAGGACAGTAATCTAGTGCATTTTGCTTTAAATGGATCAGTGAGAGCTCACACACACAGTTTAAATGGCAGATTGGAAGAGGTGATAGCATTCACTAAGACTAGCAAAAGGAGATGACCCTCCTTTAACCTCTTACTGTGACATATCTGCATCCGAAAGAGAGTGGTACACAGCTTTCAGAAAGGTATGTACTCTTCTCTCTGAGTCAACACTCCGGCATTCAGCAGCGGTGCCACTGCATTTGCACAGGCAGCCCCTGCCTTGGGACACAGATGTTCAGCTGGACAGAGGAAAGGCTGCAAAAACAATCTTGCATACCTGCATAAAACCAGTTGTTTGGGGTTTTTAAATCTTTTTTTCCCCCCTCATCCTCCGTTTTTTAGTCTAGGTCACCATATGATCGCGTGAGAAAAATGATCTCAAGTCCAAACTTCTGAATCTGGTATTGCTTATGGGTCTGTAGGTTGAGAAGGTCTTGTCGTGCTGCAGACTGATCCAAATGCTCATTATAAAAATTATAGATATAGTCCATGTGTTTAAAAAAAAACCTTTCTGTCCTCATACAAATATAACCAATAAGGAAAAATAAAACCAAAACATTTGAGGTTCTCAGTGTTCTGGGATCCTCTTAAGGATTATTCTGTAGTATGTACTGTTTAAAATTTCTTGCCAGCTAATTTTTACTGGAACTGACTGTGTTCAGTCATTCCATTTCATGCTTAAGATTTCTTCTAGCATGTGAGTATAAAGATTCTCACTCCATATCTACTCTTAAAATTCTTTTTTTTTTCTCCTTTAAGAGATTTTCTTTTTTCCAAGGTTAGTGTGGAGGTGTTTCTTTTGTTTGTTTTTGTTTAGTTGTTTTTTTTTTTTTTTTTCATGACAGATTGCAGATTTTAGGGCAGCGAACTAATTTCTGAAAGTCTAGAGTCTAGAAATTGAGCTCTGACAGTTTGGGGTGAACCTGTGAAAAATATTTTGCTTAGCAGGGTCTCATGCAAGTCTTAACAGAATTAAAACAACCTTTCAGGCACACATGCTCCGGTGTCTTTAAAGCAACACCCTCACATCATTTTAAAGTACCTCTTAATTTCCATTCATTAGATCTGACTCCTCTGCCCTTGCTGAACCAACTGTTCTAGTTCAAAGTTTACTAGTAATTGCTATTGCAGTTAGAAGTTTCCCTGAGTTACAAATTTGCATATTTTTCGGGAATTCTGTTTTGTGTTGTGGTTATACAATTGTAAAAAAGCAGGAAGCTTCCTTTATGTGCGTGTTCAAAGTCGAAGAATAATTTTTGCTAATGGAAAATTATCGAAAAATAAAAAAAAAATCAATGTTCATCACATTTTCTATTGTAAATAACAGAATCTATTTTAGGTTTATACTTTGCTTCTTTGACAAAACGTAAAGTGCCAGTTCTATCCATAGGGGTCTGAATCTAGTTTAATAGTCCTTGTTTCTTGTGAATTAATGGCAACCTAGTGTTTAAATTAAATAATTTCCTGAGATTGTCTCTGACTTCAGCCTTGGAACTCTTTCTTTAAACTAATGTGTCTCAAAAAAGCAACCAAGCAGATGTGCAGATCTTGTGGTCTGGGAGCATTCTGTTTTAGTGGCCCCAGTTGTGAATAAAGCGATAAGCAGATATTTTATGCTACTGTCGTAAGTAAAGCAGCTGTTAGGGGTGGCACAGAAGTGCATCAGTGTTTAATGCAGTTTGATTCCTTCCCAACTCTCACAGATCCATCAGCTTCCTTCCTCCATTGGCTGGTGTCAATTCTGCTGCTATTGCTATTTTCACTGCTCTTTCTTCCTTCAGTATCTGTGTAGGAAAATCCTCAGCTACAAAACGTATGTGAATGTATTCATCCTGGCAGTGAGTGGCCTGAGAGGAAAGCAATATTTTGGATGCTTTGATTATGCTAGTAATGTAATCATCCAAATACATTGATAGATCTTCCACATTGCCTGCTATCCTACTACACCTATGGCACCTGCAGCCAAGTATGGTGCAACCCTGCCCCTGAGAGATGGAGGGCACCTTAATGTCCTGAGAAAATGACAGGAGGTACTGAGAAAGCAGTGGGGAATGTCAGCATCCTCTGGTTTGGTGTCTTGTCTTCCCAGAACTTCTATCAGCAATGGACCAGTTAGAACAGATTTAGTGTAATGTTCCTTTAAAGTGAGGGAATTTTGGATGTGCCTGGAAGATGGGTGTAAAAGGAGCCACCTGTAGAGGTGATGGCAAAAAATAACTTCAATTTTTGAGGAAATGAGGAAGGAAGGAATTCTGGAAGGAAGGAATTCTGGAAGGAATTCTGGAAGGAAGGAAGGAAGGAAGGAAGGAAGGAAGGAAGGAAGAAAGGAAGGAAGGAAGGAAGGAAGGAAGGAAGGAAGGAAGGAAGGAAGGAAGGAAGTCCCCACTCTGCTCTGAATCAGATTCCAAAGTCACTGATGTATTTCTAGCGAAATGACATAGTTAATTAAAAGATTGGAAATCATGCCATTAAAACATTTTTACTTCTTTGAAGTGGAACATTTTAGGAATTTTAAAGGCATTTTCCTTTTCAAATTGTAAGGGAAATCAGCATAACCATATAAGAAAATGCCATTCTGACAGGAATGCTTTTTAAAATAACTCTTGGATGGTTTCTAGACCTCAGTGAAGGAAGCTTTTAATATACCTTTCCTTCTGGTCTAGTAAAGCATCTGTTTCTCAGAGGATGCTAAGCAAACTAGAGTTCTCTTGGAGTGTGGTCCTAGGATCATTGTTTTCCTGATGGATTTGGATAATAAAAGCTCTAAATGCTACCTGCTTAGCTTCCTAAATTAGCAAAGATGCATGGGTACTGTGATGCAAAACAACCTCAGTGGACCACTTTGAATTGTTTCGGTTAACTGATAAGAAGAAGCTGAGGGTCTTTAGTTAAAGGAATCATGTCTGTGGACTTCAAGGGGCAGCAAGAAAAGAGAGGAGTAAATAGAAGTTAATGGCATGAGAAGTTTGGAGCCAAGGAGTCCCTTGGTGTGAAAAGTAAGTGAAAACAATCCCCCCAAATAGGAAATACCTTTAATAGGTGAACCGATGAGGAATAAACAATTTAGTCACCTACAAAAGAGACAAACAAGGCAATGACAGGCATATTAGGTAGTGTCACCTCGGGTTTTAGGGAACAAGGCTGGAGGAAGTGGAAATGAATTTGAATTTGTGAGTATGGAAGAGATGTGCAAATTCATGAAGATCTCACTTTGTTATGCAGATGATGCAAAGAGAAGACATTTTATTAGCATAAGGCTCCTCAAAGAGAATCAAAGTGATTTAAATAACCATTAGTTCATGGAGTTCCTATTTAAATTCAAAAGGAAGCATCCAATCTAGCTTTATTTCAAAAGAGAACGTTTCACAGTTCTTAATTATGTGTTAATTATAAAAGCACCCATGTCCTCTTCCTCTGCAAAAGGCCCAACAGCAGGTGTATTCCATCAGAATTAATAACATACTTCTGAGTGGATGTCCTCCTTGCAAACATCTGCACAGCAAGAATGATACTTTACCAAGGGTTGGTGTTGTGATGGATTTTTTATTACCTATTGAGTCTGAAGGGCATCTGTTATGATGACTCATGGATCAGCTTTAATGGCTGGCCTTTCATTTGTTGGAACAAGGCAGGCCAGATATCAAATGCTGCTTATGTCTTAGGTCAAGGCCATAACAACTTGGTTCTGACTTCTAAGGAAGCAAAGCTTGATAATCTTGACTAAACTTTGATTTTGATTTTTACTCATTGCCTAAATGTAGAATTTGAGGTATGAAAATCAGAATCTAAAAAGAAAAAAAAAAAGCCTATATAGGTCCTTCTAAACCACAATATCGATACAAAACTAGCTAAGAAATCTAAAGTAATTACCATGTCAACAGCTATTAGATAGCAAACATATAGTGTGTGGTGGTCAACTAAAATGTAAGTTTTTGACCATGTACATATCAACAGAACAACCTCCTATTTTTGAAATCAGGTTGTTATTTTTTTTCTTGTTCCCTCACCATCTGGCTTGTGTACATTCATCCCCCTGTTAAAGTATTTCAGTTTAAGGAGTTAATTTTTATCAGACAGGCAAGTCTGATTAAAATTGGAATTTGATTCCATTTTCAGCAGTCCAAGCTTCTAGAAAATGCATGCTTGGGAATATGTGTTAATTGAAATCATCAGTTCATAAACAATGGAATTCTAGATATGTCAGACCCCTGGTTGGAAAAGCAATGTGCTTTAGGAAATGCAGGAAAATACAGTTCAACAACCACAGGGACATGCTTAATTTTAGTGGAAGATTCTTATTACTATGTTATCTTTCAGCATAAACTAATGTTGAAATTCTGGAAGATATACTATCTTTAGGAAAAATGAAGTTCAATTCTTGCATTACATGACACAATGCAGAACATAAGCAGCTTAATTAAGATGTCAATTGTTTTTCAAAAGGCTTTAACTTAAAATGTAATAGGGGTTGCATTTCTTTTTTTCTAGTGTATTTTCTCCCTGAAAAAAACTGAGCAGATTGTTGTAGCTTGCTTTATTTGCAGATGCTTTCATGGGACTTTGCAAACATAATATTTCATAATCAAGAAGTATAGTAAATCTTAGGCAGAATTCTGAGCATGAGAATGGGGAACCATGATGAGATGCCAGAGTCACAAGGAGCAGAGCAGCAGAAAAATGGGGATGTTTCAGTTGTATTAGTCTACTTCTATTCCTGGTCTGACAAAGAAAACAAAGAGAGTGTCTTTAAGTCTGTCCTCTAAGTGGTGAGGATATATGGGGGAAAGTGTAAGTTTGGTTAACCTAGGCTGGAGATAAACTGAAGTGGTAGGAGTAGGTAAAGGCAAGAAAGATCATTAAGGAGAGGTTATATTTTGAGTCCGTGACTGTGGGCCCTGATCAGCAGTTTTCACCCTCCCTGATATCTAACAGAAGGAGACTGGATTTGCTCAGGTTTTGTCTGTCACCTTCTTTTCTCTGAGACTGAGATGAAGTTTTGCATTTGTGACAGATTAGCTGAGGCAGAAAGGATATTTTCCCTTCCCAGCTGAATGTCCATTTTGTAGGGAGGGAATCTAGATTACTGTTCTGACAATTTAGAAGTCAAAAGTAGTCTAGTCAAATTCACAGACTTTCATTGTACATCAATTTGTAATTAGGAAGGGGTTAAAGAAAAGCAGGCAGAAGACATCAGCTGTGAATCTCTATCACAGGATACTGAACTTTTCTACCAGTGCTGTGACGACAGGAATCTCTCACAGAACATCCCTTGACCATGATGGGGAAAAGAACAACTGGGTGCCAGGAACAGCCTGGGATCAACGTGGGAGAGGGATTTATGAGAGGAGCAAGGGTGAACAGTCACAGAAAGAGTAGTGATAAATTTTGTCTGATGTGCTGCCCAGTGTTTCCAAGAGGGTTGATAAAAATGCAGTTTAAATAAATGATGATTTGGCATCTTGTCTTTCCTAATGCAGGCTTCAGACAGCAAACTTCACTTCTTGAAGCTCACCATGAGAGACTATGCAGGACACTTGAGAGCAGTGAAGAAGCAGCTTGCTACTTTCAGAATAACACACTTGACTCCTAGTGTAGAGTTTGGAGCACTGAGAATGACTTAATTTGGATAATGAAAGCAAGATCTTGCTCCCTGCTCTGCAAAACCATCTTTTATAGTCAAGCCTTCAAAAATAAGACTGAAAGTGACGCAAGTTGTACATATCCATTATCTAAACAAAAATGGATACACAACTAAAATGGGTATTAGGATTTTTTAAAGATTTGATTAATGGCAGTAATTTTGAGTGGATATACAAAGCTAGCTTTTTTTTCTATAAGAACTCTTAGATTTGCAACTTTGATGGTGTTTTTTCCTGAAGAAAACCCCAATGAAAACCAACAAACTGCCCCCATCTTTAGGGTGTGTGTGTTTCTCTGCTGTTTCCCTTTCATTTCCCTTTTTCTCTGTCATTTTGTTTGACTGAAGAGGAATGAGCAGCCTTTCATTTAGTTTTCACTTATTAGTGACAGATTGCATTTGTGTGGCTAACTTTGCCATTATGAGGATGGCATGGTGAAACACATTCTGGTTGCTTGAAGCTGAGGCCACTGCAGAGTTCAGTAATGTTTCCTAATTTTACTGCACTTAAGGCACACCTAGTAGGCCAACATTGTATAAAACAGCTTTTAGTAAGCTACGTAGTGGGCACATAAGAGGGTGTATTTACTATAAACTCCAACTTATTTAGGGAATTTGGCTGTGTGTATTATCTATTTCTCTAATTAAATCATGGAATTTCAGATGTGGTAAAAGATGAGTCTGTCTCTTAAAGGACCCTCCAGCATTGAAACTTAGCTCTTGCCTACCAGAATCCATATGGGTTTTTTGCTCATTGCTCTGTTTCTGTAGGGTAATTTGGTTTGTTTTGATTTGTTTTTTAAATTTGCTGTTTTAAAAGGTTATTTTATAAAGGTTATATAAATAAAAGGTTCTTTTAGGACCTCAGACCTAAGTAAGAGTTCATCACATGCTAAACCAGAGTTTATCACATGCTAATTAAAATTGTAATATACTTATTTACTACATCTGTGGTGGTATATAGTGTTTTCTCTTTGTGTTCACCTGTTAACCTCTTTGTTTCCTAGATCTTAGGAGACTGTAGCTGTAAGCCTAAGAAGAAAACTGTAATCCCTAGAATTTAGGAAAACATGTCTGTACAATTTAGATTTTGGTTCTGAACTCCTTCTACAGTTACACCTGATTCAAAACTGTCCACATTTGACAGGAAAGCTAAACTTGAACTAGCCACATTAAAAACAAAATGAGCCTTTGAGAAATCTCTTGATGGGCTTTTCTTTGAAATAGCACTTCTGTTCCATACTGATAGTATGAATTACAAGCATAATTACAAATTTCTAAATAAGTCAACTAGATGGCTACAGGTATATTTTGGATGCAGTTATTTGTTTGTGAAGGTGAAAGACCTGCATTTTGTATGAGAGGATCATGACACAATCCTTCAAATTAATTACTTTGCATCTGAATTTATGAGTATTGCAAAGGAATGCAAAACATGACAAGGATACAGAAAGATTTTCATATGGAGATGAAAACATATCTCCTGGACAGATATGAGAAAAAAAATGAAACAATTCTCATGAGGTTCTTATTTTAAGTCCTCATCAGCATTACTCATGATTTTATTCATCTGCAGACCTCAGATCTATCAATGGAGTCAACTCACAAACATAATTCTAATTGCTGGTACATGCATATTTAAAGAAAGTGATAAGTAATGCTTGTGCCTTAGCAGCATTTCCTATTTTGCAATCAGTGGACAAGATAAGAAGTGAGATAAAATCTGTCATCTAAAGAAAAAGCCTTTCCTTATGGAAAAAACCCACATAATATCCCAGTAGAGATGTCCCATTCTGCCTTGTGCACTTATTTTGTGGGGTTTTGTGTCTCATTTATAGTTTTTATTTTAATGTGTTTTGTAGGGTGTGGTGGTGCTTGTTTAAAATTCAGTAAAATCATGAAGATGTGATCAGGACATCTTCCACGAAACAAGTCTGTTACTGCTTTAGCTTGATTTATAAAGCCCTTCTGAGGAATTAGCAGAGGATAAGAGATACTGAGATGGCTTTGGGAATCTAACATTCTTTTATCAGTGTTTATATTCAGGCCTGAAAAACAAACAGAAGAAATTTGTTGGCATTTGCTGTATCAGATTTCTAATGTACCAACCTGCCAAGTGATTGAACGTGTGTAGTCACAACAGAACCCACTGTTCATTTGTTCTCAGCACTGAAGATGAAGAGACATAGAAAACTTTCAAGTTGTGCGGAACCACAACTTCAGAAGCAGTGGCAATTACATTAAAGCATTTCTAGGGAATGTGCAATTTGCAAGTATTATTTGTGCATGGATACTGAATGAGTTTTAGTGTAGCAATTGGGGAAATGTACTATGTGGACTGTTGTGCCCTGATTGTTCAACAGTAATTCTAGTGGCCTAATTGGAAAACAATTGTATTCTAGAAGCTTGACTGATTTGAAGGTTTGCTAATTGCAATAATAGAAATGGGGAAATTAGAAAGAAATTGACTTTGGCGGAGTGAAAGGTGTTTCATTCATGAGACTTTTTTAAAAATCTTTTTACTTCTGGGTGAAGGAGATGCTCTAACGGGATCTTTGGAATGCTGGGCTGTTCTGAGCCTGATCATTTTGATAGGATACTGGCAAGGACACTAATGATATGGTCAACTACACATAATGTAAACATAAACACAATAGTATTTAAGCAAAAAAATAGCCTAAATTCATTGTGGTACTTATGACTACTTATGACCATATCAATTTGAAAAGAATATGTAAGTTAAATAATTTTGATTATAAAAAGACAAATCTGAAGAAAGACTTTTGATCGTTCACAAAGACAAAACACTAATCACATTACCGTAACCTTTCAGGCCAAGAGCTGTGAAGTGCAAGAATAACAAATAGTTGACATGGCTTTGTTTTGTAATAATGCATCTTCAAGTGTAGAAATATAGCGGAGCAACTTTTCTTTGCTGATTTCTGCCTGAACAAAACTTTTGCTTCCTAGAATATTTTTAGCATGACAGATCACAAGCAACTTCAGGAAAATTAGCAAATTCTAATTAGAATTGATCTAGTCTGACAACAGAACAATGCTAAATTGGACAGGATAACAGAGTTTTTGCACAGTTTACTGACCAAAATTAATTGCACAGCCCATAGCAAGAGTTATTTTTCTCTTCAAAGTACTTATTTCAACACGTTTTAACCTTCTTTTCTGACAGAACTTGTGTGTTTCATTTTTGTTACATGGGGGAATTATTGTTGTGAGATATCCTTGCACTACTTAGTTTTATGCTGTCTTACCATGTGAAGCAATGAATTTGGTACTAGGGTGCTGTTTGGGTGCTATTTAGTCTGTGGTTTAGCAAAATATAATCTATTTTCATAGTTGTCAGAATATCACAAGGAGATAAATTTGTATTGATATTTTACTCTGAAAGGGCTAACAATCACCATCACGTTCCCATTTATCAAAGAAATTGGTTATAGAGAATTGTTCTTTACTGTCCATCTCAACCAAAGGTACTCTGGCTACACCTTCTGGCAGTCAAATTGTTGCAACTATTCCTTGGTGAGTGCTTTATTTTGTTAATTGTTCTTCTGGAACTCCAAAAATGGTTCTGATTTCAATGACCCTTTGAGTCATGATCGATTAGAAGAGAAGAACAAGAAACAGAACTTTTTGTAGCTTTTTTTATTTTTCTCAAGCTTGCTGTGTGAGGTTGTAAGTTGCAAAGGAAGCACTTGTTTATCTGAGCATTAAGCAGAGCATTGTTTATATTCACATGAGAAGAGTGAGACTGTGGTATTAGGGTAATGGAGGAGATTTGAGTGCCTGTCCTAACTTTGGTTCAAGGATTATTCTAAATTTGAGCTGGTCTTGGAGTCTTTTGAGGAGTAAAATAAATCCTCAAGCTTTGTCTTGAGCTATACTAAGTCAGTATATCTGCCCACTGGATTGTTTCCTTGGGCTAGAGCTGAGGGAAGCTTAGCCTAAGATGTAGACTGTTAACACTTACAGCTTGGTTTGCTTGCCAAAACCCAGTCACCAAGTGTCATTTGAAATCTCAAAAGGTGATAGGGATAGCACCACAGGGCTGGCAGATCTGATGTGAAACTTACGGCAACACATGCTTTTCTGCAGTGGCAGCTGAGGGCCATGTGGGATGCCAGATGAATCAGGGTGATAATGTGGGCAAATCAGTCCTGTACCCAGTGTGGTGAAAGCATCTCCATGTTCAGAAATAACATATGCAGAAATACTATGTTAATAGGAAACTTGTGCATGCAGCTTTCACTTTCAATATAATATATTCAAGCAGCCTTAAAACAATATTCACAGGCAGCATAGACAAAGATAAATGGATAATATGTATATACATATTGTTCTGTATCCTTAGCAAATCTTTTTTTTTGAGGCTTGAAGGACATAACGTTCCACAATCTTGCATTCTCTTATAAAATTAAAAAAAGAAAAAAAGCCAGCTAGAAACTTCATTTATTTCCTTCATTCTGCTTTACTCACCATATTGAGGTAAACTTCTGTAGGTATTGCATTCAGTGTCAACTGAGTAAAAATGGTCATAGTATAATATTATCCACTTTCTGGTTAATCTTTTGTTTCTTTAAAAACAAAGCTGTTTTCATTTTTATACACAGTCACACTGAAAGAGCCCCAAAGATATATTTTATCTATGTATCTTTTCTTAGGTTAAATTTAGCTGCAGTTGCCTATAGCCATCATCTAATTACTGAGCGGCCCAAACTAAAAACTTATTATTATTTGTGTTGTGTGGAAAAAGCATTCCATGTAACATACATTGTTGGAATTCCTAAAAATTTTGTGAAAAATGAGCATAGAGATTGTGTTATTAATTTGAAATTGGTCAGTACTGGGTACTGGATCTTCTTTTTTTGTCATCTTTCTTGTAATGGTGAGAATTAAATTTTTTTAAGGAAGTAATAGAGATACCTTTTTATTTTACTGTTTTCTCAGAACAGATGTATTCATTCATGGTTTTTTTTAGCTATGATAGTACAATGGCTATATTTGAACTCTGGACAATTATGTATGTGAGAAGCAACTGAGTAAAACTGTGCAGCTTATTCTATGCTTCTATTATTCCATGTGTCTCAAATAATCAAAGAAAAATTTCAGCTCAACAGTAACTGACTCTGTTATCAGCTTTCTGTATAAGAGGGTGTTTAGGGAAAATGAAGCAAATATTAAAATTAATATATGTGGAAAATATATGTTCAATATTGTGTGTACTGTCAGCTGTAAGTTGCTTGGAGATGGTTTATATTTCATTTTGAGGGACTACACAGAGATTACTTTACTAGGAGCTGCATCTACTTGCACTGTGTAAACCTCCAGATGCAGCTGTTTCAGTGTTTTTAAATAGTGCAAATACAACACTACCTCCTGGTGTAATTTTTTATCTTTTTTACAACTGAAGGATCTTAAAATGAGAGAAAAAGAATTTTTTAAATGAGAGAGTATTAATTTATAATTCTATGCTCATTTTTCTATGGCAGTCATAATTACTTGCCTGTGCCACAGCAAGGCTGCTGTAATCTCAACTATTTTGTCAAAGCCCTCAAAAACTTTTGATATTAATACAGATCAAAACTGGCCCTGTTTCTTGCCTCCTTATTTTCCAACATGAGCACTTTCTTGCCTGGTTCTAGTGCTGTTTATTTCCATCATACTATACACTATACTATGCATAAAAGCATTTCTTGAAACCAGCAAGTAACTGATTCAAAACAGGAAAATAGGAGCTTTTTCTTCAGATAGTATTCTTCACAAACCTTTCATGAGGCTGCTGTAGATGCCGGAAGTTTGGAAGAGTTGGAAAAGAGGTTGTCTGAATAGCTGAAAGCAAAATAAGGACAACACCTCTGGCTAAAAAATCATGAGTCAAAAGTTATTGCTCTGTCAAAACTTCCAGGGAAGAATTTACATCGGCCACTGTCAGTTGGGATAGACGGATTTTTAGTCTAAGCTATTTCAGACCATAGTCTTCCTAAAGCTGTTCGGTGGATGAGGGCTGCTGTACGAATGTGGGTGCTACTGCAACCAGCAGGTGTACTTTCAATTATATATCCTGTTCACTCAGCTGCCTATGCTCTGAAAAGCATTTTTGGCTGACAGAAACATCTGGGGGACCCAACAGTGTTTCATGCAGCTCAGCCCAAGAGATTGGGCATTTACGCAGATTTTCTTACCAGCAAGTCAAACTCACAACTGGGTGTGTAGATATTGTTTGCTCTCCTCATCAGCTAAGCTGTGCAGGATGCTCCTAGCTCTCTTCTCTGACTAGTGCTCCAGAGCCCAAATCCCTTGTTTTTATAGTGGATGAAGCTGAAATTGGAGCTGACTGACTGAATTTTCTTGGTCATGCCTTGAGCACCAAACAGTACATGTGTTCTTCAGAGTGCAGCATGTTTATCCTCTGCACAGTTTCTTGTCACAGAGATGACAGCCCCATTTTGTTAGTCAGGAACCTGAGAGCAGACTTCTGGGCAGCGTGCCCAGGGTCCTACACAAAGTCTGCAGCAGAGCCAGGATACTTTGTACTGAACTCCTAATAATTTAGAGGTTATATCAATAGTGATGGTGATCTTGAGAGTCAACACAAATGTACAACCTGGGAGTTAGGTCTGAGTTTGAGCTGATAAGAGCATGAAGCAGCCTGGCCAATGTGCTATGTATTTTGGGAAGACTCTTCCCGTAACTTCTCGAGTGATTATTCTGAACAATGTGCTACCATCCATTACTATTCTTATCTCTGCTACCACTTATCCTAAACCTGAGTCATCTATTGTATCTCAAGTGGATTTTACGAAGCGTTCCACATTTTTTATTCTAAGTGATGGCATTGGCTCATTTTCTATAATCTTTTGTTGGAGTTTCCTGGACTGCAAACCACAGCCAAAACTTTGTCAGGCTGGGAAATCAAATATAAACTGGCATAGTAAAAGAAAGAAACAATTAGACTTAATTGGATTTCTTAATCAGAAATGGGAAAAAAAATCACTAAAATCATACAAGTTTTTAGTGGCTCTGTCTTAAAAGTAACTAAAAAAATCCTATTCCGAATACCACTCTAAACCTGATCTGCAGATTTTTAATGTGGTTGGATACTTTGTATATAGATTTTCTGCGCCAAGTACATCATCCCTCTGTTTTCTGATTAAATAAAAATACTCTATGCACTAACAGGAAAAACTTAGAGCATTTGTAAATACTCTCAGGAAGTTATTTAAAAAACACTTTTTTTTCCTAACTGGAATTACTGTATTTTTTTATTGTTGGTAGTAGGCTTTTCCTCCTTGGAACAAGATCATGTAAATCTTATTAAAAATCCCCTTTTCAAGTATTTTGAGACACCAGTCAGTAGTTTAATTTAGGATGTAAATGAGCTGTGTAGCATTTCAACTGCTATGTAAAGTATTCTTGCCATGATTCACCCCTTTGAAAGAGTTTTTGTTCTCCTGCAGTTTGGGTAGCCATAATGTTAAAAATCTGACATCTAATTCTCTACTTGCTATTTAGGCTTTATTTTAAGCAAGGTCTCTGCAGCATAAAGTCAGAGCTAAAGTAACCCATTGGAGATCTGCAGGTGGTATTAATCTTGCCACACTCTAAATAGGAAGACAGCAGGGTCTAGAGGTAAGACAATATTTTAGGTTTACACTTGATCTAATGGAGGAGATCTAATCCATCAAATTAGAGAGATTAGAGAGTGATTCATTTGACCATGTTGCTCTTATTCCTTCATTTCTGCAGGGATGGGAATGTGCCCTGTTGGGAAACCAATACCGTCCGACATAGTAGGAAGTAGGGAGTTACTGTAACCAGATTTTTCTGTTATCACTAAAACAATGAATTAAACCTACACTTGTTATGAATGCAGCATTTTCACAGCAAAATATCTGTATACACAACTTCACGTATATGATTAATCTACTGGATTGACTGAAATAAGAATGTTCTCTGTCTTTGCTAATATTTCATTAGAGGAAGGTTTGGAGTCTGAACTCTTTAGAGTTTAGACTAAAATCTAATTTACTTCAATCCTGGAAATTTAACTGTAACATTTTTTCTAACAGATAAGCATATTTCCAGTCTTTCTCCTGAAGTGCACTGGAATTCATTTCCAGTTGTAAAAGCCATTATAAACAACCTGCAAACATGCAATGTGTGGTGACAGCCATATTTATCTCAATGTTAAATTCAGGAATAATCTTTCAATTTCTGTAGATGTGGGAGATGAAAAGACAGAACAGTCTGTCTAGGTTTCAGAACAACCTGTATGTTTCATGTTCATTCATTCCTTTTGTTATTGTTGTTGTTTGTTAAATTATTATTTCCTCCAGGGAATTTTATGATAATATGTTTAGAAACCTAGCTTCATTGCTCAGCTCTTCTCTGCCAGTGAGGAAGAAATGGACCCAGGTGAAGGAAAAATGTGATAACAAATTGTGTTACTTTAAGTCATAATGCCCAAGAAGCATAAATTTCTCCTATCTTCCTGCTACCAAATCTAGGCTGATTGAGATGAAAAACTATGATGAAACTTATTCTTCACATCAGATTGAAGATTACTTCTTGGTTTGTTAGTATTTCTGGTTTCTGTGGGTTCTTTTCTGGTTTTTTTATTTAGTTTTGGGGAAGAGAGAGATGGTCCAGGCTCTTCAACACCTCAATATTCCTGTGACTCTCTTGTACTGGAGAATCCAGACCTGGACACAGCACCACAATGCTCCAGGAAAATCCTTGCATGTTCTTCTCACAGAAAAATATTAGCAAAGGTGAAAATTTTATAGTTTCTAAAAAGCAAACTGAACATTCAGAGAGTCTGTGAGGTTTTATTGCATGGGGGGTCTCTGTTGTCATCTCTGGTGGACCAAGCTACCATGCTGTTCACAGTGAGAGATACAGGCATTCAGCTTTCAAAAGAATTCTTCTTTCTTAATTGTTTATAGAGCCTACATGCCTATGTAAATCTTTTGAACCACCCTGCCAGTCTTGGGGAATCTGGATTACCCATACAGCTCTATTAAGCACTCCAGTGCCTGAGTGGAGTATGTAGAGGAGATAACACTGCTTTAAAATTTTATCAGTGATTGAAATATTGCATTTCATTTGGATCATCCATATTCAAGAAAAATTAAATCAAGCCAGAAGAAGTGCAAATATAGTGTGTAGGTTCTTTGGCAGAGTGGGACCAGCAAGACGTGGTTCTTTCTGCTTAATGAAATGAGAGCTGAGAGGAGATAATACTTCTGATAGTAACATGTGAGGTGAGGAGAAGTATTTCCATGCCTGGCATGTAAGTTCAATAAATAAATAAAGACTGACTATGAGTAATTAAAGACTAGAAAGATTTTTCTCAACCAGGGAAGAAATTATTTGTAAAAAACAAAACAAAACAAAAATTAGAAAAATTGAATGGCTTAAGGAATGAAGGTACTGCATTTATAGAAAATAAATAACAATCTTGCTTCCCATGGTAGGAGAGGAAAAGACTTGATTATCTAGGAATATCTTCCACTTTGATGTTCCCACCGCTATTTTTTATCATCCTTTTTAATGCTTCAGATTTTCCCATGATCTCACTGGATGGAATTTTCCATAACCTAGCAAGTCACAGAAGTGAGTTTTGCATAATTATTGATGATCTCTATTCTCTGAATATGTTTGTTTATTTAAATTGAATAGTAAGAATACAGGTATCAAATTCTTGGCCACTGTTAAGTAACAACCTGTGGTTTTTTTAGTGGTACATTGCCTTTGCCTTTAATTCTTCCCTTGTGTGAGGAAAGGAAAGACAGAATCTAAAAATTTCCCTTCAGCCCTATGCGTATATTTCAGTTTCTAATAAAAGCAATTTTTTCTTCAGTTGATTTAAATGAGACCAAAGTTTTAGCAGATGTTTTTGAAGTGCACCTCCACTGAAGATGAAATGTAATCACTTGTTCTCAGTAATACATACGTAGTTCAGAATTGATAATCTAAGTTGTTTTGTGTACTGCTTTGTACTTTATTATTACTTCTGCACTGGAGCTCAGAAACCACATATTTGTGAATATAATTTATACTTGGCTGATTTATAAAAGCAGAGGTTTTCTGGAAACGTGATAAAATCCATATCTGCTTACTTAGGGTGGAGGACTTTTCTCAAAGACTTCTATCTCTTCAAAAGGACTTTTTCTTCCTCGTAAAGATTTTCATATCAGCAGAGGCCAATAACCCGTAGATTTTTTTTGTGATTGAAAGGATGTTTGTTTTTGGAAAACCAGTGCTGTTCTGGTTTCATGATGTCCAGGTTCCTGTTTTTTTCCAGATTGTTGTGCCCCAGAGTCACACTGTGCCTTTTCTCTTGATGAAATACTGTGACAAATATAAATGGTGCATATATATCTAGCAACCTGGGAAAGGTGAAAAAAGAAGTGTTCTTCAGGCATTTGTGGCATGAGAAAGAGATGTTTTTTCAAGAAACATGACCTGGACTTACTGAGGTATTGTCAAGCATTGTCTTTTCTCTTCACTGCAGTTGACTGAAACAAGGCACAACTGTTTTGTCATGGGCTTTCTAAATCCTTGTGTGCTGTTTCCACATTTGCATTGTTACAGGCATATTGAGATGCACAGGTAGGTTATACAGGAGTATACACATGTAAGAATAAAGGAAACAATTAAGACATTTTTAAAAGCAATGTTCATAGGACCACAGTATCACATGAGCACTTACATTGAAAAATACTCTTGAGATCGAGTCCAACCCTAAAATATATAAAATCAGTCAAGCAATATAAAACTCAAGAGCCTAGGTTGCTGCAGCCAAAAGAAGAGAGGACTGAAGGAAAGGAATGTAATAATTCTGAATTAGCTAACTATATTCAGTCTAGTGGCTCAGTCATGATAACTGCAAATGTGCCTATTATGGCCTCTAACTTTTCTTTTAAGAGAAAACCCTACCTGTAAGAAGAAAAATCCTATTTTGTTTTCTGTGGAAACAAGTTCCTTATTAGTGATCTGTTTCACAGTTATGCCAGGAGCTGAGAGTGAAGCCACATGGTGCAATACCACCAATCTTTCCTCACCCTTGTTTAAGCTGAATGGTCCTATCTCTTGAGGTATTGCTGGGACTGGCTTAAGTAGATTAAAAAATAACTTCCTGGCACAAAACAGTTCACTTTATTTTGTGGCTCTGGGAGAGACGGATGAGAAGGGGAAATGAATTTTAATGAAAGTTTAGCAAAGTGTATTGTCTCTGTGAGTCCAGTGGGGGCTGGAGGGAGCTCAAAATAAGAACTGAGAGCAAAGTCAGTAGCTGAGCTGTTAATGGAAAAAGTAGGTAATCCTCTCATCTGATTTATAGTGGAATGCTTAATCAGCTCAAATTGTAATTAATAGCTTCAGCTGTAAAAAGAGTATCCACTCAAAAAACCAACATGCCTGAATTATTCTAGTTCTATGTGTCCCCATGTCTTTTGACAGGTTTTCACGAAACAACTCTGGGGCAGTAATCCCAGTTTTGCCATTTGGATCCTTGCTTCCAGCTTGCACCACAAGTACTTAAACAAGAAGCAATTTGCCTGTGCTTCAGTCTGAGTGGTTCTTCTCTTGCTGCTCCATTGCCATTCGATAACATATTCTTGGTTTGTCATTCCAAATTGCTTTGCACATTTTTGTTTCTCTCATACAAATGTAGCCTCTTTGTCATAGTTACAGAATGAACAAAGATTTTCAGTGTATTTTTGTAATGCTCATTTACACTTAGAACATATGCTGAATAAATACCAGATCATCTGTAATGCCATTAATATGTGCCAACAGACAGCATTACACAGCAAAACTTGTTTTTCCTTAGTCTTGGCAATGTTAAGACAGACAGCTCAAGTTTAAGAGAGATGAGTGAACATAGGGAAGTAACACCTTTACTTTTTATAGGCATCCACTTCTATTTTACTGTCTTTTGGATTTTCTTTGAAGGGTTAAAAAAGAACTCGGTATTCTTTATTAAGTGTACAATGAATTGATGGAAGATCAAAAAATAATATTTAATGATTTATCAACTCTAACCTTCATTCAACTAGTGCATTGCAGTATGGGCATTGTAGTTATCCCTTGAAAGCAGAAGGATTACATCACTGCCTCAAGGAGACAAAATGCAGTTATTACTGAAGAGCAAAAGTTTATTAGTCACAATGCAAATGTGCCACAAAAGGATAAAGACAGACACCTAATCAGAATGTAATATCACCTAGAGGTTTTTAATCTTCCTTTTATTCAGTTATTCCTACTATGTGATTGAAAGTCAGGAAATTTCCACAAGGAGGTTTTGACTTCTTGTGAAAGAAGTTTCAGCCTTTATCAGTGATGTATGTGAAGAGTTGTGGAATAAACAATTATGGGGAAAAAATATTTTATATATAAACAACAGGAGAAACCCAAGTAATAAACGAGCTAATCGGTCACCTTCATTGCAGTGATAATCCTCAAGTTCAGGTTCCTGTTTCCCACTAGTGACTGGGATGTAGCAGTTTGAAGGGCTTAACAGCTCCCTTTGCTGGCAACAAGCAAGAAATGCAGTTTGTGTGCACTGTCCCTGGCTCTGTTTGCCGTATCAGGTTTTAATTAGCTTCACAGGTAATATTTCCTGGCTTCTGCTTTCAGCTATGAAATAGCAGAATTTTTCAGCAATTCACCAACTTCAAGGAAAAGTATAAATAGACCATCAAAAGAATAAAAGAAACAAATTAAACTAGCATAAACATACTAAATGAAATTAAGATTGAACCAAAATAACAAACAGAAAATCAAACAGCTACTCTGTATAACACAGCCAAAATAAGACTGAGAAAGGTAGTTTCTCTTGCATATATGAAACAACAAAAAGCTGGCCCATACCTTACCCCCTCACCAGGAGCCTTAACCAGGCCCAGAACAAGCATCTGAAGCCTTTCCTGAAACCCAAAGGCTAAATCTCTAAGCCTCAAAGGTGAGTTTAATCCCCAGCCCTGGCCTGAATGCCCCTAAGCAGAAATCCTAATGAGATGCCTGAAGCCCTAATCACCCTAATCCAAGATCTTCAGACCGTCACTCTAAGCCTGAAGTCCAAGAGTCCTTTCTTCATCTGAGCTCACAAGTGTTAGGCCCACCAGGAAAGCAGTTTGTGAGGTTATGGAGCAAATGCCTGGGGAGATGATTGTGATGGTCAAAAACCCCAGGCTCACCTCAGGAAATTTATTACTGATCCTGGTATTAACTGCCTCCCCCCCGCAAAAAAAAAAAAAAACCAACCCAAAAAACAACCCAGCCCCAAACCTCAAAACAGTGCCCAAAACCCCCAACGCCAAAAACAAACAAAAAAATCCCCCCAACAAGCAGGGAAAATGCCTTGGCTACCCTCTGGACATCTCTGCTCTCCCCTTTCATGCCTCTAATCCTTTTGCTGTGTGTTATGCTCAGATCCTTTGGTGAGGCAATGGGTGGTGCAGGAGACTGGGGTTGGTGTGTAGCAGGTCCTTTTATCTTCATGCTCCTTCTTTCTTAACTGGTCCAACATTGTTTCCTCCAGCAACCCACAGTCCCTGTAGAATCACACCTCCTCCTGATTCTTCTCTGTCTCCCTGTCCAGTCTGATATTTGTCTACAGCTCTTGCTGAGGCTGCTCTTTTTTCTCCAGCACTCAGGCTGCCAATTTTTGGCATTTTTCCTCCTTTTTTGCCCTTCTTCTCTGTCATTTTGTGTCTTCTGCTCTAGCATAATTGTCTCTTTTCTTGTCCCTTTGCCTCAGCACTTACTACCTAACCTCACTTTGCAGAGGCTCCAGAAACTCCTCTGATTCTGTCATACAGAGCAT
>VZTZ01018458.1:340416-414489 GCA_013400955.1 Drymodes brunneopygia
TCTGTTGTATTCTATGTATTGTTGGTTTACTCCCATGTCATTCATCCTCACTCCTCCCTCTCCCCTTCCTTAGTGGTGTATTAACCATGGACCCTCCCTAATTCCTCCCCTGAACCCTCACGTTATTGGCTATCCAGTTATGTTATAAGCTGATGTCGAGGGCTGTTCGAGGCTCTTTGCACGAGACTCCTCCAGAGGAATAAAGACTCTGTTTGTCTCTGTCGCTCCCATCTCTCTGCCGATTCGCTCGTGGTTGAGGAAAGAACCAAGAACCCATGCCCACCCTCTCAGCCCTCCTTCCCCCTGAGAGCTCGGGCTCCGAAGCTCCCACGTCTCCCCACTTGAAGGTTAGGGGTTTCGTGGTCATCAGGGAGGCGTAGGAGGACCCCTCTGAGAGGGCCCCACGGAAGACCCCCGAGCGCAAACACCCCGGCTTCATCTCGGTCGGCGGCTGTTTTATTTTTTTATTTCTGTAACTGTTTTGTCCTACAGAAGGAGGTCTATGCTGGCAGACAACAGTGAAATTCTGAACAAAAAGGTATAGAACAACTTGAATAAAACTTAATAAAAATGAAAAACTTTTCTGTGTGAGATGAAGTCCTGACTCCTTGAGGATAAGTATGAAATAAGAATACAAATCAGAGAGTGGTGTCTGACTTCAGTGTGGTCTTCTGGGAGATCACAGGTTATCTTTACGTAGTGCTTCTTCATCAATAACAGATGAGCTACTATTTCTTCTTACATGTCATTGCCCTTTCCTCAAAAACAAAAGGATGAAATGGAGCACTGGGGGGAGAAAAAGGTGAGGGAGAGATCCATGAGGGGGAATAATTGGATCAGTTTTTTGAACTACACTTTAATAAAAAATGCTGGTGAATTAGCTAAGCCTACTCTTTTCTGATATTGCTAGAAACTTCATTGGCTAAGTTAATTGGCTAGAAAACTTTAAGTGCAAAAGACTAAATTCAACCATTAAATATAAGGAAAACCTGCTAACATTTATAGATTAAAACTATTTTTATCCTTCTGCGGGGTAAATTGATGCTGTATTAACATTAAAGAGGACTTTCTCTATTCATACAAATATACCTGTAAATAACTTTCTCAATTCACATAGATACACCTGAAAATAACTGAATTTGGAGTGTACCAAGAAATAGGATCTCTTTTTTTTGTGCCAACAATCCTTGTAAGAGCTGAAAGGACACAAAAAGTAATTTTTTGTCAGGTGTTTAGATGTTTCACTTTTCATTGGTGTTTGCCAGTTCCAAAGACTGGTTTTCTGAAGATACAGTACACTTCTTATGTGACAGTAGGTGGACTATTCCTAAGATGCTTGACCTGATGATTTCAAAAAAGATAAGTATATTGACTGACATTTCTGATGGCCAAGTCCACCGCTTTTTAATGTTGTCTGATGAACTGAAAAATGTGAAGAGCAATAAGCATCAATGTAAAATTTTTTAATATGGCATTTAGAAGATAGGAATATTTCTATTTGGAAACTGATGGCCTATTGGGTTAGGCAGCAATATAGTCACTGTCCCAGAATTATGTACATGTGTGGAAAAGGAAGGAAATATTATACTGTTTACTGTGGACAGTGCTTGGAGCTGCAGGCCTCCATGTAAGATAAAGGCCACTGCGAGGCTCACATCATTTAATGTATCAGTTCAAACATGGACTATTACAAAGAGTGCCATTGTAACCAAGACCCACTAGAGGCTCTTTAGCCCCAGCTTCCTACTGAAGCAACAGAATGCCCTGCAAACACTAATGTTCATATGCCAAATCTCTTCAGAGATCATGGTTTTATGTCAGAGCACTAAATCCCATACATCTGCCCTAGAACATCTCAATTAGCCTGGAAAGCCCACATATAGGTAAAAGCTCAAAATTTCTATGTCTGAGTTGGTCATTACATATGAATTAGTTTAGGGATATGGTGTAGGACCCATGGGAGATGTGTCCTTCTGGGACAGCAGCTTGACACTAACTGGGATGTCTAAAATCTCATAATCATATGGTGTCTAACATGCCATCAGATGCTTGTGTCATATCTGAATTCTGCCCCTATTACTTGTTTTCATCATTACACTTCATGCAGCTGTCCTGTCATGTGTAGTCCACGATTTTCAGATGGGACCAGAAGATGTGATCCATGGTAAGGCATCCATGTCCTCTAGAGCTGCAGAGGGAATGTCAGGCTCCTGACATGCACTTCCAATCTTCACTGATTCATGGCTGTCTCACATGTGGACACACTTCTCTAATTTTAGGTGTGTACTGTATGTAACTGGAGAAATCCCAGGTCTGTATAGTTCTGTAGCTTTATTCAGTGGATTCATCTACAAATCCTATGTCTTGGAAATGAAATGCAGTAGGATGTCTACGCTTAGGCAGCTGAGCCTAGAGTTCAGATTTGACCCTAAGGGTCTGACCCTAGGCTAATAATGGAGATTAAATGTTCTGCCTTTCTGCCTGAACTTGAACTTAAAATACAGGCACTAGTCCTCTCCAAGTTCTACATTATCAGCAGGAAGTAGATGATGCCTTTGAAAAAAAAGACTTCTTGTGCCTGTGTTTTCCTCGATTAAAAAGTGACCTTTTAATGCATGAAAAAACATTTTCCACAATACATCAGTGGATATAATTTATCATACTATTCAAATTTATCCTATGTGGGAGATAAGACCATATGGAAAACAGCTAAAGCACATTTTAAAAGCCAAGGAAAGGGAACTATAAATCTTGAAGTATGCTGTGCTGGATGTTATACCAAATAGTCTGACATAAATTTTTTTAGCCTCACCAGAACAGTAGAGAGGTTTTAGGGGAAAAAAATAGGAGACTAGTTTTGTTTGCTTTCCAGTGCTTTCATCTAAGAATAATTTTGGGCTCCTTCTTTCCTGTCAGTCTCTGTATCACACAGTGTAGGGGAACAAATATGCGAAGTGGGATTGTACATCTGTTTGTGTGATCTGCAGCAATGACTGCTATCAGCAGAAATGCTAAACCTTGGGTGATGCAATGACCTTGGGTGATAGCTCTCTGGGTTGAAGTACTTGACTTTCTGTTACCAAGCTGATGCTCACTTTGTCATCATCTCCAGGCTGTAGTCAGTTCAACTGGCAGGCAAAAAAATAATCAAAATAATCCATAATGACCCCTCCCTGCAACAGTTACTAACTTGAATTTGGTTTTGGATATTAAATCTCTCTTGTAGCCATTTGAATGATGATACAGTACTATCATTGTCAGAGGAACTGATGAATATCTCCATATTGTGATTTGAAATAGAGGGGACAGAGGCATCAGAGGTTTTTTCATCAGGTATCAGATCTATAAGTTACTGTTATTTAGTGTGTTCTGCCAGATCAGGCTGTTACTGTGGGTTGTCAGTGAATAGTCATATGGTCAGACGGGATATTGCAGGTGAGGAGAATATAGTTTGGCATGTCTAGACATCTGAAAGGAGGATTGTTTTTTGATTATGTGGTGCTATGCTTTGAAAATCTGACTATTAAAAGCATTTATAGAAGTAGTGTGAGTTAAACAAATGTGTCTTCTGGTGTCTGATTTTAGGCTGTGCCTACCCTCACCAAACTGAGCAGAGTCAAGGAGCACTGTCCATACTGTTGAATCACTGAAGTGATCCCAGAGGAGCTTTCATCTGGGCCAAGCACCATTTTTCCCAGAGTTCCCACCTTGACAGCTGGTGTGGACAGGGGACCATTCCTAGCAGGCAAGCTGAGCACTGTTTTGCATGGCAAAAGCAGTTCGTGTGTATGCACGTAGGCAGCTCGGTGTCAGCTGGGCAGTTGCAGGCACCTTCTGTAGCACAAACATTGCCTCGGGTTACAAACTCACACCGTCGCTTTGCGCTGTTCTGTATACTCAGCAAACGTTTATCCCCTGCCCATCAGCTCCCAGTCAAATGTCAGCTATTTAACAAAGCAAGGGTTCCTAGCTGTGAGGACAGGGAAGCTGAATTTGGCTCCCTTCTTATTAGATGTTTTCAATATGGCATCATAGTCAACCTTTCCAGTAAGAGGCACTGTGACACTGGGACAAAAAGAGTGGCAGCAACTCCCATGCTGCAAGGTTGCACGCATCAGCAGTAGAATACAGTACTTTGTGTCAACCACAGCATCAAAAATCCTTGAACTGCATTGCTTAGAAGATGAAAGCCTCAAATTTAAAAACATTGCTTAAGCATATTGCTGTTTTGAACCCCTTCTGGGGTGCCTTAAATAAAGATCTCTGCTTTTTCTGAAGGGGAAAAGAACAGGTTGACCAATATTTCTGAAAACTGTCCTTTTTCTGAGGTATCTGAGGATAGGAGAAGAAACAAGAAACCAAATTAAGAAGTTAGTTTAAAAAAAGGGATAAAATCCTGCTTAGAAAGAATCAATACCTTCATGATAGCTGATGTTTCAGTAGTTTGTGATTATAACAGGGATTAAAAAATCTGTGTGTTCTAAGTACAAAATTGAAAAGGAAAAATATGCAATGAAGCTCACAGGACAGCATGAAACAGGCTATAAAAGAAGCATCAATATCATGACTGCTGTCTTAAAGCATTCTTTAACACAGTTTCTATTTAAAAGAAGGTTCAAAGACTTCTTCTTTATAAATGGCATTTCCAAATTTCTTTCTAAATCATCCTGCTGCATTTTTTTTGGATGTTGTTCAGAGGTAGGAACAAGTAGAGCACACATCAGCTTTATCTTAGTCCTTAACCTTACACATGACAGTGAAGTGCAAGCCTCTCTGATGTTCTGCATCATATATTTAATTTCTGAGAACTTTAAATCTCCTGAAATGACAAAAGTAACCGACACATCTATAAAATAGGACATCAATCAGATTCTCCCTGCTTTTGAATCACAGTTATAAAGGGAATATTTTCAAATAGGGAACTGTCTCTTTTATTTATAGATATTCAGCTGGAAATGAGGGAACAGTAAAATGTTTCCTCCATATCTTTTTCACTGGATGAAAACAGGGTTACAGATCAATTGATTTACCATCACAATCGATTAGATGACTCTCTTGCTATCTCTATTGTGACAGTAGACAGGCGCTCATATAGATCTTTCATTAGAGGAGTCACTGAAAAGCAAAGGTTCATTGCATGCCTAAATGGCTTGTAGCTGACTCATTAGGCCATTAACTAACCATTAATATTGTTTAAACTCAAACCTTACAGACAAAATAAATTATAGTCACGTTATCCAAACAAAATAACCTTAACCTCCTTAACAAGTATGTAATTATGTGAATTTATTACCATCTGATCCCACTGAACTGAGGGGTTCATTTTCAGAGCTATGAAGGGGGAAGATGAGAATACATCACCTTCAAGATAAGTGCTACTGGGAGGCAGGTGCCTCAGTCACTGATATGCTCTGTGAGGCATAAACCCACAAGGTCCTGACTTGCCTGGTTAATGCCCAAACAAAATTATCTTATACACAAAATGCTTCCCCCTTATGCAGTACCAAATCTCTTCTTATTTATTTTTAAATGTTTCTGCATTTCAGAAATGTGTTGCATGTATAAAATGGCCTTCTCTATCTCACTATGGTACCAAGGCTTCACATGGACAAGCAGAATATAACAACAATTAGCAGTAATTGAATGAGAAAGCATTGGAAATTTTCTCTTATCATCTTCTTTTCAAACTTGCAAATTCTGTGTGTGTGATGCAATGATCTCCTGAAATTATATTGAAGAAAGAGCATAAAAACCCATAGCATATGTTCTGAGGTATAAAATAAACTTATGTCAGTGTGCTTCCCTTGGAAGGATGCCAGACAAAAACTGCTTATTATCAATAATATAAACAAAATATGTTGCCAGCTATATACAGAGCTTAAAATAAGCAGAAAACCTGCACTACCACATTGCTGATATCCCAGCAGGTCAGCCTTAATGAATGCACCAGTTCTCGTACATAATTTTTTATAAGATAACTTGCCTGGAAGTGAAGCAGTCAATAGACTCATTTGCAGGCACATTTCTCTCCAGGAAAAACAACCATAATACAATATCAATTGTTTCTTTTGAGTGTACAAAAAATGTAGATGCTGAGAGAGGAAAAAGACAACAATAGCACATAAATTCAATGACAGATGTGCAAGGAGCAATGAGAATGGAGAAGTACTGGTAATTAGAGCTCAAAATACAGTTTAATGTTCTTACAGAAGAGCAGTCAGAAAATTATGAATACTGTAATACAGAAGATAATTTAGTAAATTAAAATTATTGTTATTAATCAAAATGGGAAGGGGAAAAAAAGTCCCTTTAAACCATGCATGTTTAGTGGACCAAAATATTTCTATAGACTCTCCTCCCATTCACACCAAATATAAGCATAATTTTATATTTTTACATAAATAAGGCTTTAACATTTCATGGACTATAGTAGTCCATCTGAAGAGTAAAATACTTGTCCCAAACATAGCTTAAGTAATTATTATGATTGAATATTTATCATACAAATAATTATTGTTGTAAAAAAAATGATAGCTTTTAAAAAAAACTAGTTACCAGTTAAGAGCATTATTTGGTGGAGGTTGGTAACACTTGTGCTCACTGTCCTTCCAATAGGGTAGTCTGGAAAACCAGAGATTTTGCATCTTGCAGCAAGATGCATGTTATAAAAAGGGAGCTAATGCCCAGGGCCAGACCTTTCAAATGCATTTTAATTATTTTCAGTGCACTGTCAGAACTTTGATACACGCTTGTAGAATCATGCAAATACCTCTTTATAGAATATATGTCCTATACCCTAAGGCACTGAGGGGATTGAAATACACTTTGGTGAAGTTAGGTGTTATAATAAAGTGAGGTAATAAGAGCAAGCCATCATATTACACAATTAGAAATCTACTTCTAAATCTTCTGGTTAGCATGGCTATGTTTTATATTTATGAAGGAGGAAATGTCCTGATTTTCACAAACTAGTATTTGCAGGACAATGAAAAATATGATGCACCTTAGAATTGCTGAACCAAATTAATTTGGTTTCATATTTACTCATTGACCTCAAGAGCATTTCCATTCAGTGTTATAGTATGTCCAAAAAAGATTTATTCAGCTCCACGTCCATATATTGAGGTGAGACCACATTAACCCAGTGAACTAGATACAGAAAAAGATATTAATTACTGGAACTGAATTGTGACTTCTGCTTCTAAACCCAACACTTTCTTATCTGTGGCACTCCGATAAACCATAGCACAAAAAATATTTAAGCTTGTACATGAATTTAAGAAAGTGAGTAGGTCCGGTCAACTCAACAGTGGCAGATTGAGTTGTCTATCTACCATGCATAGTATCTAGTAATAAGGGATTACATGGAAGGATTTCCATGGAGTCTACCAGAATTTCTATAGTTAGATAAAACATGTATTCGACTGACATAAATTTTTAGGTGGATTGAACTATGCTTTTCAGGTGCTTTTTTTTCTGTACAGACAGGGCAAGACTCCAGTTATCCAACATACACTGGATTTCAATCTATTAAGTACCTGACATGAGGTCAAGTGAAGGAAATTTGAAACCTTTACATTAAAAAAAATACAGTTTAGAGTAATATATGTTCTTATAATTGTGTTTAAGATATTATTTGAAATCAGCTATGTACAATAAGATGGAATATGAATGAGGTGTAAGTTAGTTACCAAGTGATTTCCCTTGGATTCTTTGGTCTCTTTGGAAAATGTCAGTGATATGTTTGAGCAGCTTCTGGGATCTCCTGTTGTCTGCCACCTTACTGGACAGAGGATGGGAGTGGTTTCCTTCCTTTCAAAGGTGTCACTTGCACCACTGCAGATGTTACTAACTCATCCCAAATACAGTTGGGGTTTATTCCTGGGATATTACATTTTTTCTATATATACAATATTTCATTTTTGAATTTCACCATCATGCATTTCCTAAAGAATTTCTAGGGTGAGAATACATTCTAGGTTTTTCATCTCTCCAATTCATTTTGCAAAGTATGACATATTAATTCAGTGCTGTGCCCCAATCTCATAGCATTGCTCATGGAGACACCTGTCTTAGCACAATGTAGAACAGATCCAGCTTTTGTAAAGAGCAAAGTGTCATCATTCTCAGTGTATTTCTACCTGGTTATTTAACAAGGCCAAGTGCAAGGTGTTGTACCTGGGTCAGGGCAATCTCCAGTACCAACACAGGCTGGGCGATGAACAAATTGAGAGCAGCCCTGCTGGGAAGGGCTTGGGGGTGCTGGTGGGTGAGAGGCTGGACATGACCCAGCCATGGGCACTCCCAGCCCAGAGAGCCAAACGTGTCCTGGGCTGCATCCAAAGCAGGGTGGGCAGCAGGGCCAGGGAGGGGATTCTGCCCCTCTGCTCTGCTCTGCTCTGCTGAGACCCCACCTGCAGTGCTGCATCCAGCTCTGGGGTCCCAGGATAGGAAGGACATGGAACTGCTGGAATGAGTCCAGAGGAGGGCCACCAGCATGATTAGAGGGATGGAGCAGCTCTCCTATGAGGAAAGGCTGGGAGAGCTGGAATTGCTCACTCTGCAGAAGAGAAGGCTTCAGGGTGACCTAATTGCAGCCTTCCAGTACCTGTAGGGAGCCTACAGAAAAGATGGATTGAAACTATATACAAGAGCATGTAGTGATAGGGGGGATGGCTTCAAACTGAAAGAGAGCATATTTAGATTAAATGTTTGGAGGAAATTCTTTACTGTGATGGTGGTGGGGCAATGGCACAGGTTGTCCGGAGAAGTTGGGGATACCCCATCTGTGGGAGTGTTCAAGGCCAGGTTGGATGGGTCCCTGAGCAATCTTGTCTAGTAAAATGTGTCCCTGCCCATGGTGGTGGTGGTGGTGTGTAGAACTAGATGATCTTTAAGGTTCTTCCAACACAAGCCACTCTATGATTCTATGACATAGTGTAAGAGCAAGTTGGGAAAATATGATGACACTGGTTCAAAACTTTGAATACATATATGTCACTTAGGATGTATATTAATGCATGTTAAAAGGCCATATAACTACTCAGATTTCTTACACAAGAAATTTCCCTGAAAGTGTACTTGGTTTTTGGTGGGGTTTTTTTTTGAGAAACATTTCCATATTTTTGAACTATTTTTTGCAACATTATTATTATTTTCCTTATCCAAACAGCAATGCCTTCAGGCATATTATCTTACACTTGGCTGTGAATTTAATATACCAAATAAGGCAAGGATTAGTCCAGAGACCTTTAGTTAATGGGTCTGCAAATCAAATACATATATCAAAAAGAGAATCCTAAGGAAACTAGAAATTAATATCCACTTCATCTGATCTCCCATGAAAGGTGATATGCTCTGAGAAATGATAATTAAATAAGACTTATCTAGACTTTGACACACAACTTTTTGAATTTTAAAATAAATCCTTGAAGTAAACTGATGATAGGTTTGCCCAACTGGTGATACTTTTCAAAGAAACTGTCACACAAGACTTCACTTTTATTTTACATGATCAACTCTCAGTAATTTTGACTCAATGTTATTTAGACAATCATTTAAACATGGAATGTTAAATACCATGAATATATATTCCACACTTCCAGATCTCATCATATTCTTTGAAAAACTTCCTCTGACTTTTTTTCTGAGGGAAAAATGCAATGCTAATATTTAGATGCAGCTTTTGTACCTAGCTTCTTACTTAAACAGCTGTGTGGAATTGAACTGGTAACTGAATATTTAAAGATTAGTACAATAGAATTTTGATACTTTGTTTACCTGAGCAAGGTGCAGCAGTTGGGAACTAGGTAACTTGACTGTGGTCTTCAGTCATACTTGTCAAACTTTGCCTTGGCTTAAAACAGCATAGGTAGAAGCTCAAAATATAAAATAAAAGAATCTATGTACCCTTAATGATCAGTGTTGACTACATGTCTCTGAAGGAACAGGAAAATAGTTCATATTTGTTCTAGTGTTTTCTATTTTGAAAATAAATATCCAAAACAGAAATGGGTGATCTCTTACAATTTCTCACTTAAGGTATTTATGTGTAGTTAGTTGATCTATTGTACTCTCAAGAAATTCTTCTGCAGGCTAACAAAATGTTTAACTGCTATGATTAGGAACCAGTACTGTATTCCTGCTGGTTTTCCACATATGTAAGAAGGGGAGTGTAAATTATAAAAACAGACAATGAAAGGATGCAAATACACAGGAATTTCTGTAATTGCTTTTTAATCTGCTTTTTAAAACAATATTCAAATACGATATTTCAACAAGAAATGGTGTAGTTAAAGTTGTATGTGAAATACAGCCTACATTTACTTATTTGTTCATAGAATATAGGAAGGTTGTGTTTTTTTAAAAATAATTTCTTCTCAGAATAAAAGAATGTACTGTTTATTACATTGATTTCATACTGTCTTTTCTTGTTTTCAGGATCTTGCAAAATGCACTCCTCTGTTAGCTGCCTCATCATTTTATTGCATCCTAGTTGCTTTAGCACTCCATAAACACTAATCTTAAGGTAAAATCATTCACTTCATTCACTCTAGCATCCATCCTTCCTATGCATTGAAGTATATACCACCTCTTCACCAAGTGTCTTCCTGAACATCTGGGTATTTTTTCTCTCAGGGCAATGGGTTACAAAATAAGTATTGAATATTATGAAGTACAGGAATGGTAGCAGAAGACAATTTGAGCAGAATTTGCTGATGGAGCTCTTTCTACAAAAATGTCTATTATCTGTGAAAATTAAGGAATTCTGAGCTATGGTATTTTACTCACCTATTCTGTTTTCAGTTGCATGTTGCCCTAAATTTACTCCACCTTTCACTGAATTGATTCCCTAGAGAGGTTCTCTTGTGGTATAAATTATTTGCCACGTTGGCATATTTATACCTCTTAAAATAAACTTTCACTGTCTATGTACTCATACTTTTTATATTGGCATTTAGACATTTGAAAAGTGACACTGAAAAATTCATTCTTATAATTTTATTATTAAAGCCATGGAATACAATACTGTGATTCAAAATGTAAGGGGTGTTTTGAAGTGTCTTAGACACTGGGGATTTTCTTCCACTTGCCTCAAGTGAATTTCTTCTTGGTGTAACATCTGAAAGCCAAAAGCCAATAAGAAATATCAGACATCTTTCCCAAAGGCCCAGGAATTTGGGGCACTCATAAGAAAGTGTATTTAGACATGTACATATAAGAAATTGCTACACTAGGCATCTATCTCAGCAGTGTGCAGTGAGTGTTTCACATACCAAGCAAAATTCGAACCAGAAAAGGGAATTCCTCATTTCTGTGCCAAGGGCAGTGGTCTCTGGGGCAAGACAAAGGCAGTCCAGGACATGGATCTGCTGAAGCAAGTCCAGAGGAGGGCCACGAAGAGGGCTGGTGCACCTCTTTTATAAGGCTGAGAGAGTTGGGGCTGTTCAGCCTGGAGAAGGCACTGAGGAGACCTTAGGGCAGCCATCCTATACATGAAGAGGGGTCTACAAGAAAGTCAAAGTGGGACTTTTTAGAAGTGCATTAGTGATATGACAAGGGATAATCTGTTTGAACTGAAAGATGGTAGGTTTACATTAGATGCAAGAAAGAAATTATGTTCTGTGAGGTTGGTGAGGCACTGGAACAGGTTGCCCAGGAAAGCCGCAGATGTTCCCTCCCTGAAGGTGTTCAAAGCCAGGCTGCATGGGTTCTGAGTGACCTGGCCGAGGGGAAGGTATGCCCATGGTGGTGGTGGGGGTGGAACTATATGATCTTTAAGGTTCCTTCCAACCCAAAGCATTCTACAATTCCATGGTTCTAGGATGTATATTATTGTGCAAAGTCCAGCAAGAGCTTGTTGGCAACAGACTTTTCTGCACAAAATTAGAGTCCTTTTAATTCACACCTTTAATAGAGCCTGGGTAGAAAGCCTGATACAATCTATTAGGTACATTTGATATGAATAATGTACAGGTTAAAATAATAATAATGTGAATATTATACATGAATAATGTATAGGTTAAAAATAGTATTGGTGACCGGTATTGATCTCTTTCACAAACATTCATTTATTGGTTATGAATAAAATCGTTCTCAAATGGGGTGTTTCCATTCCCCATCCTCACTCATATTCTTTTTAGTTATTAAATCCTATTCTCTGGTAGTTGAAGTGTGACACTGTTGGCCCTGTGCCACTCACCTCACAGAGGGCGGCACCATGGCTCGCAGCAGGTGTGGGGCTCTTGGATCTGTCCCTTCTCTTTTCATCTGTACTTTGTACAGGTACTTTCCTTCCAGACACACCATTTCAATTTCAGCTACATGGATGTGACATTGCCTTGTCAGAAACAAACAGCTCGAGTTTTGAACATCTTTTGGGTGGTCCTGCCTTTTTTATTGCAATGATGCAAAACACATAAAAAGTGATGAACATTTCACATGTCTGTGTAGAAGGATTTTGTAAATATACAGCTGTTTTTAAAAACCAAAGCCATGTATCCTCAAAACAAAACTCTCCAGAGAAGATTCACCTACATTTGGGAATTTTGGAGGAAAATTTAAATGTTTGTATTCCTGTAAAAATAAATCAGTGTAACACCATTTAGTCAATCAAAATTATGATCTTCTAACCAAATGGTTCCCAACTTAGACATACAGATTAACTGAGTATGTTAACTTATTGACTGATATTACTTTGGGCTTAGAGGCATAATCACTCATGTATATATACATGTATTTTTATTGCTAATTTTTAATTCTGGGTCATGACTAAGTATTGTCATGTTTCATAAGCTTCATAAACTTTTCTTCATAAAGGAAATGCTGACTTTTGTGATTTTTAACTCTATGTAATGGTTCATGAACTTGAATTTACCACCATGTACTATTACCGTGTATGATATGTTGTATAATTTTCCTGCATAATACCTTCTCCCTAATTCATTATGTGTGGCCAAAATTTACATATGAGTTTACTATGTTTATAGGAAGACAGCTGGTAGACATACCTGTTTCTGGTTTCTGAGACCTGATACAGAAATAAGAGGTGATGATTGTTGAAGTAATTGAATCCAATATCAATGGTAAGTAAAAAAGGCATTTAAAGCTCCTTATGGTAAAAATTTGGACCCCTTGGCCTTGGTTCACTTGCCCATGACACACGAATAGGTGACAAGTGCCATTTCATAGAGTGTAGCATACAATATCAGGTTAAAAGGTAAATGAATCAAGCAACAAGACTAAAATCCCTAGAGTTGTATGGATTAATTTCACTTCAGAGGCCAGTACCTTTAAGTCTCCAGTCCAATTAACAAGCTGTATGGCTTACTGATTAAGAAAAAGGTAGAAAGTACAAATATCTGATTTCTTAGTCAGTGGATATGTAAAAAAAATCTGCTAATATGATTCAAAATGTGAGGTTAGGTAGCACATTGACTTTGCAAAAATACAAATTTAGGCACTTGATTCAGTTGCCTAATTGTGCACATGTAATGGCATTTCTTTCCTTTCTGAATTTTACATTTTTGTTTAGGCTATTAAATAAAAAGAAGGTCCAGGGAGTGAATTCTTCTCACTTTGTTCTAGGATGATGTAACACATGGTCCTTCTGAATCCTCCATGGAAGTGTGCAACAAATTGCTGCTCCTATTTCTAAGGAGACTCTGTGTCCTAGTGATGCCTGTTAATTTTTTCCATGTGCTTCCTATGGACAGTTCTATATTAGTTGTTGCAAATCATGAAATTCTAGAAGAGCAAATGTCCTCATTCCAGTACCACGGAATGAATTCGACCTGTGCTCTTAGAATACTTTTTTGTATGTTCAGCTATATGCATCAGTGCAAATGTATACCGAGAAAACACAAGACTAAAGAGAGTTTCATGGTTTCAGTACTTATAGTGGATGTGGGATTAAGACAGTAGTTCTAAAGAAGTCTTCTCATTTGCACAAAGGACAAAAGTGATTTGAATGAAATTTTCCATGAAGTTTCTCTTTGTGCAGTTTGGAAGATTCCCTTGATGGAAGTAGTATCAAACCTGGCACACTGCGGTTTTAACTTCAAATAATCCCAGCAAGATTTGACAGGGAAAAGAAATAGTTTATCAATGACCCATTGAAAGGTCTCATTATCTTTCCCATACAGTGCACATAGGAATAAGCTGTTCACATTCCTTTTAACCTTGCTGGAAAAGATTCACTTCTAATCAGAAGGGCTACCATTCAGGAAGAGGAGAAAGATGTTCCATTAGTATGCAGGAAGAATCCTTCCAGGTTAGTCCATATTTGGTTTGAATTATTTCCCTCTATATTAAACACAAAGCAAAATCCAAACCTTTTGAATTTAATTTAATGTGCTTACACACAGGAACTTTTTCATTCTTACTAAGCACTGCTTGGTGTCATAACAATCATTGCCATGTATTGTCGTGATTCATCTTGTCAAAGATCCACTTATGAACTTCATATTACTTTATACATTTGCATAACTGCAAAAGAAGGTTTGATAAGATGCAGCACTTCAAATGAAAGGCTCAATATCAAGCTTTGACATGGTACATTGTAGCAGCTGTGGAGGAAAAGCCATTAAAATGGATCATACCAATGGATAGTATGGAGTCATTAACACTAGGGTTTTTGACATGATTTATCTGAATAGCTGGATATCTATACTGAAATAGATTTTATCTATACTAAAACACGTTCCATTCTGTTAGTGATCCATATGTTAACTGCTCAAGGACTGTACTGTATACATGCTGTATTTGCTCAGAGTATGTAAAGCGGAGCTCATTGCACATGTGGACTTGGTTTGCTTTGCCAGGCCCAGAAAGGAGGACAGAGCACTTACACTTCTCTCTGCTGCATCTTCCTTCTCCACAAAAATCACGTACTCCTTCCTGAGGGAGGGTTCTGGGCAGAGTGCTCCACGAGTAATTCACTCTCCCAAGAAGAATTGTAATTAGAGCTCCCACAATAGTTAAGCAGCTGGTGTTCTCTGACTGCTGCTTCATCAACTGTTCGTAATTGCTTCATTGTTCCCTTGTGCTCCCTTCCAGCTGATGGCTTCTCCCACCTGTTGTCTTTCATTTTGCACTTTGAATGCAAGCTCTTTTGCACAAGCTATATTTATACAAGGCACTCTGCGATAGCTTACAGGCAGTCTCATAATGCAAACCCCCGTTATGAATCATGACAATGATAGTAATAATAATAATAACACTGCAAGATGAAACTTGTTTAAATAAATTGCTTTATTTCAAGCAGCTTGCTAAAAGAGGCAGCTGAGTTCATATTGAAGCCCACAGGCAAATGTGGAGCTTGAAGAAAGTCTGCTCTGCTCTTGGCTCTGAATCTGGGAGACAATCCTGAAGTGGGAGGCTATAAAGTGTTGGCTGAAAGAGAATTAGAGTGGCAAGCAATGAACAGTCTCTGCTTGATTTCTTTTGTGCTCTGCAAAACAGGAATTTTTATATGCTTAGAGAAATATACTGAAAAAACCTGATTCCCTCATCTGTTTATCTTCCCTTCTGGTACAAGGACATCATACTTAATTTTGGTTGGTCAAAAGGGGGACTACACAATGATGCATTTCAAATAAAATGTGCAGATATTATGCCCATAGATCCACATGTGCTAGCTCTGTAACCAGCTGTTGTAAATAGTTGATCTCTAAGTGCCAGAACATGGGCTAAAATGGACATTTTTAAGATCAACAGAAGTAATAAAAGTTTATCCTTTTCTGTGACAATAAAGAAAGAATTGCTGCTTTGTCCATTATGAAGCAATGTTATAAAACTTAAAAAAAATAGAAGCTTTTAGAAATGTTTTGTTCAAATGTATTTTAGTAACACTGCTATGGAATTCAGCAGAATGCAGTGGAAAAGATTCTTGAGTATTTTTAAACAAGTTTTTTTATGTATAAGATTCTGCTCAGTTTCTTCTAATCCATTGTAGGTGCTGCAGAGTCTTTCTCTAAATAGTGATGCTTAAAAATTATTTTTTCTCATCATTATCTAAAATTAATATACTGCAAAAGATAATTAGAAACCAATAATCCAGTGGGATCCCACCTATACTTTTTCCTAGAGATCACTTTAGCTTCATTTTAATGCAGAGAACCATCGCTTCTAAGGAGGGATACTTACTAGTGGCAGCTGTTATTAATGTTTAAAAGCCATGTTAAAAATGTATTAAAAAAAAAATAATATCAGATGCTTCTTTTGTGGTTGACTACAAAAAACAGGTACCTAAAATCGGACTGCTTGAGAGTTCAATATCTAAATGTTAAAGATCAATAACTGAATTTCACCTGTAATGTTTTATTGGCTAAAAGGAAGTTGAATGATGAAATAAACTGCTTACAGGATTTTTCCAGTTACATCATCAAATCCTAATAAGCTGGCAGTGATCTGGGAGCTCAGGATGGAACAGATGAGCATTTTTAATGATGCAAAACTGATTTTAATATAATAGCAGAACCGTTTTGCTTGAGTTGCTTTCAAAACATACTTTCCCAACAGAAAAGATGTCTCAAGTTTTACTCTTGGGCTTATTCATCCTTCTCTACCTAAGGAGCAAGGCTGTTTGCCAGTGGCCAAAAGATTTGCTTGTCATTTGGAAAGCTCTACCCTAGAAAAGGTAAAATGAAGTTTTGAAGCTATTTCTGTACCTTTTCTGGAATCCTCACAGTTGTCTGTGACCTTGTAGACAGCATGTTTCTCATCCAGTTTGTTTTTTTCCCAGAATGCTCTAAAGGTCTATTTTTCATTTCATGAGAAGCAAAACCAAATGGTGAAGCATGGCAAATTCTTGTTTGACAGCCAGTTCTATTTAACAGCCTATCGAGCCCATTTGCTGTTCACTTCCAGTGCTGTCCATAGAAGCATCTGAGAATTAACATGGTGCCTTTCCCTAGGTAAAGCTCTTAATTATCCTTTCTAAGCTCATGCTATGCTTTCCCACCCATGGGGAAAAAAAACTTACTGCAAAAGATGTTTCTTTGGCCTGATGTTAATAAAGTCTTTGTAGCTTTAGTTCTGTTTAACTTGCATGAGTCAATATAACACTATGTGTTAAAAGATCATGGTGTTTCCAAAATCTGGGGTGGGCATGACTTTTAGTCTCACTTAGTTTGATCTTTTTAACTGCAGGAGCTGTCTGTCAAAGGGTAGATTTCAGTTGCACCCCACTGCTATCTTTTTGTGTTTGAACTTTACGAGGTATTTTACTGGTGACTAAACAGGAATATTTTAAACTGAGTCAATATGCAAATTATATCCTACTAAGGTGCTTAATTATTACATTTTTAAAACCACAAATAATCATATATAACTATCTCAGCAGAGGAAATCAGACTGATTGTACTCTGTCTACATAGGTGAACACAGGAATGCCTCTGAATACCACAAATGCATGTCAGAAGTCTCCCAGTTTCTGGGTGAAACCTCAGGCACACTGGCCATTTCCATGGTCAGAAAAGCCAGTAGATCTTCTGCATAGGGGTCAGAGTGTCTTCAAGCCATGTCCTGAGGGAGCAGAGATACTAAAACTGAGGTTACTTGGGACATAGTGCTACGGTAGGTCCAAGAGTGATTCTGAGGTCCAGATATTTGATCATTCTCAACCTTTGCTAGTCAACTTCCTCCCTTTAAGCCTGCCTCTAAAACAAATCTACTTGAAAGGGGACTGTCCCAAACAAGAGGAGATGCAAATTAGTTCCAGTCATTTGGCCTTGGTGCACAGCGACACATTTTTTTTCCTCAACAGCGCTGATGTAGCTGAAAATATTTGACAGCAGTATATCAACAGGCTTTCTTCTTCCATCATTTCCACACAATTTTTCACTACAGTTACCCTTTTATGTGATTCTGCATTATGTTCTTAAAATTTGTTACAATCTCCATGTTTCTCAAGAAGAAAAAATAGCTCCAACAAATACTGTTATCTGCCCAAATTTAAGTCCAAAGATGTATTTTTAAGGTAGTATGATTGCTCAAATGGTGCATTGCAGATATAAAAAATCAGCATTAAAAGTTAAAACCACAGCTGAAAGTAAAAAAAATTAAGATTTGAAATAGGTTATAATAATGAAATATTGGCATCTCACATGTGCATCAATGCCGTTTTGCTGCATACAACAAAAACTCTGAAGAAAAAGCAGTTGAAATTGAAAAACCTGATTTATGAGCCAATAAGAATTTACAGAGTTTCTTTTGAGGAATAGCGATCAGAAGCCAATGTTCACAGTGAAATTACAAAACCAGAATTTCAGATAGAGCAACAAAAAAATTGGACTACCTATCCACCAGTATTTTAGTTAGTTCCTTCCTTATTCATGTTATGTTGGAGGTATTGATCACAATGAGGTCAGAAATCTGGAAGAAATACAATGGTCCAAAAGTTCTGAAATTAAAAAAAAATATTTATTAAAAAAATCAATATTCAGCTTGAGAGAGTTTCGAGTTCTTGTAGACAGCAGTACCTTAGAGGTCCATTAGGACCCATGAAGTCTCAGGGATAATGAAAGTTTGTGTATGGAATTGTAAAACCAAGAACTAAAGAATATGTGGGCAGTTCTAAACAATGAGATGTCACTTTTCAGAATCTGTGAGTAAAAGACTTCTGCACTTTCTTTCTGTATCTTTTGGTTATCTTCTGAAGTTGAAAACTTTTTTCTTTTTTAACTAAAACTAACCCTGCACAGGCAGAAAATGGTGCTTTTTTGTCTCCTAGTGGATAAAGAGATATTTTATCCCCTAAGACAGACAACCTCTGGGAAAAAATCATACTCTCTGAACTGAGGAAGATTAATGAGGAGTTGGAATTGGGAACTGCCATCTGCAGACTGGGTTGAACTCAAGATATGAAATATCATTTGGAGCTGCTAGTTTTGTGCACAGTGACAGTCAGGGAGCCTGGGCTGATAAAATCCTCTACCTCTATAAGCTCCCCAAAGTTCATTTGAAGAAATGAGGGTCCATGCATCAATCCTGGCACATGATACAGGAGAATGGACCACGATGCCCAGAACATGGCTTTTCCTCCCTGAAGCACACGAGGCTTCAGAGCAAAGAGCCCTGTGTGGTGGGAAAGCAGGGAGCTGCCCTCTGCCATTTCAGAGGGACAGAAGTGAGACAAGGAAAAAAAGAGAGATGCATTCCATGCTAGGACTGCCAGATAAAGGGAATGCACTTTTGATTGGAGCTTTGAAGAGATATAAAATAATCACAGTATGACTTGACTAGAGTGTGGTGAACTCTTCCAAGCAAATAATTCATTTGGTGAGTCAAGTCCCATTTAATAATCAATAACCCCCTCAGCTTGGTTGTTATTTGATGATGCTTGACTACACAAATGTATTTCATCACGTGGATTGGACAAATAGCCCTGCTTTAACTGTGCTCACAACTCATCATTATTTCCCTTTCATGATGTGTGTTTCAGCATCAAATTTTCACAATATGGTTTCTACCCATTTATGAGTTGCCAAAATTTTTTTCAGGAGGTGAGAAAGAATTACTGATATTCTGGTGAACACTCCCAATAAAGCCTTTCTGTGACCATGCTCACAGGAGAATGTTATCTGGCTTTCACCTTCTTCCAATTTCTCAGTAAAGCATAGTATTTCTTAAAATTTCTCATAGGAATCACAGTGGAAAAGTGGTGAATCATCAGAGAATATTTGCAGTCTGAATATGGCTTTGTCCACATTTGTCTAGGTTGTCTTCATGCTATTGTGCAGTGTTTTCATTGTGATATTTGTCTGATTCTAGTATTTCCTTCTAGCACAGCATCTGCCTTCATATGCTGTGACCTATGCCAAAAATGTCACACTTAGATATTCTGTGGTTCTCTGCAAACTGCCTGCCTTTGTCTTGAAATAAAAAATGTTAGATCTGCAAAACCAGCTGCCTCCCGTGCTCCCAGGCTCATCTAAGTACAATAATTTTATAAAAAAAAATATATTTGATTTTACAGCTATTTTCATAGCTAAAGATAGAATTACTGTTTTTGTTAAGAAGCAGTTTCTTTCTGAGCTCTCAGTCTTTTATTGCCTTAATTAATAGCCTTGAAATACACTCCACTGTGGAACAACATGCAGTCAGCATGCAGATTATACATTTTTATAACTAAGGCATGAACCGTCTATTTTCTCTTTAAGAGCTCTGATATTTGAGCCAAGGTGAATTACCAGCTTTTATCTGCATCTCTTGGCTGCTGCTTAAGAGAATTAGTGGCACTGGTTAGCTTTGTGAGGACAGCTAAGAGTAGCCAGATCAATTACAGCTCATAGTCAGAAATCAATGAAATGTGTCTCAGTAAATCTGACTGATCCACGGGTCACTACAGAGTTCATTATCCCAGCCTGACTCTGTTACAAGATTAGACCCAGAAATAACCATAAGTGAGATTCTCTCTGCTCTTTTAAAACACTCTTTACAGTCCTATTGCTGTTCTGTGGTAAAGAAACTTCAGAGATGGACACAGTGAGAGCAATACCACCGTGCAAATGAAAGAGACTTCACCCCCTAGGCCATCACCCTGGGAGGAAGACAGTACCATTTCAGTCCTGCCTGCAAAGAAGAGGTCAAACAAAATTTGAAAATGTAGACGTGGTGCTTTCTTAACTAGAAACAGAAAAACACGTGTGGGATAGAGGGTCAAACCTCTGGACAGACTCAGTGAAACCTTCACTAAATTTAACACAGTTACTTCAATTTACTGACCATTGGGATCTCCCCAGAATGTTGCTGAGGGGCTGTTTGTAGAGGCTGCATACCTTTTGAGACTTTAGCTTTGTTTTCAATAACCACAGGCTCTGAATACCCTTCAGAAAGTGAAGTGGAGGAAGAAAATTGCTCTTCTTAATCTAATTTGCTGTATATTTTTATAGAAGGGCAGCTCAGACTTAAGCAGAGCAAAGCTCATGCCTGCTGTGCAGTGAGGGCTGACCTGTGCTGCGAGGACAGAGCCTCCAGTGGAAGTTGCACATGCTATGAGTTCTGATTTGGCACTCTGGGAACGTGCGAGCAGCTGCTTCACTCTGGCCACATAATAATAGTGCAGCAAATGCAGCTATGCAGCCCAGGTGAGTGGGCTGGCAACCCCACCTACTCAGACACAAAAACGTGGTGGGAAAGGTGAGAAAAACAGGCAGGAGATCAAAAGGAAGTACTGGATTGTAAAATGGTGTGGGATATCCCCTTGATGAAAGGTGTACTGGAAGGCATGTAAAATTACTGGGCTGTGCAGTTAAGAGTCAAATGCCAAAAAGGTTTTGTGAGGTGATAGTTCAAACCTCTCAAACCTCTATGCTCTCCTAAAAAGAAAAGCTACTTCAGCAAAATACTCACACCTGTCTGAAGGGAAAATTGTACCTTTATTTTTGGATGATAGAGCATCCACAAACAGCAGTGTAATCAACGAAAGCAGACAAGACAGCAGGAATGTGGGTATGTTACACACTGTTCTGCTTACTGACTCAATACATATATACAGGACTGGGTGTTCACAGGATGTCTGTGTTCACAAACAAGAGTAAAGAACATTTGTTAAAGCTCCCCTCCCCCAATCTTGCCATCTCTGCTTAACTAACATATTAGTTTAATGAATGCAAATTACTGCTAGAATGACATAGTCTATAGTTAAAAAAAAAAAATTGAAATATTTTGTTATCTGATATACAGAGGTCCATAAAGATAGCTATTAGCTTTGGAATGAGAGTACAATGTGGAGTTTATTAAATGAAGAAATACAACAACATTACTTTTATGTACCGTGAATTCATTTCCATGGTTAAGGATTAGCAATAAGAAGCTCTCAATGTGGAATCAGAGACTGCCAGCATGGGTGCAATAAACTTTTCAGAATGGTTCATAAGATTATACTAATTAGGGATAATCTAATTTGAACAATTTTTATCTTCTCAAAAAGTAATATGATGTCACTCTATGGAAAGAGTCACTACCCGGGCTCCAGGGATATACTAAAAAAACCACACACGTTATCTGTAATATTAAAAATTATGGTTGATCCACGAGACAGTCTTAGATCTACCCTTCTCCTCTCAAAAGATCCACCATATAGACTGTTAAGCCCCCATAATTATCTCCCCTACTTGTGACAAGCATGGGCTAATCAGTCTCTGAGGGAGTTTTCCTGCGGATCATTGAGAAGCGTGTGTATGCTTCACATTGCTTATCAAGCTATTTTGTACGCTGTATCACATAAGAGCTGACAAAAGTTCATTATCCTCATCTGGACTAGAATGACTCCAAATTAGGAAAAAGAGATAAGCTTTTTTTTTTTTCCCCCATTCCCTTTCTATTTCCTTTTTTTTTCAATAGGGGAAAAATATCTCTAGCTTGCATTGCAACAAAGATCTTAGCTAAGAAAAAAGCAAGCTAGGTTCTAGCAGACTTTAATCCCATATTAAAAGATTAGAAAAAACATCTGAAGAAATCAGAGATAGTCTAATTGAGGTTCTCGCCTTTAATCCTGTGAGTAGACTCCCCCTTGGATACCAGGATCTGTCAGTGCATAGTCTTGGGAATTCTCTAAGGAAAAATAAACCACAAGAAATGGACATACAACATGGTCTCTCACATTTAAACAGAGAAAGAAAGAAAAAAATCTGAGAGATAGCAATATCAAAACATATCCTCTCCCAAGAAAGAGAAAAAAATCAGGTACAATATAAAATGAAAACAAAAAAAGCAGATGAGAAGAACCACAGTTATTTTGGAAGTTCTTTGATAACACCTACAAATGTAATCCAAAAGGAAATCATCTGGCTTGGTTCTGCTTTCCTCATTCAGATCAAAATGCCATTTGTATTGCATCTTTGCTTTTTATTTTGCTAGCAATTGTATTTCCATTCAACTAACTGCAATATAATTGTATTAAAAATGAATAATTGAATTAGTCCTTTAAAATGATGTTTAAAAGAAACTATAGAGTAACCAGTGCACAAAGGAAAACTAGACAGAAGATTAGTATTCATTTGTGTTTGTCTGACAAATAAGGGCCAGATGTATACAAAGAGAGATATTAATAAGAATTCGCTATAACACCAAGCCAAACTATTTCATATTAAAAATTATTAAAGGAAGAGACACTTCATAAGGGGGAAAAACAAAACCAGTAAGCTGGGATTCTGTAAAACAGCACTGGTTTTAAATTGAGTGACCAATAAGACAAATCTATCCATTTCATTGTAAAGTTGCAGACTAGAATTTGAATTCAGACACTTGCAAATGCATTCCTTGTTTTAAAAACTGTTCCCCCTTGTTTTACATTTTCTTTTCCATGTTTGGAGATCCACTTCCATAGCAGCCGGGTTAAACATATTTTTTGATTGGCTATTATGTAGTGGACAATTGGAAATGCATTGTGTTGATAGCTAGCTATTTGAAATTTTATTAAAGGGAAAATTAAGAAACTCTGTGTAAGGGGTCAGACTTAATGGCAGTATGTTAACTTGACCAAAACTGAAAGAGTCAGATTTTAAGAGTTGTGCTTTCAGGCTGTACATTTGAGTAAAAACAGAGAAGATAAATAGAGTGAAAGATGAAAAACAAAATCATAAAAAAATATATAATCAAACACTACTTCAACATGAAAAATCAAGGTAGCATTGCGAGCAGATGCAATAAACATTAAAGATATTTGGGACTATTGTTTTTATTGCCTAGAAAATAACTGTGATTCATTGTTCTAAATTATGTAAAGATTTATAGATAATGGAAGTATGAACTGTATAAACATAAATGTGTTTGCCTTCCATTCAACATATTCTATATTAATATAAAGCAGGGTTAAATCACTGTAAATTCAGAAAATACTATTTTATTTCCTCTATAAATTAATTCAAGACATGAGAATGTCATTCTGAAAATTTTAATATACAATTTAATATTTTATTAACAATGTTTAAGAAAAAGATTCTTATGTTTCAGTAGTCTTGTTACAAGGCACTACAAAATGTGATAGGAAGCACTGTAAGGCAGCAAGTTCCTATGGCTTGGCATAAAGACTTTGAACAAATTAAAACAGTCTAATGCTCTTAGCGTTTTAAAATTCATTACATCAGTGGGGGGAAAAAAACCTCTAAAAGTGCCTGATCCAGTATGGCTGGCATCGACAGACTTTGTTTTTTTTTAAGGAGAGCTTTGTCCCTGTGAGATGTATAAGAAGTGACACTGCAGAGTTGGAGAACAACAGCGCCCAAACCCCAGGTCTCCAAGAACCTCGTGAATAAGCTGAGCACCTTAAACTGACATTGAATTAAACAAGAATGGAAGGTACTGAACATGCATTGAATTCAAGAGTAGTTGAGTTTCTCAGCACTTTGACAGATCAAGACCCCAATTTTTGTTGTGTCTTTTATAACAAACAATGCCTCAAGGCAAGTACATACAGTAGGAATTTTGCATAAAGTTAATTGTTCACTACACATAAAAATGGCTCTTTAGTTTTAATGAGGCTCAGACACACACTGACCCAGTCATGTTATTTCCTGGTATGTGGACTTCTTGGTATTATCAACAGTACAAACTAATTTGGAGTAAGATTTTTTTCCTCTCAGGTTAGAGAGAGGTGTGATAGGAACTGAGCCCATGCAGGCCTGCATTAATTCTGCAAGGGAAGTGGGATAGAACATTATGCCTCAATGGTTGCAGCAGGTACTATGCATTTTACTATAATTTCTTCTTGCAAATGTGCAAAAGGCATGCAGGTTTTCTTGCACAAATCAAACAAAGAATAAACAGTGCACATTTTTTGTGAAGCAGTGAGAGATATTTGTTAGCATGTGATCAAAGAGTTCTGTCACAGTTTTGCATGATATATAGTGCTAAAGTAACTGGCATATTTAATCTTATTACAGCGTGAATATTCAGAAATATTCTTGCATTGGCGTTAGTAAATCTTTAGAGAAGTTTCTTACAGGAATGCACAGAAAGTAAACAAATTTATAATGAACCTGTATTTCCTTTGGAGAGTTTGGTAGCCTTTTCAAACAGCTTGCTTCAATATGGTCTATTATCCAAAATTCTCCTTGTAATGATACTTAAGACCAGTGACTTAAAATTAATATAAGGTAGTTGGGATGAAAACCCTCTGTGCACAGTATAATTCTAGTAAATGACAAAATAATTAAATAACACTTGCAACAGACTCCAAAGGCAGACGTTTATGACATTGCGATGTTGGATGGTGTGTGAAGAGGAGAAAAGAGCAGCTTCTGCTCTGAGGTGCCTTCACTTACTGGTTCTATTGGAATGTCATCTACCAAGGCACAGAATTTAATCTATATGTGGTAGAAGCATAACTCCTATGGAAGTGGTTCTAGCACTGTGACCGTTGGTTGCTTCCATTCAGTTAAAATGAATACTCCAATTTTGCCTTTATCTAGGCTCTGGTCCATAGATCAGGAGGCATTATAGCTTTTTTACTGAAGAACCATTACTGCAGGATTGCCCTTGGTTTTCAGATCATGGGGATGTTTGTTCAATCAGAGCACGACTTTTGAGAGTGGGTCATACTAGATTTAAGTACCACATTGATGCATGAAATCAAGAGATTTTAAAAACTTACGCTATAGCATGTGGAATTTTGCTTGACCAGCTTTAAGGCTAATGCAGATAAAAGTAGAGACGTGGTGACTTGAATGTATATTTGAGCTACCGGTTTTTGCAAGGGTGTTTTTTGGCATAGATTGCATTTTCTTACGTGGCTCTGAGTCACAAACATTTAATGTGCAGTGATAAGAACTAGTGAAGAAAATGGCTAACTGATTTTCCACCAATATATATATCTGGTTAACAAAATTTATATTTGCGCGTAGAAGTGCATGGTTATGTGCTTGGAAGGATATATTTTATATTTCTTTTTTCTATAGTCTTGACTTATCAGGGTAATTCTTGAATAGAATAAGTCCTCCTATAAGAAAATTTGAATAAGTGCAAATTACTGTTTTCTATAGTTTTCTTTTTAACAGATCCATTTTTTCCTCTCAAGTGAATGTTTTGCTAGGGAAGGAGGAGAGATTAACGTGTTTCATCCCCTTTGCTCTATTCCTAATTCTTAATTATACAGACTCAAAGGCTTTTACTCATTCCAGGTATATATGTAACTGGTTTTGAAAACATTCGTGCATGTTAGAAGAGAAAACTCAACTCGACCTTTTCTCCATCAATACTATCTATAATTATCCCAATTTGTTCTAAATTGCTTTCTGTCAGAGAAATCAGGCCCATTCTTAACACTAATGAATTTTCTACTGAAACCTGTTTGATTTCACAGATAAGAGTTAAATCTAGTGAAAAAAGGGCAAAATAATGCTTAAAAACTACTCTTTATCTGGTGAGAAGTTATCAATACTCTTATCTCACAAGTCTGAAAGTCAGAAAAGGGTTTTTCTCTCTACTAGTGTAATTTCTGGAGATCCAATATACTCTTCCCATTTGGCTCAGATCCTGCTTGTTTTTCTATGTCAAGTAGTAGATGGAAGCTTATGGTGTGAAAAAAGTAAAGAAAACCTCGACAGATACCTTTGTTAAATATTTTATAAAGATGTCAGTGTTATGAATCTGCCTGTTTTCTTTCGTCTCCAAATTAATAAAATTAAGTGTAGATCTCTTCAAGAGATACTTTCAGAAGTAGGAAAAAATCTGTAAGGTCCTTATCTAAATTATTTTCATATGTCTAAGAGACTGTTAGTGATGAAATTCCTGGAGAAATTAAGGACAATCTTCCTTTCTTCTGAACAATTTAGTCATGTTCCACTGGCCATGAACTGAACCCTTGATTTCAAATTTGGGTTATCAAAATATTCCTAAAGTGATCAATATTGAAAATACAACATTATGCCTCACTGTCTGTTTAGTTTTAAATGGTGTGGGATAGACATATTAAACTTTGATTTAATATTTATAAATATTACAATTTTTCCATTTCTGCTACTGAAGGAGGTCCCTCCTAGAGGCAATGGCCACTTTGAGCTTCTACTGCAGCCACATATGATCTGACTCCTCTGTCTGTAACAACTCCTCATTTGTAAGGGAAACCTGGATCATCAGCTTGTGCTCCTAAGAGTGTTTTCTAGTGATGTTTCCTCCATCAAAACCACAGCTAATTCTCAGAGGAATGGTGTATCTGGAGCAAAGCACCAGTGTGAGGGGCCAAGTGGAGCCACAAAGGCAGGACACATGTAGATCATTGTAACCCCTTGGCCAAACTTGAGTCTCAACCAGGCAGCAATTCACTAACACAGTTTCCCTGGGCTTAGCTCTGGCGTTAACTCACTTGCAGCTGGACAGGGATCATTTCATTGCAGCTCATAGGCACAGCTAACATAAAATGAGTGTGTATGGACCCAGAGAGATCATCTTCACCCTGATGTTTATGAAAGGCTAGGTATTGAGAGTAATTAGTAACAACGAAAATCCTCTATAAGAGAATGGGCTATTAGCAGGGGTACATAAAACAGGTCCCTGAACATTATATGAACTCCCTGTTCCTAATAGCTTGACCTGATAAAGCTCACAGCCTAGATTTTGTACACAGGCGTAGCCCCAGAAAGGGAGAGCTCAGCAGATAAGGATCAGTAGAAACACAGCTACTCTTTTTTTCTCTGAAGAAAAATCAATATTATGGAGTTTTTTCCTTCTTTGGCTTTAGCACCTTGGTTCAGAGCTAGAAATACTAATCCCTACACTTCAAAATGCTCTGAAGTTTCCTTCACATACTTTCCCAAAGATGAACTTTTACCTAGTGCTGTGTGAAATCATTCCCTATTCCACTGAAATGTGAAAGTGCACCCAGAAAAGGCATAGAGAAAAGATAAGTAAAAAAGTAAGACTTGTTTAAAGAGGAAGGGGTTGAGTTTTGTATGCACCTTACCTGACTTTCTTACAACTTCTGACTGCTGATTTTGCTATTTATTTGTGAACAATGATATCTGTTCTCTATTGCCATTTTGCCCATTACATATTGAAGGATTTTATTTCTGTGCTATTCCAATGTTTAATCATTTAAATTTTATTGGTCTCATTTGAACAGAATTTTCTTTTTCAGAACAAGACAAATATGTATTTCAACAAGTTTATCAATTTAATTGTTTAGATGATAGGCGTTCTTGATAGGAAATTATAAACATTAATAATACTTTATGAAATAAAATAAAACTAGAAAACTTGTTTCTTTTCATTCTTTATGCTACCAGCATTTAATATGTTGTAAATGTTCAATTGGCTTGTAGATTTGTAAATTATTTTTCCTCTATGTAATTGACTTTATAACTGTAGCTATGGAGCTTGCAAAATACCCCACCATCTAAATATTAATGCAGTTAAAAGAAAAGTAGAGTTCCTTGGAAAATTATACACCTAATTATTTTTTGGTGCTCCACACCTAATGATTTTTTGGCGCTCCACACCTAATGATTTTTTGGCTATAAATAGATTTCCTCAAAGATGCAACAGGAATAGTGAATTTAAAATGGCTTGGTTTGCAATGTCTATGCAGTATTGGAGTTTTAGGAAGCCACACCAGAACTGTGTAAAACTGAAGCTTATATTCATTATTCATATACATTAGACAGCAGGAGAAGTAAAAGACCCACACAAAAACTGTGATGGCCTGTGCAATTGTCTGCACTCACATGCCTTTTTGCAAGAGTGTGGTGATTGATGTGCTAAGTACTCTAAAAATCATGTAACTCTTTTCAGAAATTTTGCAAAACAGGAAGAATGTATAACAAGCTGTATTTTTTAAAGTATCTTTAACTTATCTCTGTCCTCTTTACAGGCAAGGAATTCCTTTTTCTGTGTCAGACAAGGGTTATTCTTTCTTGTATAGTTCTAAGTTTCTTTTCATTCATCCTTTCCCCGTTTTTCATCCTGAAAGGACAAGTTACTGTCACAAAGAGTCCCCTACTGTGCTTGCTTTGACAAGAATATGCCACTGTTCAGTGGCTTGATTAACCTGTTCAGTTACTTAGAGGCAGGGGACTACCATGTGTGCCAAATGGCCTGGAGATTTTTTAAGAGAAAAGTGAATGGTAAGGTTGAAAGATGAAGGAAGCGAACAATATTTGAACAACTTTTTCTAATGCTTCTAGTGAAGGTGTCTCCCTTTCATCTCCTAAAACTGATTGTAGTTGAGGGAATATTTGAATCTCAAGCCGCAGTGCCTTCAGAAAGGATGCACATGTATGATATACCATAATACTCCTTGGTATATATTGTTTCTTCTTATGCTTGTAAGTTCCACCTCCATGGAGTTTCTACATTTGTGAGACACAAATGCAGCAATCTACAATCCTTGTTTGCTTGTGCCCCAGTAGGCTTTTGCTCTCCTGGTTCTTTCACTAGATCCTCTTTAGCATTCCCATCAAATTGAAGCTTTTTGGTTTCTCCTTGGTGGCTCTGAACTCCTTAGATCTGACTGCCCATCTCATGTCACTTCTTTCTAGTATAGTACCTGCTCCTCACTTTGATGCAGTAACTTCCAACCTTCCTTCCAGCTTTCCATGTGTTAGGAATGCTTTTCTTGTACATGTACTTTCTTTCCTACTGGCTCCTTTTACTTGTAACCCTCACTGCCTTTCTTAGCAACCTTCCTCCTTTTAGAACCATTCTCAAAACATTTTTCTTCTCAGTATGACAGCTGAAAATCTATGGAAAATACCACATATTTGGAACTGTGAAAGGATATCTGAGCTAAGTCATCACCTTCCTGACACTGTGACTTGGGATAGGAACATCTCAACAGAAGGAGATATCTGAAACAATTCAGATGAATTGCAGATTAGAAATGCCCATTTCTTTGCAATGGTGTGAAAGGGAGCATGGGGTCAGAAAATTCTGAGGACAGAAAATTTACAGAAGAGCAACCTCAGCATACTAAGCCCTGTACTTAGTTATTTAAATAACTGTGAACACATGTGTAATGCTACTTGCTAAGTTTCAGATCTAAGGGAATACTGACAATATTTGACTAAACATGCAAAAATAAACCAATCAAAATTAAAATACAAAAAGGGGAAAGTTTAGCTTTTCTCTCTCATCTATCTATGCTAAGTTAGAGGAAACTTACATTTCTTTTACTCTCTGAGTTGAAAGCCACAGGTGAAGAAAGGAAGACCTGAGGAAGCCTAGTATAAACAAGAGGTGGATTGTGTCCACATCCTTAATTTGATCCTGAAATTATGATCCGAAAAATTATTGAACATTTTCAATAATATAATTGCCTTCTCTACTACTCTTATTCCTATTTCCACTGGTTTTATGACTGGAGATGTTTCGTCTATTATGCATGTTACTGTAGAATGAGGAAAAAAAATTGACTCTGTAGGAAAATGTAACAATTTTGTATAATGCAAATGGCAGCTGGAAAGGACATTCAGCTAGTCAAAAAGAATAACTGAAATACATTTGTTAGGGAAGGCAGAATTTTACAAATCAGTAAAGGCATTTTTTTCTCAGTCAAAAGATTTTTCTGTTTGAAATTCTGAAATGCTTGATTAATGAACCAATTATATCATTCAGAAAATCAGTTAAATTGTGTTTTTAAGCAAAATATTTTCTTATGGGTATTATAAAACTGATTAATAAAGCTGTACCTATTTCAGTTCTTTAAACTTCAGGTTTAGCAACTTGTGCCATTAAAGTTATAGACCTTTCATAAAGTAAAATTATAGAGTAAAATTAATTATTAATTTAGGCCCTAGAGATTATAGAGATCTAAATTGGAGGTATTATTATTATTAATGTTTAACTAACTGGATAAACTGTAATTACCTGTGTATTTAGTTGAAAAATTTAGAAACAGTTTTAACAATGCAATGTTCAAGAAATTAGTTGCAATTTACATAAGGATATCTGTCTCAGGAGCTGTTTGATCAATCATTTTAAATCCCAACTCAGTTCTTAGCTACTGCTTGGATGTCTGTCTTATTTGATAGAGCCACAAACTTTTGGGTCTTAAAACTATATACAAAAATAGGGATGTGACCCTTCAGAGCTGAGTGCTGTATTGCCTAGTCTTCGGTTGTCTAGCCCTTAGATACAATTCAAATGCATAAATTAGGCACAATTTCTCTAAATAATGCATAGGAGTAACACCTTGCAATGGCCATTGACAGACTGTGAGAAGTTGTCTTGAATCTAACCCTGTGTCTAATAGAAGAGCCAAGTTTGAACACGGAGGTGACTTCTATATAACACAATTTGGACTGAAAAACTGATCTAATCACACATGTCTTCTAGACAGCCGTTAATATGAGGGGGGGTTGAAGGAATATTTTTCCATGCACGTTTTGGGATTAGGGTGCCCTAATCAACCAATATAGGTTAGCCCAGCAGGGGACAGAGATTTGCCCTTTTCTTGGACCAGAGGTATTTTGCAGCCAGGGAGGCATTCACAGGGACCAAAGCTGCATCTCCCTACATTTAGGACATCCAGCCAATGAATCCTAGATGATTATCATTACCTTTTCTTTGGTACTTTCAGCTTCGGATATAGAGAGCCTCTTGCACATATAACCATTTCATATATATGTTTGCATGTATGCATACAATTATATATAATTATATATGCAATTATAAATATACAGTTCCTACTAAATTGCAGTGTGTCTTGGGTATTCCTTGTTTTGGTATAGCATATTCCTCTGTTTAGTAATTGTCCTTTAGTCATTCTTCTTGTTTAAGTAAATGTTTAAAAACTCCAAAGGATTAGTGTAAAAACCTGTCTTTTATTTTACTGTTTATCCCTCAATGTGTTTCTAACCATTTTAATAGTTTTTGACTAGATGAACTTAATGGTGTTAGTTAGAAACACTTAAATGTATACTCTGTACAACATTATTTAAAAAAAAATAAATTCTTTAACCTTCATGATTGCAAATTGTGAGTATCTTGCCTGCATGAGAAATACACAGAAATCATAACTAACTACCCTCTCTGTATCCTGGACAAGTAGATTTAAGAACCTCAGAAAAGTCATGCTAAAGCCCTACATGTTGCATTAGAGGCCATTATTTGATAAAAAGTGCTAAGGACATATCTTTCTGGCAACCTTCCCATTTTCCAAGTTTATAAATGGTAGCAGGACAGCAAAGGAAGTACTTCTTGACTCTCTGCAAAATCTTTTCTTAAATGTGATTTCTGTTCATTCAGGTGGATTAAGGAAATTCCTTCATTTCACAGGGCAGAGGTGGTGTGCTTCAGTTCTGTGGCTAATTCTTCAGGCTGTAAATGAAAACTTTGTTTTCCATGCAAAATTCCTGCTTTCAAGAGCTCTTTGCTTTTACTGAAGTTGGACTACATTATAAGGGTTCACAAAGCCAGGAGGAATAAAAGCAAGGAACCCATCTCCATAACCTAGTGAGACTGGATTTCACATGTGAGGCAGTGTTTCCCAGAAATTTTCTGTTTCTGAGAGGCCATAAACAGCTCCTCTTCCTCTTTCTCTCATGATTAAAAGAAGAGCAACTGTGGCCACCTCTCCAGTAGGAAATCCAGTCCTACCAGGCTGTTTCCTTTGTGGTGGATCCTGTTTTAAGGACCTTCAATCAAGTGCATCATAAGCCTTACAATAAAGCCTTTTGAAGACATAGTATCACATAATCAATTAGGCTGTCAAAGACCTCTGAGATCACTGACTTCCAAGCTATGACCAAACACCCCCATGTGAACCACACCATGGCACTAAGCGTGTCTTCCAGTCCAGCTTAAACACCTCCAGCGTCCAATGACAGTGACAATGGCTCCACCACCTCCCTGGGCAGTCCATTCCAATGCCCAATCACCCTTTCTGTGAAGAAGTTTTTCCTAATGCTCAACCTAAACCTCCCCAGGCTTATGACAGCTTATGGCTGTCCTCTTGTCCTGTCTCTGGTTACCTGGGAGAAGAGATTGACTCCCACTTGGCTGCACCCTCCTTTCAGGCAGTTGTAGACAGGAATAAGGTCACCCCTTGAACCTCTTTTTCTCCAAGCTAAGCAACCCCAACTTCCTCAGCTTCTCTTCATAAGACTTGTGCTCCAGACCATTCATCAGCTTTATCACACTTCTCTGGGCACACTCCAGCACCTCAAAGTCCTTCCTGAATTGAGGGGCCCTGAACTGGACACAGCACTCAGGTGCAGCCTCTCCAGTGCTGAGTACATGGGGAAATCACTGCCTGGCCCTGCTGATACAGGCCAGGATATCATTGGCCTCGTTGGCCACCTGAACATATGCTGGCTCATGTTCAGCATCTCTCAACAGCCAGATCCCCTGAGTTTTCTGTCCTGTAGATTTCTGTTCATCTAATTCATTAATCTAATAATTATTGCCCTTGAAAATAAGAGAAATTAATGAGAAGTGAGAAGTATGTGATCTCTGAAGAAATGTATCTTGAGAAGTTGGAAAGCTGCACTTGCAGTTATAAAACCAGTTTATTAAATTCTTTACTTTCTTAGCACTTGTGTTTTTCTCTCATGAGTGAGGTTTAGCTGGTGCTACCTCCTCTGTATGCCAGCAATGAAGAGGACAGTGGGCGCTAACTTACCTTTTGTCTTTGCCCCTTTCTGACTTTTACCTTTAAGGAACAGGGCTATGAACTTGTGACCTCAGTGGGGTCTATTCACTCTCAGCAGGGTGAATGGTATGGAAAGACTACTAGGTGTTTACTGTTTTGTAATCCTATCAGCACAGGTGTATAATGAGGTGTTTGAATGCAAGGAGAGAATTTATTATTTGAGCCATAATTATCTTTTGTTCTGGAAATCTTTCTGAGAATATGAGAACATAAGACAAGAGCCTTTTAAGAGACAGTTTGAAGACTGGTGTCTGGCTCTACTACCTGGATGCCTGGAAATTCAGAGGTCCTTTTGCAGCTATTAATTGCAAATATCAGCTTCCGTGACATTTGATTGTTATAACATTGAAAGGGAGTTAATAGCCTTTCATCAAACAGACAAGATATGTATGGCGTCTGAAACCCACAACTAGACTGGGTTCCAAATGAACCTGTGATGTTGTGGAAATGGAAGTGGGTAAACAAAAAAATGGTAGTTCAACCATTGTAAAATTAGTATTGTCTGGTCTACTTTAATTTCCTTATAATCCTTTGAACACTGGCTTTGTGCACTGACACTGGACTTCTTTATTTGTACTGGTGTTAATTAACATGGCCTCCTCGATAATCAGCCTATCTTTGTTAAAATGAGAAGCTTATGCACAAAAAGAGATGTTGTGTACAGGTGAGGACTAAGCAGAAAAACGTTGTAGCAATTTGCTGAACACGGAGGCTTATTGAGGATGCAGTCCTGAATAATACACACTAGCTTTGCTCTTCCCCCTTTAGTGTGTGTAGAGAAGCCATGAATCATTCATGGTCTCCCAGCTGAGCGGGGCTTCAAAGGGGCTGGTTGTGATTGGGTGTCCTGGGTGAATTGCTGCTCTGCAGAAACGCCTGCACCCTCAGCACTGGAGGGGTGAGGAAGCACTTTCATCTGGGCCTCCAAAGTGTTTCGGGTCACAGTTCACCAGGAGATAACGATGTAGATGTACATTCAGAATTAGATGCAGAGATACCTGTGTAGTGCGGTGTGGAAAAGTGAGCCAGTTAGATCCCCAGTGGATGCTGTGAATCAATTACTGTGTTCTGAATACAAGGTTGGCTGCAGGGGATAAACAGATGTCAGAGAATTTTTCCTAATAAGACCATAGTAATAGAAGAGCACTGTCAGCTTCGTTTTACATTCAAAATCTCATTTCCTCTTTATATGACCAATTTTATTAGGCCTCTAAACAAAGATATTTTATGTAACTGATAGCTATATAATGAGAATAGTATCATTAAATTTCTTTTTTTCTTTTTTAACAAAGACTGAAAGAGAAAGCAGAAATGAATCTTGACAAAGTTAGAAAGAAGGTGTGTAATTTAGAAGGCTGGATGATCATTTCTTATCCCTTCCAATGAAAGACAGAATTGAGTGGCTTGTAGCTGCCTTTTATGCTGAATCATAATCACCTACATTCCAGAGCAAAATATTCTTACAGCCAAAGTTGGTGATTAGCTTGTACTGTTCTCTGTACTTTCTGCATATTTTGTCAATGTCTGGTACATAAAGCTGTGATCAGAAACAAGAAATAGCTTTGGATTTAGTTAATAAATCTTACAACAGGTCACACATTGCAGTTTGCACCATATTATCAGTATTTTTCATTTCTGTACAAAAATCAAAATATCAAGGGGTAAGAATACACTGTGTCTTTCTGAAAATTTTGAGAGTAAAAGCAGTGAATTAATAGAGATACTTATTACCTATCATGTTACTCTTTCAAGTAGAACACAAGTACCATATAACTTGTATACAATTTACAAATACTGAAACACTAGATTAAGGGGATATTCTTTGATGCATCATGTTCATAAATTGTTCACATAATTGTTCATTATACTAAGCATTTTTCTTTTCTGAAAGAAATAGATGCTGATATTTTTAATTCATACTATTGCCATGAAGACATTGTAGCTTCATGCAGCAGAAATCAGAGCAAAATTTAGCTTTGAATATTGATTTACAATGAAAGCTTTTTAGTGTAATGCCTAAACTCACAGCATATCTCATACAAAATCTTAATTCCAAACACTTCACAAGAGGAGAAACAAAAGAGAACTGCAGACAACATTCAGAACATTTTTGACAAACAGGTCAGCCATCTGAGTACTTCTATGAAATTATGATCATATACAGCTCATACTTGCCAAATTCAATTCAGCAGTATTTGGGTAAATAAGGCATAAACATAACTCAAGGTTTTGTTCCCTGAAATTAGTTCAAGCAAGACAGACAAAGACATGACCTAAAACCCTATTGCTGAGTTACCTAAACCTGGCTTTTGCTCCCTCCCCAGGTCTGACACATACATGGCAACTAAAATTCAAAAGTGTGTCTCTTGAGACAACCATATATTGATAATATGTCCCTGTGCAGGTGGTAACACAATGCTGCAGTCCATAACCTCTCCACGTCAAGACCTGAGCAGTTCTCCAATTTTGACTTTCCTGAGGTTTGTCTTCATTGGAAACTTGGAAACAATACGAGCCACAATGATACTACAACTCCTCCTCAAACCTGGCTGTCCCTAGGGTTTCTTTCCAGGAGCAGCTCTGCCGTAAACCCTAATCATTGTGCTAGCACCACTCCCCTGAGTATGAGGGCTGCAGCCTTCCCAAGCCACTGTTGGCCACATTCATCATTGCTCCTCTGTCACAGACCATGTTACCAACAATACAGCAATCACAGCAAGCAGGGGAAAGGCAGCAGTCAGAAACTTATTTCAGAATTGTTCTCTCCCTCTCCCAATTCCTTTAAGATCAGGATATGCAATTGTAGTAGCCTCAATGCGTCATCTATAATGATGCATTATCTAACATTGCTCTCAATCTGTAAATTACAGTTCGTGTGCTGCAGCTCAGTGCTGGGAAGGAAGTTAACACCTGGCTTACCTTCTGAAACCTTTCTAACAATTCATCTTTATTGGAAAGCTCTGCTGTTTCTCTCCAGATGGGACAAACAGGGGAGCTCTATGTCCACATTCATGATTTGCCTTCAAAACAAGCCCTGGTGTTTGTTGCTGAGGTGGCATAAACTTGGACATTCATGATCTTCAAGATGATCATAAAATCAAGTGTGGAATTTTAATGGCTGGGGTATTTTCAGAATTCTGTGACACAGGCACTTCAAAACCGTGAACAAGACAATATATGTTAAGTAGCTGCATAAATTTTTTAGATGAAAAGGCTGATGACTGCTTAGTCATCAGTCTCTCCTGAATTTGAATTCCTGGATTTTCATGTATCCAGATCTCTAAAATATTTGCAGGAACTTTGTTGTCAGAGTTCCACTACAGCCTTGCAAATACAAACTTAATTCATGAGGAAGGAACTGTAGAATTTCCTGCTGCTAGTAGAGTGATGAAAAAACCAGTATAATCTTAGTCGTTTGTGCTTAACTATGTTTGAAACTTGTTGAAATTCAGTCCTTTTTCATTTAGAAATAAAAGATCCTACATATTTTGCACATCAGTGAAAGTCAGTGTAACATCTTTTGCTCCAGTGGTATTGTGCCAAATTTTAACACCCATGGACTGAATACAAATAAAGTTCAGAATTTCTGGTATTCAGCACTAGAGCCATGACTCTGTGGGGCATTGTCTCTCACTAGTGACAATATTATCAGTTCACAGGTGTCCAGTGTACAATAGTATTTGGAAAAGTTACATGAAAAAAAATGACAAAAGGGAGAAAATGACAATAACATGGAGACTTCAGGGGCACTCATATTCAAGAGACATTACTGGGAAGAAAGGTCTACGTGTTTCTGAATAGTGCTTTTTGCAGCATTAGACTCACTTTTAGTTCTTCAATCCTGATTTGTAACAAGGAAACACTTGGGATCTTTTGGGATCTGTGCCATAAGGAAGGCACAGGTACTCAAATCTGGTTAACTGTTCAGTAAGAGTAACAGAGGTGGTAGTAGCTTTCTTACATTCCTTTCTGAAACTGGGAACCCAGTGATGCAGCTCCTGATGAGCTCTTTACACTGACCTCAGCAGACAGTGGAAATCACCTCCATGGTGATGTCCAACTTTTGTTCTCCCTTTTCTAGGATTTTCTCAAGCAAGCAAGCAAACCTAATCTTCCACCTGCACAATACTGGGCTTTCTAGATGGTACACAAAAGTTCACTGAGAGAGGTAACATTTTGATGTTTTTCCACAGCAGCGAGCTTTTACAAGCAGTATGTACAGGTGGTGTTGTCAAAGGCAGCACATATGAATGTCACAGTGAGTCTTCAGGTTGTACAGCAGCCATTCATGCTAAAACATACAGATGTCTACAGCCAAGGTGTGTGGGTAAGCTCTGCTAAGGTTTCCATGAAGCCTTGGTACCCTCATTTTCAGTGTCTTCTGCAGAGGCCTATTATCAATACATTTCTTAAAGATTCTCATAGACATTTTTTCAGATTCTATTGAAAAAGGAGATGAAGGAAAAGGCAGAAGAGAGCAACTTAAAGAATCTCTCAGGTTCTATTCACAGGATCAAAAAACGGCAAGGTAAGGGTGTAGACTCCATGCATGTGATATATGCCTTTGCACAGCATATCAGAAAACATTACAGTGGGAAGGGAAATAAATGAATGAACAAAAATATTTTCCTTTAGTGATGATATTGAGTGAGGCTGTTTAACTTTACATGTTGTAAACCTAGAATGTTGTTCACTGATCCGTTTACTTTTATACACACTAGTTTTGAAGTTTTCCTGTGAAGATCTAATGATACAAGAAAAGAAAGTTACATAGAAAGAGGATTTATCTTTCATTTAATACAGCTGGTAAAATAATAATATATATTTCTGGGTACATATGCATTTTCTGAAATCTCTTTCAAACTGACATGTTCAGTGATATACTTATTTCAAATAAATTCTGTGCTTGTGCAGAAAGATCTTTCTCTGGGCATTCATCTGCCATGTAGAAATCTGTTCAGGTCCAAAGATTATGGTTTAAACTTCCAGTCTTTTCTGTCATGATGGGTTAATATGGCATTACGTGGAGAAAACTGAAATGATAATTTGTCTTAAACATGAAAGCTCAATACCATCAATTTTTAGGTGTTTTGGAAGCATTGCCTCTTTGCACAGCTCTTATGTCTTCAACATGCCTATTTAAATGGGCAAATGGAGTTTACAATCTGGTTGTATATTGTCATCAAGAAGACCCTTGAGCTTGGAATTTGTAAGGCTTGAGACAGTGTACGAAATCATAGTGGTAGTGAAACATTTTCTCTGGTACACTGTATTTGTCTAGATACTCAAATTTGCTGGTCAGTTCCCTCCTTCTGTTTCTCTCTTTTTCTGAAAAACTTAAACCTGTAGTTGGTCCAGTAAGATACATTGCAGGCAAGTGACTAATAAGTTTAGCATTGAAAAAAAAAGAATAAAAAGAAAAGAATTATAACTCCAGACACAACTGGCATTACTCTTTCCATCTTTGCTAACAGGTTTGAACTACGGGTCAAACATTCATTTGACATCAATCAGAAAAAATACTTTAGATTTAAAGATAGGAGGGTCTATTTACTCTGGCTGAAAAATCTACACCCAATACAAAATTAATCAGAAGGGAAACCAAAACTATAATTTTACTGAGATCAAGGGGAAGCTTCAGATTCATTTTTAGAGACAGAGTTTGCAATGCATGCTGTAGGGAATAAAATACGTGGGTTTAATTATCAACAACAGGCCTAAGGACACAATCAGATTAAATTTAAACATGTGTGTAAGGAACAAAATAAATATAGATATAAGGAGATGGGAACAGATACAAATCAATCTCGAGGGAGGTGAGAAGGGATTAATAATTAAAATGTGTATACTACTTGTTTATTCTCAGAGCTGTACCTGTGAGCATGACAAGTATGACTTCCCCAGACTTTATGACGCTGTGTCAGAGTTTCATGAGGGATTGAAAAAGGATTTAATAACTGAGATCAGCTTCAGCAGTAGTAAACTATCAACTGTTTGAGTTTATCACAAAACTCAAATGCATGATGTCCAACAGTCTCCATCTTAAATTGTCTGTACAAATATGTAGCGACTTGAAAAAAATTTCTCCCCATTTTAAATTGCTTTGTTTTGTGCAAAATTATTGCCGTCTTTTCTAGCTTAATGCAGAGTTCTAGACATGTCTACACAGACAAATAAAAGTCAGAGGAGTCAAATACTACAATCCTGAGTACCTACAGAATTAATTTTCAACTTATTTCCCAGTTTTTTGAGGACTGCTTCAGCTAATTTTCTCCAACACATCTTCTCTAGAGAGTATGTCCTAAGCATTTTGGATGTGATCCAGTTTGTGCCACTTGACCTTAGGGCCAAGTATGTCTTTTACTCTTTTTTTCCCCAAAAATATTACTAGAAATGGGATTAAATATTTATCTTTGCAAGACAGGTACAGGACCAGCATGAATTTTCTCATTTTCATTTCATATGAATTCATAATAATTATCAGATTTTAAAGGTAGTGTATAATGCTTGTAAGTGTGTGACTCTGGAAAGGCCTTTAGATTGTGGGGGTTCGAATGGATGTTTATTTTCTTCAAAGATCTTTGATTTTTTTGATTTTTTTATTTTTTTATGTTGTGGATTTTCTTTCACATGCCTCCAATTTTTCTTATTACCTTGATTTTACAGCTTGTCTCAGCTATTGCTGTCCTGTTAATATCACATTGCTCTGTCTCAATTAAAAGTACATCTGCGCTAAGAAATCCTTAATGCTTGATTCTGTTTCACTTTTCCCCCTTCTATTAGAATTATTTTCCTCTGTATATCTTTCATCACAATGTTAAATGTTTCCTGCATGGCCTGTCTTACACTGGTGACCTATCATGAAATGGAATATCAGATTTAAAGTGTCCTGTGGCCCTGATGATTTTAATCCAAGAGCTGTAAGGTCTTCCAATCTCTCCCTTTCCTACATATTATGAAGTTCCAGCTGTAAGGATGAAGCTTTCCCACAACTGCAACAAAAGAAAAGAGGATGCACACTCAGCAGAACTTGCTAAAGGTAAACAAATAATGAAAAAGATGACCTTAAGGGGTGTCCTCTGGGAAAGAGAGAGGAATACAGCTTTAAAGATGGGACTTCATGTATTAACTTGGAAGGTTCTGAGACACTGTGCTAATAAATATAATGTAAAATTCAGAATGTGAAGGATCAACAACAATTAAGCATATTGAGGTCCGGTAAGGACATATGATAACTCCTCTACAAATGGAATTTAAAGACCTTCATTTTGTAGAGGCTTTTGATTTTATGTAATGTGGAATAGAGAGAACCCAATGCAGATTACCTACCTGTGGATAGGGCACAAAATCCATGTCAGTAAAAGCAGTGCCTCTCAGAGAGCTTCCGCAAATAAGTCTGTGATTTCTCACTTGTTAGAGAATCCCAAAGAACTGACTGCTTTATCAGTCATAGAAAAAATGTCAAGACAAAATTGACAGAATCATTTTCAGTTTTATCTTGAGACATTTTTTATTAGGTAAGAAAATCCTGATTTAGTTACTTCACAACACATGAATTGCTCCATTGATTTAATTTGAATATACCCTGCCTATTCTCATACTTTCCTAATTGCTTTAATGAAACATGGTAAAAATCTCTACAGAGTTGTACTGCAATTGTTGTTGGTGATTCCTTTTTCGTTTAAGATTCAGATTCTGTTCTCTGGTGCATAAACTAATGCTTAATTAGTTTACCATACATACACACATAGCTCTGGCTTTTGGTTTGTATAATTTCAAGATTATGTAAAGCTAAGAAATAGTGTATGTATGATGTCTGCTAAACAGTATTTCTGAAAAATGCAAATAGCTCACAAAACAGAAAAAAACATATTTTGGCAACTATATGATTGCAATAAAATCTTCTATTTTATTTTATTTTTACAAATCCTGACAACACTTGAAACATCTCCCCTGAGGTTTTGTTTTTTCCTCCTTTTGAATATATACATTTTTATATTTGTTTGGTTACTAAGACTGAGGCTTCAGACCAAGGAATTGGAAGTTGCAGCCTTTCGACAGCCATTGCTTTATTCTTCTATCATGAAAAGGATCCTAAGTAAAGAACACCAGCAGTGACTTGCATCGCTCCTGGGCATTTTTTTGTTCTTGTGATCTAAAGTCCACTTATTGTGTTTTCTGTTATTTGGAGGTCACCAAACTTTGATCACTAGGGGGTAGTGTGGGGCTTTTCCTTGATCTTAGGTTCCACATTCTTCAGCCTGATGTTTTTTGAATGTTTATATGAAAAGCTTACACTAAGTATCCTATATCTATGCATGTATCTATGCATAATGTTCAGAAATTCCTGGATTTATAAAACCATATCACACTACTAGTGGAAATTAAATGTGTAGTGTTCTGTTCACTTATTGCAAACTTTCCTGTATTCCCCTGAAGGAGACATATATTGCAAATGTCCATTAATCCTCTTAATTTTCTCTCTTCTCCCACAATACATAAATATACACATACACAAAAAAAACCCCATTCACACACATGCTTACATTTTGAACCACTAACAATACAATAACAGATTTAGAAAACTGCAAAAAGTGTGACCCCATACCCCATATTAATATTTAATCAAGTGCTCACCATATATTTCAAGTTAGTCTGAGAAAATTAATTAGCCTGAAAGATGCTTGTCCTTTAAAGGCACTGTAATCCCTTTTGAAAATGTAAATGAGATAATCCTTTGGTGAGTGCATGCAACTGTTCATTTAATTCAGTGTGAGGTTTTTAGGATGTCAGTAGAAACCCATCCTACGTCATTTGAGATTATTGGCTATAAATTTACCACCTAAAGATTTTTGTGGAGAAAAAATTGAGATAATTTGCTCCTCTTTCTTTCAGATCACTACTTCCCTTGCATAAATCTGAGTGTGACCTAAGAAGGGAATGAAAAAACCCATTGGGGACCCTTCCTTTTCTATTCTTCTTAATTGATTCCCTTGTTATCAGGAGACTAAGAGGCATTCTTGAGATCAAGGAAGGTCTAACACTATTTGAACATACTGTGAAGAAGACTATGAAATAATGGATTTCAAAAGTATGAATGTTAATCCCCCCTACCTGCTACTCTCCTGCTATCTCATAAATCAGAACTGCCTCAATTTCAGGTTGTTATAGACTAGATACCCCAGTTTGTCTCTGACAGAAATTTAAAGCTAGAATTTTTCCCTCTCTTGGTTATTGTAAAGGGCTTTTTTGGCCACTATAAATATTTTCTTGCTTAGAACTTGCCATTTTCTGGTTTCAAAATTCTGAGATTTTTTGTCTAATCTAGCTTTTTTCACCTCACCATTTTCCTAAGGCATAAATGTCAGCTTTACATATTTTTGCCTAAGCTAAACTATCGTATAGATAACCCAGTTTGTTTGGGGTTTTTTCTTAACTTCTGATGGTTATTTTATCTCTTAATAAATGACATATGCTCTTCCTCGGTGTCTCCTACTGCATCGTCTGTGAAGGATATACACTATAACTAGTCCCATGCATAAATAGTCTGCCTATGGTGGACTCTACCAGTTCTTCCTGAGTCTCGTCCTTTTTTTTCTTTTCAAATAAATGGCCAGATCCAAGTTCTAAAACACTTTCAGGACTCAATTTCCACAAAATTCTCTGAAGACCAAATATTCTTACTTACACAAGAAGCTTCAACAAAGTAAGGACTGGTAATAAGATTGTACACTTAAATGTAATAACTCTTATCTGAAAAACTGCAACTGTGTGCAGTTTTGGACACCACAATATGAAAAGGATATAAAGCCATTAGACAGTGTGAAAACGAAACCTACAGAGATGGTGAAGGGCCTTGAGGGGAAGCCCTCTGAGGAGAGGCTGAGGTCACTTGGTCTGTTCAGCCTGGAGAAGAGGAGACTGAGGGGAGATCTCATTGCAGTTACAACTTTCTCACAAGGGGAAGCAGAGGGGCAGGCATTGATTGCTGCTTTCTGGTGACTAGTGATGGGACCTGAGAGAATGGCCTGAAGTTGTGTCAGGGGAGAGGTTAGTTTGGAGGTTAGAAAAAGACAGTGGCTGAGCACTGGAACAGACTCCCCAGGGAAGTGGTCACAGCACCAAGCCTGACAGAATTCAAGAAGTGTTTGGACAGCACTCTCAGGGACATGGTGTGACTCTTGGGGTGTGTTGTGCAGGGCCAGAAGTTGGATTTTCTTGATCCTGTGTCTCCCTTCCAATGCAGGATATTCTATGATTCTAAATGAAAATTTTGAATAAAATTATTTGAATTTGTAATGTACTGGAAAACTACTGCAGTGCATCTTAAATCCTTAGGTCACTGAACTTGTATTTGTTCTGCTTGTTAAGATGGACAGACGATTGTCAATAGCTCAAGGTTTACATGTAAGAGATAAGCTTGGGAGCATAGATTCTTTTCTCTGTGGTGTTGTTTGGAGCTTCTTCAACATTTAAATGTGGTCCAGTTTCCAGAAACAAAACAATATCATATATAGGTGAGTCTGTATCTGTAAATGGATGTATATAAATGGATGTCTGTGTAGCAGTTCAGCCACAGATTCTTTATGTTTTTACTTATAAAGAGGAATATATGTGCTCATGTTTTATTTTTAATAGCAAAGGATCTATTTCACAATGTGCTTCGTTGTGTAAACAAAAAAAAATTTGAAAATTTCGATAGCAAAAGTCTTCTTCCAATGTAACAAGTGTATGAAAAATTTCTCATTGATGATATTACATTTTCTAAATATTTCCTGCTTTTTTCTTATGACCTGACCTTCCTTAAAAACCATGAAATAGCAGCTGTTCCTCACTTAATTTTTGTTGGTGACTATGAAGATAGAAAAAAAAAGGTTAATTTAGAGCAAAAATATTACCTGGTGACCAATTAAAAATTTTCATATTTCTGTCCCTCTCTCTCCTCTGACCCATCACATTCCCAGACCCTTCCCTATGGTTCTGGGTAATTTATTCTGTGTCAGTATCAGTTTTAGTCCCCTCTAATTCACTGACTGACAAGTTCACGAGATTATGTACAGTGATTTTTGTGTGGTGGTCACCGGTCCACCAGGGACTCAATGAGCTGCAAATGTCAACTTGGACTTAAACCAATGGCCTAAAGCTATAGGGTAAGGGCAGTTTCTTCTGATCCAACATAGCTCTTACAGGTGTTGTTTTCAGAAGACAGGAGTGTTAGCTGTCTTTTACAGCATTAAAATGCTTGTTTGGCATCAGGGAACCCCCTGCCCCCAGTACATGGAGGCACAGTGAGAAATTCAGGTTGTTCTACTTTTAGTGTCTATGCTTCCCAACTCACTTTCTGAAATTGGAGAGGAACTTGATAAAAGGCAAAGCAAATCTGACAATGTCATATCAGCTCTCCCCAAGGAGTTTATGCACTGGTATAAAATCACGGAACAGCAATCACCGAGCAACCAGGTTACAGCTTTGGACAATCAGTGCCTAAATCCATAGAGCAATTTGAGTTATGTACACCCTTTTGCCCCCTCCCCCCTTTTTGACCTGCTTCCCCTTATGCTGTGAAGAGAAGTGTATATTTTTGCTATTAGACTTTTGTGAGATGCACTGCACGGGAAGTGATGTGAGGTCACAGGATGGGAGGTTCACCTCCAAATAGCACCATGCAATCTGATGTGACATATACATTTAACAACCACTTCCAGGGATATTTTCAGCTAAAGGAATATACTCTGGGTACCCTGAAACCAAATCAGTTAATGTCGAATATCTAGATCATCTTTGTTTATATCAAAACATATTTATTCCTGACACAGAACACCGTGAAAACAAATCTTATTTTTCCTCTTTGCCAGTTTTAGACTGCCTTAGAACTGTTGCCCCTTCCTCAGGATCATTTGGAATTCTTTTTCTATACTGTCTTCTGCTAAAGTTTCTGTGATATCACCCAGACTGGACATTAGCTCCATAATACACCAGTGTATTTGAAAAGAAAAAGGAATAGAATGAGAAAAAGACAAAATAATGAGGCAAGAACAAGCTGAGGTACTTATGAATCGTTTGGAGAAGTTTTCAAACAAATTATGATAGTTTTAATGACTCCATTGGAGCACTTTCTCAGTCCTCTCTATGAACAGACTTGTCATAACTTACATGAAGAATGGGTTCACTTTCCACAGAGCTGTCACTTTATCTCAGAGCTGAAGATCTGGCTTGGGCCAGAGTTTCAGGATATTCTGCCTTTGTGTATAATGAAGTCAACCTGCCCTGTGACCCTGGCAGCACTTTCCAGATTCCCTGTCAGGTGGTGTCAACTCATTTCTCTCATGCAAGCACTACTAGCTTTAAGGCTGCTCTAGAAAACACATTAGCAAATAATCCAAATTAATTTAGCCTTCCAGAAAGGTGCTGGAAGCAATGGGGGCTGCACAATAGTCTTTCATCAATGCCTTCCAAACTTTCAATCTTCTAGCTCCATATTGGTGCCTGTTTGTTATTTGGTGCTGTTTCATGAATCAAAGTCTCATAAGTGTTACATTATGCAACATGCCATGCAAAAACCAGTGCTATGCAACTTGTTTATTTTGATTCCAAATTCCCTAGCTTTCAAAAAAAAATACCTTCTAGCAAATCAACTCCTATCAGGATCTGAAGATTTTTAACAATGGATGTCTCCAGCTGCTATTTCTCTCATAGAAGAATAGGTATTTTTTTGTAACTTAGGCAAGCAAATGTTACCTGCTCTGAACTGAGACATCAGTTATAGTTCAGATATTGAAGCTAGTAGCTGCAGAGTGAACAAATATATTTTTTGCATGTTAAAAGGTACTTTATGTTCCACAGCCTTACCATGTGTTTCTTTGAAAATCATCTTCCCACAGGTAGTGTAACCTCCATTATTTTCAATCCATCTTGTGCTCAAACTCTCCATCTCCATTTTCAAATGTCTCAACACAGGTCAAATAAAATTTAAAGCACTTCTAAGAAACAGCTGATCATTTTCCACACTCAAGGCAGCATTTTCTGTTAAAAGTTGATAACTTTGTTCTCATTGCTGCAATAGTAAGGAATTGTTTGTGGTATCAGCTTAGATGGCAATGGTGTGTGCTCATTAGCCCTTGAACAGCATTTATGTGGGACAGATAGGAAGAGATATTGCTGTTCATTTCAGTTTGTGTGAGGAAAAGCAGTAATTTGAATAGAATGAACTATCCAGCCTACTCCAACTGTTTGAGTTCTCTGGCAGTGCCTGGTAGAAGTCTGCACAGCTTATTGGATACTTAGAGTGAGGAGGGACCTTTTGCAGTGTATCTATGGTGGAGAACAGACACTGAGTTATGGGGTGAGATTTTGTCTGGCCTTGCCAGCTTCTAACATATGCAGCTGGAGGGGGTGTGGGTTTGTGCACTAGCTTGCCCTTTCAATCATATACATGCAAGTGTCCATTCAGAGTGAATTTTGCAATTTTTCATATATAATTTAGACCTGTTATGGGCATATACTGGAGGATGAATACATGAAGAAGCCTGCATAATTTATGCCGCATCTATTTATGCACTTTCCACTATAGATAACATAAAATGTGATAGCAGAAAACAAGACTACTGTCTTCAGTAGACACTACCCCAAAATCCTTGAGCCTTAGCTTCATTTCTTCCAATGAAATCCTCATTTAAAAATTAATATTCAGTGTCAGAAAGACCATGAGTTTGATGATAGCACTCAGCTTAGAACCAAAGCTCTTCAACTGATAGAATTGACAATAGGGTTATTGTCATTGAAGTGGGTGCAGGTGCTCGTGTGCTGGCAATGGAGGCTGCAGGGGATGTGGAGGCTTGGCTGATCCCTGCAGCCAAGGGGGTGGCACCTCGAGAGAGAAAGGGTTTAAGAAAAGGCAAAAAAAACTGACCAAGAGGAGAGTGAGGGAAAAAAAGTGTGTGAAACAGCCCTAAAGACAAGAGGAGGAGGAGGAGGTGCTCCAAGTGGCAAAGCAGAGAATCCCCAGAGGAGTCTGCCAGTCCCTGGAGGTGATCATGGTGGAACAAGTATCCACACTGCAGCACGTGGAGGAGCCCACTCTGGAGAAGCTGGATATTCCTGAAGGAAGCTGCAGATATGGAGAGTACATGCAATAGCAGCAGATAAGTGTGAGAAGGAAGGGGTAGTAGAGAAGAGTTGTTATGGATAGACCACAGTCCCCATTCCCTATTCCCCTTGTGCCCTTAGGGATTTGTGGAAGCTGGTTTAGATTTTGTCTTTGTTTCTCATCATCCAACTCTATTTTAAATTGGAAATAATTTAATTATTTTCCCCTCAAGTCTGTTGTGCCTGTGATAGGAACTGGAGAGCATCTTTATTGTGATTATAATTATCAAACTATTATCACAATAATTCTATTGAGATATTCCATGAACATCGTTAGGTTGTCGCTTCCACAGGTTACTGTGGTGGGCCGACATCACTCCCTTCTACTGGTGTGAAAATAGGTTTTCTTCTTATATGTCCTTCTATGTTGCTGTTCCTTAAGAGTTTTTCTTGAAAACACTGCAGTAAGTGACAAAAGACTGCTGTCTGAAATAATTTCTTCATTGGGAACCAATTCTGACGCTTCATGTCTGGACACTGGATGTAGTCCTTGACAACATAGCACCAACATACCATCATGAGATCCAGTTTCTCTGGTTCTGCAGGCATTTCAGTCATAGCAAGGTATTTTTAATGATGGTGACAGAAATTATAGAGGATCTGAAGGAGATGTTCATCCCTTTGAGTGGCCACTGGAAGGTAGGAACCATACCATGAGGTTTTCAGATGGCACAAGAGGATATTGGTTTCACTGACAAGCTCTGCCCTATCTAGAGCAGCAGGTGCTTCAATTCAGATTTTTGTATCAATGTTGTGTGATTGGTGCATAAATGTATACTTGAAGGCTCACCTGAACTCAGGGAAACTCAGGGAAACTCCATGGCTCATCCTTCCAAAGTGAAATTATCAGTGCAAGATAATAAAAGAAACCAGTATTCTATGCCTTTTAAAGAAAGTGAACAAGATCCAGTACCCAAAGTTAAGTTCCTTGAGTAAATAATGAAGGCGTTAATAAAAATATACAGAGAAGAAATTACCTCAGTATCATATTAAAATCCTCTCTCCTACTGTTGTTCAAAGACAGAATCATAGAATATCCTGAATTGGAAGGAACCCAAAAGGACCATCAAAACCCAACTCCTGGCCCTGCCCAGGACAACCCTAAGAATCACATCATGTGCCTGAGAGCACTATCCAAATGCTTGTTGAACTCTGTTAGGCTGGTGCTGTGACCACTTCCCTGGGGCGGAGCCAATGCCCAGTCAGCCTCTGGGTGAAGAGCCTTTTCCTGATAACTTAAACTGCCCCTGACACAACTTCAGGCCATTCTTTTGGGTCCCATCACTGGTCACCAGAAACACACATTCAATGCCAGCCCCTCCACTTCCCCTCACAAGCAAGTTGTAACTGTAATGAGGTCTTGCATGAGTCTCCTTTACTCCAGGCTGCACAGACCAAGTGACCTCAGACGCTCCTCATACAGCTCCCCCTCCAGACCCTACACCATTTCCATTTCCCTCCTTTGGATGATTTATAACAGCTTTACATTCTTCTTATATTGTGACACCCAAAACTGCCCCAGCACTCGAGGTGAGGCCGCCCCAGTGCAGAGCAGAGCGGGACAGTCCCCTCCCTTGCCTGGCTGGTGATGCTGTACCTGATGCACCCCAGGACAGGGTTGGCCCTCCTGGCTGCCAGGGCACTGCTGACTCATGTTCAAGTTGTCAAAGACCAGGACCCACAGGTCCTTTCCTGTGGTGCTGCTCTCCAGCTTCTCGTTCCCCAATCAGTCCCAACATCCAGGGTTGACCCTCCTCAGGTACAGAATATGGCACTTGTCCTTGTTAAACTTCTGTTGTCAGTGGCTGTTGAACCCTCAAATTTCATATGGAAGCACCTAAACACTGCCATTCAATTTATGGCACATCAAACTGTTATCCATTTCTATGACAAGTATCCAACTTGTATTTTGAGCTTGGTTTTCTTCTTGCTGTCACTTGCTTGGTAACATGTCACTGATAAAAATTTCTTTGCATGGACAATGCCTATAATTAGAACTTTATTGAATATAATGAAACCTATCATAAGCAGCCACAGAGAAGTCCAGCAAAACTTCAGTTGCTTAAGGGGGAAAGATTCTAAATAATATTGGAGAATAACTGTACTGTCAATGTGTTCCCAGATACCTAGGGACAGTTGCAGAGATCAGAAGTTTTGTTGTTTGGAGTCACTATATACATTTTAACACCTTCCCTGGGGCCTTGCTGCAATCCAGTATGTTTTAGTAATAGTTGAGGTGACCCTGGAATGACTTACACTTTCAGCTCTTTTACACTTATACATGTCTGACAGCAACATCAGGACCAAATAGAGGACACCTAAGTAACTATGATATTACCTAAGAAAAAATATATCCTCCAAAAAAAGAAGTGATCAGGTACTAGTGCGAACCTCAGTGAAACTACCTTTTTTGTGGATCCATCTTTCATTGCCTTCTCACACCTATGGTCCCTCACATCATGAGATAAAACAGTAAGTGTATGCTAGCAAAATGAACGAGAGTGGGGTCCCCAAATCACAATTAATGTTATATATTTTAATATATACATTAATGAATGGCCTCTGTTATGTAAATAAATTTGGAAGCTCATACTATGTCCTCATTTACCTTTTACTTTGGATCAAGAGGCTGCTTTTGAACAGGACTTTCAGATCAGCTCAACTTACCACTTTCAGGTTCTTATTAACAAATGGTCTCAGCACTCAGACTGAATTCATCTTTGACAAAAAATAAACTAAAGATATGGTTTGAGCAATGCAGAGCAATCACTTCTGGGCAATTTTTGGTCCCTGGGCTCCCTGGAGCAGGGAGCTGTGGGAGCTCCCCAGGGCAGAGACAGGGCAGGGTCTCACAACACCTGCCCCACCACTCCAGCCCGGGAGCAGGACATGCCAGAGAGCAGTAACTTGCACCGTGCAGGGAGTGCAACTGGAACTAATTTGGTGCAAAACCCACAAAATCTGTATGGTGTTCAAGGGTTTTGTTTTAGTGATTTTCACAACTTGCACCACAGTATTTGCTTTTGTGTAATTTTGCCACATCACTTGCTTTAGACTCTATCCCCTCTCTGCAGAACAAAGGCAGATAGATGTCTAGAAAAGAGACATCTAAACTTGTCAATGTGTTTCCACTGTGGGCAATGAAAAGTAAAAGGTCTTTCCTGGTATAGTTTGGATTAGTTGTGTGAAACTGCCTTAAAAATTACTTTTACTCTGACTGAAAGTGCATAGTAGAATTAGGTCAGCTGGGGTAGACACATACATCTGAAGTTAGATGAGACAGCTCTCATATATGCTGGAAAACTAGGCACAATTTAGTCATATGTAGCACAAAACAGTACGACAGATAAAAGGGACTCTTCACAGATTACCAGGGATGTGAATTCCTCCAAACTAGCCTCAAGGTGGCTTCAACCATTTATTTCCTCAAACAAAACAACTGATTTAATGACTTAGAAGGCTGGCTTCAAATGCTGTTGGCATAAAAATCATGTAGTCCTGTAACTCCTAAAGATTTATTGCAAGTAAGCAGAGCCAAACTCTATCATTCTCAGACCATTAGTTGTCCTTAGGGGAACCATAAAGCTTGCTACCTTTATACCTGGAGCTGAGAAGTGAAATAGAAGCTGAAGTGCAGTCAGAAAATAGAGCTGAGACCACTTAATTCCTCTTTCACACACCATCCCTCACTACCCATGGCCAGGTACTTTCCCTTGTGTCAGTTCTGGGATTTTATTGAACACCATGTTGAACTGATCCATCTCTTTAAGCCAGATGATAGTCTTTCCTGCCCTTACATTCCCTCAGAAAAATAAAATTTTTTAAAAAATTAAAAATTATTTCTTCTAGATGACCTCAGTGAGCACTGGAGCTAGGAAAGGTCTCAGGGCAAGATTTTCCGACTGCAAGTAAGGGAGGGAAGAAGAGGCAGCTAAAAAACAAGGGCAAGGTTACTTGTTCAGTAGACTCAGCTGCACTTTTGACTTGTACCCCAGGACAGCAAAAGCCTTTCCTGGCTTTGGCAATCTTCTAAGCTAGCAATGCCACCAGAGAAACTGTGGAACTATATTGGAGTTTTCAACTATATGGAATGCTGGTGATGATTTTCCAAGGCTGCTTCATCTGGATAATGACTCAGGAAGATTCCTTAACACCTCCTGAGAACTGATACTTAGCATAGAGGTGGGACTTTATATACGAACATTAAAGTACAAAAATTTTCTCACTGTCTTGGTCCTGACTAGAAAAGTGCTTCCTTGGTAATTGATATCCACAACTGGCTTGAGCAGTATTTTCCTTCTAAACTGTAGCAAAGCTCCACACAGCTCAGTCATGTCAAGACTTAGGGATGTTTTTCATGGGCTGCTGAATGTTCCTTGAGTGTTCATACAGTCAGGAACAAATCTGAGGACCAGATTTGGTGTTTTGATGACTATTTTTCTCCCTTTTTTCCCCCTTCACTCCTGTCTCTCCAAATTACTGTGCACCATTTTGCCCTTTCCTAAATACATTTTCCTGGAGGCAGCACTAGTATAGTTGATAGGCTCAGCTGCATCCTGCAGTGAGTCTTCTTCAGAGCCATCTGGAATGGAGCAAACTGTTCCCAGAACCAATTCTTTTCATTCCTCAGAAGATACAGAACTGGAAGCATCCAAAACAGATCAGAAAATCAGGTCAGCCGGTGTGGAATACAGAGGGTCATGTATGAAGTCCAGAACATTTTATTGTGCATCCCACAGACATTAATGTTTTCTGTGTACATTTATTAGTTAAATTGTGTTGTAAGAACTCTAGCATGTTTGACATGTGACTGGTTGATTTAAGTCTTCATCTCTCTTGTTAGTATCGTAAAAAGAGATAGCATGACTGGAACAGATTTATTTACTGAATTTTGGTGCAGTCCTCTGGGTTAAGAAAAACAGGATTTTGAGATCTGAGACTTCAAATTCTCCTGCTTGACCTTAGCTGCTTTCAACTCCACTGGCAGATGTAGCTTACCTGTAAGAAGTACACCCATTAACAATTTGCCTGGTTCCACAGAAAATTTTGTATAATTATCACTGCTGTTTTTACTGTAGTCCAACTTTAACTTTCAGCTTATGACAAATGTGCTCTTTTGTTGAATCTTTTATCTGTTAGCTTCCATGGAACTTTTTATATGCAAATAACCTTGTTTTGAGCCTGCTATCACCCTTACATAACCAAAGATGTAATTTATTCCGCTTTGGAATATCCAGAATTTCAACCATGAATGCCAGTGTCTGATACTCTGTTATATATATCCTCTTGATTATTTTATGCTGGTGATAGTGAACCTTCCTGCTCTAGCAGTGATGATGTTGCCATGCATCTTCTTTGTTGTGGCCTTTCACACTTTTGAATCTTCATAGATTCAAAATCTGGTCTGTTAATAGGAATGCTTTCATTTTGCCCAAGAGTTGCACTTTGGGCTCATATAAAAAAAGCAATAGCTTTTTGGAGCCAGCTAATTGGTTTAGAGAAAAACAGTTTGTTGGTTACCCAGTTACTTGGCTGCAAAGCATTTCATATTTTGTGAAAGCTCATGACTCAATATTGCAGCTGAGTCAGGTTTTGTTATATTAAATACACCTTAAATATTAAGCAATAAACATTGGGAAGTAGGAGATTTATGAAAAAAACTGTTATTGTATCAACAATTATTTTGGAATTATGCTTTGAAGTACGTTAATGAAATGAGCTTGATATTTTCATGTACAGACAGTAGACTTTGAGATTGAATTAATCTCTGTAAAATTTAGTCAACTAGTCATATAAGCTTTAACTGGTAAAAAGCAGAAAGACAGGCCATATCAGGAATTAATTAATACAGAGAAAAAACATTTAACAGATACTCACCTCCTGGAGTTATCTATCTTCAAAGGCTGCAGAGAAAAATCAAGACATCTGAAGTTTATATGTCTGAAATCAAGTGATGTGAATCTCACCCCTAGTGCCTAGACTGGACTGGGGTAACTCAGGACTTAGGTATTGCAACATGTCCCAGTGAAGCTGCAGCTGGAAGACAGTCATCAAAACTGAGATCACTCGGGCGCATAGCTGAGAAGTAAAAAAAATAAGTTACTATAATATTATTACAGAATAAAATGAAATAGAGTGGACAGAGTTCTCATGGGGTTTCCTTCGTTTGTTTGCTTTCCTATACCTGTTTTCTTACAGCAATCTGGCTATAATAGTAGATATCCCACAGTTAGCTCATCCATTGGGAGAATATCAAAGATTTGACAATACATTCCAACACTATTAGATTATTTATTCAAAGCTGAATTTCTCTATTACAGAATTCTAAATTTAAATGTAATGTTTTTTCTTCTCACATGAAAACATTAGGCCTTATTCTCAACAGCTTTGGCAAGGAGAAGAATGTTTTATAGTTTCAGACAAAGTGCAGCAATTACAGCAAGGTGCAGTCCTTTGAGATAAGCATTTGTAGCTGGTAGATTACCATGAAAGTAAGGGTATTTCAACCAAACCCCTTCCCCTCCACACTCCGTCACTTTCCATTACTGACAATCCATTGGCATGGCATGCATGGACAAAATTCCCTGCACGCTGAGAGCTTGGGGATCTCATATCTGTTTGTTAAAGTAACAGTTGCATTTAATCAAAAGAAAAATCCATCCTCCATTAATAAATAATGTATATATCTAACATTATAGTCAAGCAAGAAAATACAAACAGTTCCAGTTTTTGAGTTCCAGTATTTGAGTGTGATGTTTGCCCTTTGTAAAAGTTATTCTGCTGACTTATAAGGACATCACATTCATGATGTTACATTTAGGGCTGTATGGAGTCTTGGGCTTCCATTATGGACTCATATAAGATTTGGAGATAAAAAATGTCTCTTGAGCTTTAGGCTGGGATACAGGGCTTCAGATAGGAAGGGGTGTGTTTAACAATTACACAATGTTAAGCACTAAACACATCTTCACATGAATGAATGGATGGGGGGAAAGTAGGAGAAGGGTTTTCTGAAGGGTCCCCATTTCTTAAGGATTCAGGTCATCTAATAATTTGTCGAATGCACTCTAAATGTTCTCCCCTGTATCCTAGATTTAAAAAAATGTGAAAAACTACAATATTTACAAAAATCTCAATCAAATTACAACCTAAGCTATTGACACATATAACACAATATGTTTACTTTGTGTTTTAGCTGAGAAGGAGTTTAATCTACTGATTTTTTTTCTATACAAGTACCTTTTTAATAGACTTTGGGAATTTTTATACATTTCTAATTTTTCTAAATTTTCAAACTCAGTAGTACCTTCCACTAGTATTAGTGGAAGTTGGGTATTCAATTGCAAAACCTTTCTACATTTTTCAGCTCTTAATACACATTTTCAGAACAAGGGTCTTCTTTCATGAAATGAATTCATATCTTTAAGCATCTTTGAACTTTATGGAAATGGTGCAGACAGTGTAAGTGTATCCAGGCTTTTATTCTGAGTGGAAAAATAAGAGAATTCTTTGTTTGCTTACTGAAAGGCAGCTATTGTTATATGAGATTCCCTAGACTACCCAAACATTTTCAGACATGACAATGGAAATTTATTGACACCTTGGAGTCTAATTATGGAGTTCTAGTGCATCTCCAAAGGCACATGGGGCAACCAAATGAACCTCTCAGGATGCAACTACCTAATCTTAGAACTCACCTAAATTTAGATGACTACAGTGTAGGTACTGATCTATGATATAAGGTATCTAAGCTTCCTCTTAGTCAGAGGACATCTATACAGGCTTCATCTTTATCATAGATATGTAGTGTCATTATATGCAGCTAGACACCAGTTACTTCTCCGTAATTTTGTTTTGTACATCCTTTTTAAAATGTCATGGATCTCATGTAGAGATGTCTTGGATACTACAGACCACTTAACATTGCTATAGATAGCCAATCCCACATCTGTTCAATATAGTCAAAGGCACTTAGGGAGCTGTTCATCCTAACCTAAGACACCAAAATCCGGTCATCTGAATACTTAAAGTAGCTTGCATATATGAAAGACAGACATGTTAGATAGCTACCTACACTGAAGAAATCAAACAATAGAGATAGATAGATCCCTGACTCTTGTGATGTTTTGATAAACATGGATGTGTCATATCAATTTAGATGCTTCACCCTGCAATGGACAGCTTCTGAAGGTACAAGATTCGGGTGTCTGAGAGCATTGTGCAGGCATCTGCAGGACAGCTCTCTGTATCCTATCCTATCCTATCCTATCCTATCCTATCCTATCCTATCCTATCCTATCCTATCCATCTTATCCTATCCTATCTTATCCTATCCTATCCTACCCTATCCTATCCCATCCCATCCCACCCCATCCTATCCTATACTTTGTGTTTAGAATTTAGGCAAGACACAATGGCTGTAGTGATAATTTTTCTACCTCTACTTTCTTCAGGCCAAAGTCTTGCTTTTACTCTGCCTTGAGCATTGCCATTCCTTTGCCCATGATGATGGCACAATCCAGCCTTGCTGAGAATGAAGTTACAGAGTTTGTCTTTTTTAGCTTGTCTCTGGCAGCAGTCAACATGTTGCTTCAATCCACAATTTGACACAATTAGTGACGATAGCATTAGCAGTAAAAGACTGGTGAATACCATGTAATTAAAACTATGATCTGATTAAATTTATCTGTGATTGAACACATGACTAAACTGCTGCAATATTCTTGAAATATATTTGACTTTCAAAGTGAAACTGTAGCCCCAGTAGAAATATTGGTACTAATAAGATTTAAATTGGTTGAGTTCTAGCTTTAGGTATATCGCTCTTAAGTTTCACATGTGAGAGTAGTCACAGACCTTTTGAAATTAATATATACAAACACCTCCGAAATATTCAAATTACTACTGTAATCTTTAATAGGAGGACAAACTACATCTTCTGTAAATTGAATAATTTTGCCTAGACGAACACAACAGTGTCTTACCAGTTTACTGAAAAGGTATATTGTTTCTGGGTTCTACAATTCAAACATGAAATAGGTATATCAGAAAGAAAATCCCTTTCGTTCTCTTCACATTCAGCCCAACAATAGGCTGATCAAAATTTTTAAAAAGTGGTCTGATGGGTGAATTTCAATCTGTCCCTATTTACATTTGCCAAGAACATTATGACATTTGAAGACCTTTCTTTCTGCATATGTTGCACTTATCTGGACTGAATTCTCACAGAGCTCTTCTTGCCTGTTTGCTCTGTCTGTATTGACTGCTCAGCCTCATCAGTCTGTATGCAAGCATCCGTGGAAATACATGCAAGCAGTAATGTTACTGATTAGACTTTTTAATGCAATGTGCTAAGAGTATCTCATTGCATATATTGAATCGAATTACTCTTTAGGCATTACTATTATTATTATTTTATTGCTATAGCTATCAATGTATCTTGCAGTATTTTCCAACAGCAAAACTAAAAAACTTCTGGGGTGGGTGTAAAATTTATGGTTATGCACTTAAGTGCTTTTTAATTTTTACTAGAGTAAAAAAAGATAATAAAGCTACAGTACAGATGATGAAATATTTCCTTTTTCTATCAGTAGGAAATCAGATAACACTTAGAAATACTTTGCTATGAATGCAGTGCTAAATGGAGTTTACCACTGCATATAAATCCACATCCCTTTCGATACCCAAATATATTTAAAATACTTCTCTGTTTTTATTCTAATTTGCAATCTAATTTGTTTAGGGATAGAAGATGTAGCTATGGAATCAGATTTTTTTGTTTTAACTCTTGTTAATTTTAGTTATTCTATTCAGTATTAGAAAAAGCATCAAAATAAATAAAAAAATTTTCTCTTGTATCCTTCATAATGACAATATTATATGGAAAGATGTTGATATATATTTATTTTGCTGTTTTCATTATGAATATATTTTCATTATGCTGCTCCCTTTTTAGCAGAATAATGCATCTCATAGTATACTAGATCTGTTTCTCTTTTGTGGCTGTGTTAAGGAAATGAACAGTTTTCTTGGTAAAATAGGCATCCAAAGTATTCCTGTTTCTGCAAACAGGGCATCTGTTAATTCTGCTTGATACACAGAGGATATCCATAATGGATTCAGTAACAAAGCGTGACATCAAATCTATCTGCACAAAAAATCTGAATTTTAAATATCAAATGCTTCATCCTTACAGACTTTCTAGACAGGAGTTTCTGAGACCTCCACAGGGGAGAGTTGCCCAGCAAAAACTAGGACCATAAATCAGGCAAATATGAAGTAAATGTGAAGGCAAACATGATGCTGAGTCCATCCCATCCAGTATTTGAAATGTCAGAAATGTATGTTCCTGTATTTCACAAAATCACAGAATATTCTGAGTTGAAAGGGACACACAAGAATCATCGGGTCCAAATCTGGGTTTCTTACCAAAATCTCCCCATCACAGAAATAGTTTAACTTCCTGTCTCCAGAAAGGGGTTTTTTTCTAGGGAGAAAGAACAGTGAGATCTGCATTCTTTGAACATAACATCTACAGATTCATAATCAAAAGTCTTAGAAATTACTTTGAAAATTGTAATATGAGGGTGTAATTTGCCCTATATGGGACAACAGCTATGCATCTGTAATGTTCAGTGAAATCTCTGTTTCCCTCAGCCTTTTTGAACATCCCCACGATCATTCATTATGTGCAAAATTATTTCAATACTTTCCCCCATAGTAACAGCAAGTGACAGCACTCTGTGTACTGCAGTGTTGCAGCACTCTTATGCCATTCAGTTCTAAGAAATATAAGCAGCCTTTATGTACATAAAAAAAAAAAATTTCAATTAGGCATTGTGTCCCATTTTTCAGCATAAGTATTACCTTCAAGCAATAAGGAATAAATCGCTTTATAGCTAGGAAAATACCCAAGGTAATTCAAGTCATTCATACTGTTATGATCCTTGTCCCTGTGATACAAAATGTACTCACTCTGCAGTTATTCTGTAATGCTGATAAAAGATAAAGAATTTCCCTTTACAATATTTCTAATATTTATGAAGACACATCTTGGGTTTATTCAAGACTTTTTTTCTAATCTAACAAAAACTCCATTGTGAATTTGGATGAGATATGTGTCAATTTAACACATGTGAATTAATGTATGGGTCATCTTAGTGCAAGTCAGAAAAATGTTTTGTTTCCTACATATCTAAGGAGCATAAGCAGGTTGAAAATTATTTTGGTCTGAGTCTATTTTAATAGAATGTAATACATACCCAAACCCCTTTTCTGTATGAGAGTAAAAATTAGTGTGATCAGCCCTAATCATTTTAATAAAAAGAGCTCACAAAATCTTGTGCTAACAACTGAAATTTTAAGCGTTTATGTTGGGCATTTTTTGCTTTCTTTTTTTAGCATAAAAAAACCAAATTCTTTGTGCTTAATAAAAGTTGTTAGATACTTCTGTAAGTTTATCTAGACCACTATCAAGTTTCATATTCACTCCTTGAAGCTAATAATCCTTTTTGTCTTGTCAGTCCAAGCTCTCTTTATTTCCTTCTGATTTACTTTCACAGGATTCTGAATTCCTTCTTTGATATCTTGAAGCCTGGATTACATCTGAAAGGTCCCTCTTCTTCTGTGATGGGGAACAACATGCAAGTTGATATCAACAAAATGTCAAACTCTCTCTCATAATTTCATATTGGAGATAAACTGCTCTTCAGGAAGAGGGCAGTCACTCAATCTCTATCTAAAGAACAGTTAGGAGAAGATAACATGATTGTAAAAGCTGCTATGAGTCCTAAATTATGTGGATGTGAAAAAGAATAAATGAGAAAATGCTGCATGCAACACCAAAAAAACCATAAAAAGCAATATGGAAGCTTGGCTATATGCAGAGGTGTAGCAAGGAAGTTAGGCATGTCAGACAAAGAAAACAGAATAAGAAAAAACTCCCCAGTTAAAAGAAAAAAAATATGGGGATGATGAAAGGCCAGATCTTCAAGGAGAGCTAGACAGATGGTATTAAAGGGTTTATCTGATGATTCACTCTAGGATTAAATGAAAATATGTTCCACATATTTCAAATGGGGAGAAATAGTACCATTTTTGTCCACTCAACGTGTAGGATGGCTGCACTACACACATGTGCTTGCAAAAGTGTATATGTACTCAATTATACTATAGTTGAATATACATCTGAAGCATCAATAAACATGAAAATTCTTGGTTTCAAGAACCTTTGACCTGTCAATGCACAACTTTACCATACTAAGGGGAAGATAAGGAAGTCAAGAAAATATAAAAATAAGAAATATATATATATTTCCATATAATCATTTAATGGAAATATCTTGACAGGTTTTTGAAGGCCTGACTCCTTAACACCTGAAGATGTCAAAGAGCAATAGTGTTAACATGCAGACCAGATGCTGAGTAGCTATGTCAAAGATCTAGCATTGCACAGCTACAGAACAACCTTTCCCAATTTCAAGCTTAGCTAAAGGATAACTTCTGCAGGTCTGCATTTCATCCAGATATTCAGTTCTGGAAAGCAAAAACTGTGGGTGAAAAAGAAAGAATCTTGGCATTGGCCTATGAGTTAGGGTTTTTATGCTGCAAGCCCAATATGAGTGCTGTTTACCACTGTGTGAATATTACTTCTCATAGCTACACATCCAATCCATGCACAGAATGACCATAGAACCTCTGTCCAGTGCAGGTTGAAAGCAGCTCCTGATGACTTCAGTGGAACTTGGCCCATCTGCTTAACTCTGTTTTATACAGCTGCATCAGAACATAAAGCATAATATTATTCAGATATCTCATCATGACAAAAAATATTGCTGACCTAACTGAAACAGGACTATCCATATCACAGATGGATTACAACTGACATTTGATGGTCCTGATTAGTGCAAAAAGTAATAAGAGTATCCCCTTGATGACAGGAAAAGACTTATCATTGAAATGGGGGGAGATTGAAGAAGAATTGTTATACACCCTAAAGAAATTTAAACAATTTTTGTAATAGTTATAGCACATCAGTGATATTTTCCTGATTTGGAAAAATGATTGTAACTCACTGGAAAGGTTTATTATGGAGCTGAATAATTTATACCTCAGCATTATATCTGATGAAAAGCAGAGTCAGAAGACTGTTAACTGTCTTGATGTTAGTCAGACATTGATTTGATCCCAGTGACAGCAGAGCATATTTTGGTTTTTTGTGGATGAGATAGCACTAGTCACTGAAAAAAATTTAAATTTTTTTTACAAAAGCCTTCAAAATAAGTGAAAATGTTATATAATAGTTACATTAGCACCAGATGTGACCATGTTCACCAAAGAAGAATTTCCCTAGTATCCCTGTCAAGTCACCTCCGCTCCAGCATTATGGCAATATTAGATGCAAAGTACTGTGACTAACAGAAACAAGCTTTTTGGCACCACAAGGATTTTCTAGACTCATTTCACAGAATTTGCTGTAGTTTTAATGGAACAAGGCCAACCAAAAACTGAAGAGACATATTTTGAAAATGGCCTGAGAAAGGAGTCCCTACCTGCACAGGGAATGGGAATAGATGATTTCTACCTTTATGTATAGTTCCCAATTAATGTGGCCCAGTTGGGGTGCTGTTCACACTCGGAATCCCAATTCAAAGACCAACAGACAAGATCATATAACACATAAGGATATTTGTTGACAGAAGGTAGCAACTACTTTGTTAGACATTTTCACTTTTTTTATTACCATCTGTTAATAGGTCTTAGAGTATATATATTGGCATATTTCATGCCTAAATATTGTAACAAAAATATATTTGCTGAAAGGCCAGTAGTTGCTTTTAAAAGGAATAAAAGATATTAAAGATCTCTTGATACATGATAATGATGCTAAATATATCAATAAAAGTAATTTCCTAAGTAGTCCTGAGCTAAAGTGCTTTCTTCTCCTAACCACAAGCAGTTCATAAAATGACATTAAGACAAAATTCACTTATCGACTCCTTGGTTGGAGTCTTTGGATAAAAAAGAGACATCCCAGCTTAGTGACTGTTACATACTTATTGAAGTGCCTCTGTCTTACAGTTTATGCCATAGAGAAAGCCTGAAAAAATCTGAGGTTTTGAGCATGAAAATTCACCTGGGAGGAATTACACGTCTCCACCTGGAACAAAGGATTGCCTGGAAGGTAAATCTGATGTAAAATCTGGCTTACATAGATAGGCACAGAGGGTCTGGTAGCAGACACACGGTTAAGAGCTTCAGTGCTGCATAAAGAAGCTCCCATAAAGCTCCTCAGGCTACAGGGATCCTCCCTTTGACATTGACTCTCTGCAGGAGGATCTTCAGGGTTACGAGCAGCATGGCAGATATTCATGGGAGGAAAAGACAAGTATATCCATTGCTTGGGGTGTAGCGCAGGGTGTGCTTACTTGGGCAGGATTTGGACCTCTGTCAATCAATCCATTTACTCTGATAGAGTACAATTCCCATGTAGATATTTGGGATTGCATATGGTGCCTGAGTACCTGCTGAAGCTGAAGGTGGGCTTAGGCCTCCTATACACCATGGTATATTTAGTGACTCCCCACAGGCATCTCAGATACCTCAGGGTATGTGAAAAAGCACTCGATTTTTTCCAGAGAAATCACCACTGAATGAAGCCTGCGTTGGTGACACTCAGCAGAGATGATGACTTCAGGTGCTTATTTTCAGAAGTGCAGGTATTTTTTCTGTAAGGGACCTGGTGTCACCTGCTGCAGAACCTCCTAGGATTTTTAGGCAGGTTGTTCCTCAGTGTATGTTTGATGTTGTTTCCCAGAATGATGGGATTCAGAGTGCCCTTGGGAGAGCTGTGTTGCACCCAATGTTGAAGCAGCCTTTATGTGTGCTCTGGTTTCAGCTGGAACAAAGTTAAATTTCCTCAAAGCAGGTGATATGGTGCCGTATTTGCATTTCTGACTAACATTCTAATTTACAACTATTGCTGAACAGTGTCTGCAAGGGTCAAAGTCTTCTCTGTTTCTCACTCTGCCACCATGCACTGAATAAACTGGGCCAACATGAGGCTGGGAGGGGACAGAACTGGACAGATGACCCAAACTAATCTAAGAGGTACTTCATGCCTCACTATGTCATGCTCAGCAATGAAAAGGGAGATGAGGGGGATTTACATAGTTCAGCTATCTTTTGCTTGGGAACTGGCAGGGTGTCAGTCTACTGCTTGGAAGGTGGTGAACAATTGCCTTTGTACCAGTTGCTCTGTTTTATTTTCTGTTCTCCTTTCATCTTCCGCTGCTCCTATGTTTATGAAACTATTTTTGGCTTGACCCATGACTTTTACCCTTTCTTTTTTCTGCCCTTGTTCCACTAGTGGTAAAGGGTGGACAAAAAGAGCAAGCAGCTGTGTGGTGCTTAACTCTCTACCAGGGTTAACCCAAAACATCATGGCATAAACAAAAATATTATTTTTGTATCCAATTTTTTGTCAGGTTGCCAGTGGTCTCCTGATTTGCATTCCCCACACCTAAGACAAAGATCAGATAAAACAAACTATATTGATTGGTAACAACTGGCAAACTCACCAGTTTCATGCTTGAGGCCAGACTGGAAAGTAGTCACACCATCTCTTGTCCAAATTAATCTTTTTTTTTACTGACATTTACCTTTAACTACAGTGCTGCACATGTTCTAAATCACTCCACAACAGAAAGGCACATGTTGGAGGATAGAACGTGTTGTGGCCAAGTTCTCTTGAGTGGCACTCAGTTAAGGCTCCAAGAAAGATACTGGACTCAGTTGAAGGGAATGCTGTCTGCAGTTTAGTTTTGTTCCACTCCCGGCAGCCTTTTTCCTCCCCCTCTCTGCATTTCCAGACTGACTGCCAGTTATATCTGCTTTTCAGCAATTGAAAATTTGGATGGGTAAACAGCACAGATGTGATTGCAGAAGCTACAGTGTAAGTCACCAAACCCCTTTGATCTTATGGGATGTTACCAATGGTGACATATCTGCAGAGGCTGTTTATTTGGCAAAGACCAACAGAAGTTACTGATTTTCCTGTTCAGTATGTTCCATCCCAACAGTCCTATAGTTAAATGCTATCCCCTTTTATTGGAAATTATATTTTCCTGTTATTTAATGAGAGGCTTCTAAAATTATCACTCATCTGTAATTCATTAAAAATGGGAGGAATTAACTTCCTCCATGGATACCACCAAGGGCCAGAATCTGCAATGAACTGTATAAGCTGTGAAAGTTTATTGAGGACTCTAGACTTGTTTGGGCTGTATATTACTGAATCATATGGCACAGAAACTGCATAAGGGAACAGAGGAGTCATAGTTGGTTCCACACATTTCTATAAATATCATGAAATCTCAAACTTGTTTGCTACATAAAATTTGACCATCCTGGACTTTATATCTATGAATCACATCTAGGTTACTGTGGATCCAGATCTAATACCAGGCAAGGCTTTTGGGTTGCAAATCTTAAGGACAGGTGGTTCCCAAACACCTTAGTCCCCAGATACACCCCTGTTTGCAGCACTTCTCCTTTTGGCTGAGTTGGTGCCACACCTCCCCAGCACGGGGGCTCACACAGCACCAGTTCAGAACAGCTGTAATTCTGGATCCTGTCAGAAGAGAGTAAGATCATGTAATATATCGAATTATCCCTGTGTCCAGCATAAGGCACCTGGGTCCTCACGCAGTAATCTGGGCTGCACTTTGAGGCCAGACTTGGAGAAATAATGTGTTGCAACATCTAGCCATGTGGCACCAATCCCTCAGCCAGAAAGCAAAGGTGGTTAATATTAGTTCAAGTATTATCAGGAAGCCCATTCAGCTACTATCATTTCTTAAAAGGCATGTTTTCAATATAATGAAGCCTCTCATTGAGCAGAGTAAGCAGTGAATGATTCACTGTATAAGATCTTGTGAAACTCAAACTGCTGCTATTGACAGACATTGAAGACCAATAGAAAATATCCTTGGGCATCTCTAATAAAGGAAACAATGTTTTTGTTTGTTGGGAGGATTCAGGATTTATTTATGTGCTGACACCCTGAGTGGAAGAGGGTTTGACAGGGGCAGCTGGCCCCCAAAGAAAAGACAGCTGTTCCTTAAACAGACTGCAACTTATTAGCTATTTCTTTTACTATTTTTCTTTACAATACCATGGAGTAATTCTCTCCAGTAGGTATTTTTCATGTCATCCATTTGGTATGTCATGGGGTTTCTGAGAGTGGCTAATATGCAGCTGATTAATTAAACAGTTGCCACTGAAAAGAACCTTCTGTTGTGTATGACCTGGTGGCTGACTGCTTGGAGGAAAGAAATGTGTGGCTTGGATATAAAAATTATCAACTGGAAAGGTTTATGCAATTGACTTGACAGAATTATATAAAGCTAATCCCTCAAGAAACTGTTGCTTTTCTTGCTGTTCCCCAATCCTTTCTCTTCCTAAAAACTGTTTTTCCTATTCTTTCATTCCTTTTTACTGTTGCACCCAGAGGATGCACCAAGACTGAAGGTTTTTGCATTGAGAAGGGGAAAAACAAATCCTAGAATGTCCAAATCAGACAGGCTACTTTGATGAACAATTGTATTGAAACTTCAGGCTAATATTTCTCATTCAAAATAAAACAGAGAAAGGCAAGCAAAATATATTTATTTATTTATTTGTTTGTTTTCATTATTTTCTTTTACTTTTACTTTTATTTTGTCTCTATGTTATTCTTTTTATTCCACTTAAGCTTACCTCTTTTCAGTTACTAATTAGAAATAGTTTCAGAGCTTGAGATGGGAGCTGTCTTTGACTTCAGATAATGGGCAATAGAGCTGTTGAAGGGTCTAGAGAGCAAGTTATATGAGGAGTGGCTGAGGGAGCTGGGGCTGTTTAGCCTGGAGAAAAGGAGGCTCAGGGGACACCTTATCACTCTCTCCAATTACCTGAAAGGAGACCAAGCCAGTTGGGTTTCAGCCTTTTCTCCCAGACAACCAGTGACAGGACAAGATAACATAGTCATAAACTGTGCCAGGGGAGGTTCAGGTTGGACATCAGGAAGAATTTTTTTTTTACTAGAATGGTGGTTAAGTACTGAAACTGACTGCCCAGGGAGGTAATGGAGTCACCATCCCTGGAGGTGTTGAAGAAATGATGGGGAATGACCCTTAGTGCCATGATTTAGTTGACAGGGTGATGTTCAATGATCTTGGAGATCTTTTCCAACTTCAGTGATTCTCTGATTCTATAAATCCAGTTCCAGAAAAGTATTTCAATTTATATTTTACATCCCAAAAATGTCAATGGAAAGGATAAAATTTTGTAACCTACTTGTTCAAGACTTGTGTCATAGTGCTTACAATAATAGTTGTTAGCATGAGACACTTATTCTTCCCTTCTTTCTTCCTCATGAGTTTTGGAAAGGGATGTCACATTTCAGAACTGACCTTAGTTCCATCTTTTTAGACATATTATATATGAGACTATTATTACAACGTCTTAGAGTCTCATAACATTTAATAAACTCAAGCTCATAACTTCCCACTGATTCAGAGTGGTACTTGTTCACAGTGTTACACTGTTTCCCATATTAAGCCATCTCAAATTCTGTTTAAGACTTTCCAATTAAGATTTTCTTGGGAGAATTGATAAACAAAATGGCCATTCTTTGTTAGTATTAGTGATAAAAAGGAATGTTGGTTTTGGGAGTTGCTAATATAAGTGAAAGCTCCGTGTGCTGAGAGGTAAAGTCTCCAGCTGTCACATTGAAATCCATAGTTTTATGTGTGTGGTTTCTCCTTTTCATTCAACTATATAGCTTCATTATGGCAGGAAAAAACTTATTACAAATAGTAAGAGTGGAAACACCAACTTTCAGGCAGATTTTTGAACTGAAAGTTTAAATGTATTTGAGGGCAAGGAATGAAAAAAATTGGTGAAGCCTGTGAGTTTTAAGAATGAACACCAAGATGTGGCTAGACAGAGGTGGGACAAAACCACAATAATATCATAGGAAGAGACTTGTGTGAACCAGAGAAATTCTGAATAAATATGAAAAAGTAACTGAATAAATGGGAGTAGCTCAACAGGAACTTAATCTGTTGGTATGGGTGGATGCTGAAAAATTTTTGCTTTAATGCCACAAGAGCAGTGAAAAAGCAATTGTGATAGCATGAGACAGATTAAAGAGATTTGGAAATGCTAAGGGGTGTATATTGGTTTTTTTCTCAGTATTCATTTGCTATAAAAAGTTTCAGCTTTTCTTTTGAAAAGGGAATATAGTGGAAGAATGTGCTTCTGTTTCTACATGTTTTGCTTCGAAACCGGTTTTCTTTAATTGAGCACCACTGGCTTTTGACAAAATAAAAACAACTGAATTTCAGCAATGTTGAGAAATTTAAACCATTTCATATGAAATAAGAATTTCACAAACATCAATTCAACCCCTGATCTGAGCTTAGTTCAACATCTACTTGATCTTCTTAGTAAATTCATTCTGGTCAACCTGAATAACATCTCAATTAAACACCTTCCTCCCTAAAGATCTTTTGCAGTACTCCCTGGTATTCTTCCTCCAGCCCTGACCTCTCTTTATATGATGACTCCATTCACATCTTTCAAATGCTGCCATTTCTGGCACCTTTGGATAGACTATGTTTTTCACAGCAAACTGGCTGGCAGGTATGGACTCTCCTGTTATTTTCACTCTTGACTCAGAGCACAAAGCACTTCAGAAGAAAATCCTCACAATAGTATAGCTTGAATATATGTGATATCGACCTCTTCCAGCTAGGCAAGGTAAAGGACTTGTGTGATACCATTTGTGAGATACATAGACTTGTACAGCCCTGGCACAGAGGTGTTTTCCTCAGTATATTCGAGGAAGTCAGAAGCAGGGAGATGATTGATTTTTCTTTCTTTTTTTTCTTTCATTTCAGGTGGACTTGACTAGCATTAAGAACAGCCTGAAACAAATGTAAGGCCCATTCTAGCAGGTCAGCTTCATCCTCAAGATGGTAGAATTGTTGGACCAAGTATAAATGTTGAACATTTAGAGGTTTCCCTTATAGTTGTGCATAAATTGTAGTGAGGATGAGGAGGAAACCTGCTTTTGTACAACTCCCAGCCTCCCTTTAATTCTCACATAAAGGCACACTCTGCAGTGATATTCCCTGCTGTCAACAGGAAATTCTATGAGCCTACAACTATGTCACCCTAGTAATGGGCAATCATAGCAGAGACTAAAAGCTTTTGTTCAAAAGTTTCCTTTTGGGATTTCTCCAACTGACCACTGGAGAAAGTGGAGGATTTTTTTTCACACAGAGACATTTAGATCATTCATGCTTTTTAATAAAACAGTTCCATAAGGATTCAAATACAGTTTGGTGCCTGAGAAGTACTTAAAAGACTACTGAAGTCATTGGGATCCCTTCCATTTATTTCAGCAATCTGTGGATATCTTTTTATTGTCTTTAAGTTTCTCATTCAGATATATGGTATCCTTCTGTTTTGAGCATGTGACCAGCCTGGAGTCTGCAGTCAGATTAGAAACTTAACCCAGTCTAAGTGCAGTACCTCCTCTCTTTTCAAAGTTAGTTCCACTCACCCCACCTTTTTATCTTCCTTTCCCTAAAAACTGAATATATGTGTCAACTTTCAGAAAAGAGACACATATCAAGGGGAATATTTTCTGACACGAAGTAATGCCTTCACTTATGTTAAGTGATTTCCAGTTGGCTTATTTTCCTGTTTGGACCCAGGTTTTAAAAGATTCTGAATTATGCAAAAAATTAAAAACCTCACCACTACCTTTTCTATGTACCTCTTTAAGGCACTTGAGTCATCTGTGATAGGGAGCTGAGCTACTACTGAGTGACACTTAAGTGTTTACCTTAAGTATAAAGGCTTGCTCCCCTCTCTTTCAAATGGGACTGAGTGCACAAAGAAACTGGTGGCACACAGGTATCTGCACTTATGAGGATAGGAGGAGAAAAAATAAAGTTCATGATCTGACAATGCTGGTAACACCTCTCTGCACTGGAGTGCATGACTATCACAGAGCAGCTGATCAGAAGTACTGGTTACATTTCTAGAGATGCAAGCAGGACAGAAAGTAGCAATTTAAACTCTTGGAAAGCTTAGGAAATCACTCCATTTATTTTGATCTCATCATTTTTAATAGACAACCTGAGGAGTGTGAGGACAGCTGACAATGAATGTGATTGATTGACTGTGAATCCAAAAATACTGTGTTTTAAGTCAGGAATATGAATACATCAAAAAAAGTTTCTGTTTTTAAAAGGGGGGGAAAAAAGAGGAGAGAGGCGACTGTGCAGCATGAAAAACCTCATCATTTCCTCTGTAGGAGAGTGCTCTGCAGCTAGCTACAAACCTCATATTCACAAGGCAAACAAAGCATCATTTTTTAATGACTCTTCTGAATACATTTTTGCAGCAGCTTGCCTAGACCTGCTTGTCATAATGGTTTCTTCAAACGCTTTTTAAAGCCTGTGATGTTCAAGGCCCTAGCCTTCCCCCTCTCTTGCTTGTTTTTTATGTGTCACAGTTGTCAACTAAAATAGAGCACCTAGCCTTTGTTTCAAGATGGTACCTGATCAATATCATCAATCCGTCTCACTCCCTCTCCCTCTCCCTCTCTCTCACTCTCTCTCTCTACAGCTGTATCCATTTCCTCCTGGCAAAAAGGGACTTTATGAATAAATGATACTGAAATGCTGAGGGTTCAGATACTAAATAATGAATTTCACCACCAAAAACACAACAACTTCTCCAATCATAAAATACCGCTCCTTCCATATTGATTGTGCTTTGGCAACTAGATGCAGTGCTAGGCTTCACTCTGCAAGGTGTTTAAAAAGAAAAACAGGTTTACTCAGGATTTATCATGTATGGAAAAATGTAATTTCTAAGTAGGCTGTCTGCTAATGTCTGGCATAATGTTTCTTCATAATGGTTAACCCTTTTGCAGGGAGTGGAATAAGAGTGCCTCTCTCTCTAGATGGGAACTTTGCTTCATGGGACATTACAGTAAGTGTGTCATCTATTCTGTGCTGTTCTACGGTTACTAGCTTAAAAATGATAATGCAAAGCTCCTTGAATTTTTTGAATAGCAGCTGTGTGCAGGGATCAGAGGATTTGTTAGCTGGACCGGGTCCTAGGTCAGGAAAGCTGCAGCTGCTGTTCATCCGAATGTTGCTGGGTGCTGGGTTTGTGGCTCACTCACTGTTGCATGCAGTGGGTCAGGGTTTCGGAGCATTTGTTGTCTGCTCAAATGTGACTTGCTTTCCTATTTCCCTCATGAATGGTCTCTGCTGGCGCATTTCTGATGTGCAAAGAATGCCAGTATCCGCTATCTGAGAGAAGGCTGGGGTCAGGGGGGGTAGATTCATGGCATGTGATTGGCAAAACCTGCCTTCTATCAAGTTGTAGGCTAACTTTTTTGACTGAAATGTTCTGTGTCTGCCTATAAATTTGCTTTACTGCCTATTAATGTCAGAGAAGTTTCATTTTTAATTAGATGAAATGAGTAGACTTTGTTTTATGAGGAATGTTATATGTCCCACCTACAAGCTTCTTTGAGAGAGAGAGGGGGAGAGAGAGATAGATATAGAGATATATATACATAGTTCAGGTTCAAGGCATGATGTCACTCACGTGAAAAGCCAGAGTAGGTAGGGTGTTTTTTTAAGAGAAAACATTTCAGTGCTTTGATACATTTGGCAAATCTATTGGTAATTTTGCTATTGGAAAAATATTTTAAAATAGATTAGTCAGACTGTAAGCAAATTACATTTTGTTCTGCCTTCTAACAAATTTGTATTCAACAATAAAAGCTCTGTGGCTCATGTTCCTATTTCAGAGGTAATACCCAGTGCTGTGGTGCCTAAATGTTTATTCAAATTATGCATATACATTTTTACATCCTCATTTATTTATTTATTTTAACTTATTTTAGTGGGGGAAAATACAGGCATTAATTTAGAGCTACTGATGCAATGAAATGGAGGAATATATTTGAGCTATTAGCTGCTTCAATCTCCTGCCCACAAATAATTGATGAGTTTCTATTAAAGATTGACAAGCCGGCAGACTGCAAAGCATTTTTCACCAGAAAATGCACTGTAGTTAGCAAATATGCATTATACCTTGTATTCTGTTGCTATATAGTAACAGTTTTGGAGTTGAATTTTGTTTCTTATAGACTTATTGGTTGGTATTAGATTAGGGAGAATTTGCATGAAGTAGAAAGGAGAAGAGCGACGGGGAGAGAGAGAGAGAGAAAGAGAAAGCAAGCAACGCACGCACACACATCAGAATTCTCCTTTGCCATTTTTCATGTGTTGTTACTGTTTCATGTAAATTTTTTTAGAATTCTCTTCAACTCATCTTCTCTCTTTCTGGGTTGGACTATTGGGATGCGTCAAAAAATGTGGAAATGTAAATTCTAGTAATGCTAGCAGAGTCTGTGAAGAACAGCAAGTTCCTCATCAGCATTGTTCATATGTAAGCAGAGTGATAGAATGCCTAAATAATTTTATCCTCAGCTCTACTTTCTATGAGAAGTTACACATTTATAAAATAAAGTGAGGGGAAAATAAGTAGAAAATCCTTTATGCATATTTTTAATACATGAGGAAAAATCAATCAATGTGAAATTATAAGAACTCTAAGTTTTATTCATAATATATTTCCCTGTGATATGTATAATCAGAAATATTTCTATTAGAAGCAAATATTATAAGACTTAAAAGTTATCTGTAAACTCACATTTTTTTTTCTTATGATGCTTTGTTGAATGAATATACTTGCATTTCATTCTGTGTAACATCATTCTTATAGAAGACACATGGCCTTTAGTAACATATTAGGAGACAAGCTGAAGCATCTTTTCTGTGAAATCAGACTTGGGAAGAGAGGGGAGACAACAAGGTGAAAAGAAGACCTGGATATTTCAAAATTTGAAACCTTAAAATGTGCTGTATCAAACAAAGAGTAATTACATCAGCTTCTTTTTTATTTACAGCATTTATTTACAGAAGTGTTTTTGACTTCACCTTTAAATATCTGATCCTGGGCAACTAGATAAACAATCACAAAAATTAGAGCCTAGGTGCAACTTGAATTAGCTTTGTTTATTGTTTTGCTTATTGTTGCCACATCATTTTAATTTGTGGCAATAAAATGTAATTATTATTCCAGAATTCTCATACAGTAATGAAGAAACAAAACCTATTATTTTAAAGTTGTACAGTACCTCCATAGTAAAATGAATATTCAGGGCAAATCTTTTTTTATTTCAGTATTTATTCTCTGAGATAACCCCATCTAGCAAGCAGTTAATATGCTGATGTGTACAGAAACATTTTTGATGACACAGATCTTTTAAGGCAGATTGTCTACATGCAAATAAACCTACATATGCCACAAATCAAAAGTTTCTTCTTCAGAAAACTCCACCTGCTAGATAAATGGACCTGCATACATTTTTGACTTGCAGTGCCTGTTCTATAATAGGCTGTACAATAGGGTTTAATTTCACTATATGGATTCAAATATTTGTTACTGCCCGCTTTGGGGAGACAAAAATTAAAATGGTTTAGTGCCTTACAAGGTATGTAAGGAATAAAAACAGAAACTGAAGCATCTTAGAAATGCAGAAGGTATATTATTAAAAAATAATAGAATACAAATACTAGGGAATATCTTTGTTATGTACAATGTTACTGGCTACGTATCTTAGCTTCATTTTGTATTTATGAATATATTTTCAGTAGAAGGATAAATAGGTGAAAATAGTTCACTACCATATGATTTGTTTTATCCTTAGGCATTGCCTGGGGTTACTGGTACAGCCCTGGCTCTCAGTACCGAAAAGTGAAATGTGCAACAATGAAAATTTTATTAAAACGTATGTTAACCCATTACAGTATGTTCACTTCCAATTCTTTGTAAGAATGCGTGATGTATCATTTTGTGTGTGTCATTTTTTTAAAAAGATATGAGTCAAGTAGAGGAGCAAATTTAATGGGAGAATTTTATAGGAAACATTATACAAATGGCAGAGTGTGCGATTCCTATTATTAAAATAATTTGTCATTGTATGAAAAAATCGTATAAATTTCAAGAGTGAGTCTTCTTTAGTTATCTGCCCTTTTTTAATGACAGCAGCTTTTGTGCAGTAAAGGCAGACACGTTTTCAAGCAAAGCCCATTTCAGACCAGAATTTCTGAGAGACCTATTAATGTTTCATGCTAATCAAGGAGAGTGGGAAATAGAGCTGACAGGTGCTTTCTACTCTGCTTATTCCTGTCTTCCTGCATTAGACATTACTAGCTCAAAAAGAGCCAATATAGTTCCTTTCCAGTACATGTGGTGGCAAGGGCAGGAATAAAATGCTTCTTTTTATAAGTTTATAGTTGTTTTTCTTATTGCCTTCACTGGTAACATCCACAAACGTATAGATATAGCGATTATTAATAAAAATTTATTTTACTTCAAACCATGACCTGAATTGGACCCTGAAATTTCCCCCAGTGCACTTTGAAAACTCCGGAGTGCTTGCAGCACATCTGAGATAAACTGAGGTCCACCTGGGATGCTAGTTTTTTGGTAGTCTTTCCATGTGAGCCAGGGAGAAACACGTACCTTTACTCTAGGACAAGTCTTTTTGATTAAGGAATGTCAGGGTGAGGAACAAAAGCAAACTCTTCAAGAGGCAGCTTGAAGACAAAGTGTGAAAGCTGCAGCGGGCATTGCAGGGAGCTGCCCTTTGCCACCCTCCCCTACCCCAGGTACCTGACTTGTACCCCAGTGTAGGCAGGCAGAGCAGCAGCACTCTGAAATGCATGCTCAGATCCCAGACACAGCTCCAGGAGAGAGTGATGTGCCTTTGAAAACTCCTGAGAAGTCCCACCTGGCTGAGTTTAGGTACACAAGTTAGGAAGACTGGAGGCTCTCAAAGGCGCGTGTCTCCGGTGCCTGTGCGGAAAGTTTCAGCGCTTCCTTTGGGAAGCCTGCTTCAATAGGCTCTTAAATGCAGATGCAAGTCAGGTGCCCAAGTGAGGAAGACCAGACTGTAGACTGTGACAACAAAATGGCTGGAGTCTGCAAGCTGGGATTTGCTCAATTGTATTTGTACTACACACACAGAGGGAATTTCGTAACTACAGCAGTTGGCAATCCTTATCTTAGCTTTGCTGGAATAATCAGGAAAAGAAGAAACCAAGCCCACTGTTCCAGTATATTGCTTTTCTCTATGCAAAGCAGACATCATTAAACCATCTCAACTGTGCATGGCACTCTACGTAGCTGTTTTT
>VZTZ01018460.1:0-44994 GCA_013400955.1 Drymodes brunneopygia
CTTCCCGAAACCTTCCCGAAATAGTAATAAATTAAAATAATTTCCCCATATCTGCTGTGTTTTACCCATGGCAATAATCAGTGAGTTACCTCTCCATGTCCTCAACACATGAACCTTACATTGTATTTTCTCTCCCCTGCCTAGCTGTAGAGGGGAGTGATAAAGTGGCTTTGGTGGGTCCCTTACATCCTGCCAGTCAATCCACCACAACATAACCTTACGTTTCAAATATATTTTGCTTATTCCTTTACACACTGCTCCAAAGGAGGCATTCCTTTTATAATTCTGTTTCTTATTCCATTTTGTTCATGATGCAGAAACCATATCTGTGGTAACAGTCTACTCCTCCTGACTTTTCTAGTGCAGAAAATCCTTGAAACATAGAGCTCATTTATGAGGAAATCCTTGAGGGAACATCTTACAAAGAAACAAACATGAGCCGGTATTGCTGTGCTAATTACTGAGTTTAACATGAGAACTGCAGTGAGTGGAAAGCCACAGTGTGAGTGAGCCGCATTAAGATACCACGTTCCTGATAAATTGTTGAATTAATTGAATTCAGATGGAAGGATAGATAACTTTCTTTGGCATAATTAAGAACTCCTCAGAATAAGTAGATTAAATGGAAGAAAAATAACATTATTCCTTTTTTTAGGTTCTGTCCTTATTCCTTTCTTTTGTGTGAGCTCTTGGAAGGGCATTCAAGTGAACACTGAGATTAAGTAATTTTTACAGCTCACCCAATAATCAGTTCTGCACCTCCAATGCTACTGTTAGAGTAACATCTCTCATATTAATACTATTATACAAATTCAGCCAAATAAGAACACGACAGTGCAAATCAACATCAACTTTGGAAGTAGCATTTACCATGGACTACACATCAAAACTCAATTGTAAAAGCTTTTTCCTCAACTAACTCATAATTATGAACAAGCTCAGAAAGTGAGTTGATCACAGACTGAACAAAACAAAACAATAAAGACTTTCAATTTTATAAATTTCCTATGAGGGACTCATTTCCTAGTTTTGGATAACAGCTCAGTCCCTCACAGTCCAGTAGGATGCCAATGTCTTACAGCTGAGAAAGAAACCAACTTAATTTTGGTTAGGAGAGCTCTGGAGTAAGTGCAGTAATGAATAAGCAGCATGGTGCCCTGATGGCAGGGACTGCTACAGTCTCACTGGTTTTTGCTTTTATATCAACTGGATATAATTACTTCAGACATAAAATATCAGTCATCTTCTCAACTAAAATTTAGATACAGACTTAGAGCTGAGTTTTGGCACTATGATAATGGAGAGATTTGACACCAAAGTCCATTTTATTCTACTGTAAAAATCTAAGTGCTTCTTCCACTTCAATTTTGCTCAATTAGAAGAAAACCAAGGACTTGCACTAAACAGAATTTGGAAAGAACATAAATGAGACGGCCGACCTTTTATCAGAATAAATCTGAGTAACTAGGTCAGTTTCTTCCATGAAACATAAAAAGATGTATTTTATCAGCCAATCTCCAATATGGCTTTTGGAATCCAAGGACTAAAAGTTGGAAGAGGGAATAAATATTTAGTGGAAAATAATTGAAATCTTAATGTAGTAGCAGGCTCAAACAAAAGTTATCCAAACCAACAATTCCAAAAGGAACCATTCATTAAAGCATATGCCTCAAGTTTCATGGAAGGGTCAGAAAGCCACAGCACAACACAGTTTCCTCTCCCTCTTTAGAACCAGTCTGTATTAAGAAGGATGCGGGTTCTTATTCAATTTCCTCATACCTGCATTATAACCATTTCATATTGTCATTTGGAAACAAATTCTGTCTCTCATCTTTCCAGCTATAATATAGCAAAGTCAGCTCTTTCTCCCAAAGTTTTTAACTCCTTCATAAATAAACAATATAGACCATGTCTAATTGTGCTTTCCTTTGCTCTTAAAATATTTTTATGAATACTTAAACTAATAAGAAAAACAAGCAAAAACAATTCCGCTCTGTCCAATTCAAATGCTGGGTCTCTAAACATTACTTAGATGGAGTAAATGTTACACTACCTTTGTGGTCTCACAGAGAGTCCAGGAACCGTTTCAACCCAAAATACTATTTCTATTACAGTTCCAAGAGATGAATTAACTTTTATGCTAGAACCTCTACACTACTGTGAAGTTTTACTCTACAACAAAAGAAAAAAAAGAGTTGAGATTAGAGTTAGGGTTATGGTTAGGGTTAGGGTGAGAGTTAGGGTTAGGGTTAGAGTCAGGGTTCCGGTCACAGTTAGGGTTAGGGTTAGGGTTGGGGTTAGGCTCAGTATCAGGGTTAGGATCAGGGTTAGATTCAGTTTTAGGGTCACAGTTAGATTCAGGTGTAGGGTCAGGGTCACGTCCAGGGTTCAGGTTATGGTCAGAGTCTGCGTTTGCTTTAGGGTTAGGGTTGGGGTTATATTTAGGGTGAGGGGTTTGGTTAGGGTTATGGCTTGGGTTGGGTTGTGACTTAGGGTTAGGTTTATAGTTAGGGTTAGGTTAGTGCTAAGGTTAGGGTTATAGTTAGGGTTAAGGTTAGGGTTAAGGTTGGGGTTAGGATTAGGGTTAGGATTTGGGTTCGGCTTAAAGTTAGTGACATGGATAGGGTTAGGGTTATGGTTATGGTGCTGGCTTAGGGTTAGGTCTAGGGTTATGGTTGGGGTGAGGGTTAGGGTTAGGCTTAACCTTATATTTAGGATTAGGGTCATATTTAGGTTATGGGTTTGGGTTATGTTAAAGTGTTTTTTATGGTTAAGGTTAGGGATAGGATTAGGTAACGGTTAGGGTTAGGGTTAAGGTTAGGGTCTGGTCCATAGTTCAGGTGAGGGTCAGGGTCTGGGTTAGGGTTGGTGTGAGGGTTAGAATTAGAGTTAGGGTTAGGTCATGGTCAAGGTTAGGGTTAGGGTTAGGGTAAGGGTTAGGGTAAGGGTTAGGGTTAGAGTGTAGGGTTAGGGTCAGGGTTACGGTGTAGGGTTAGGGTCAGGGTTAGATTTAGGATTAGTGTGAGGGTTAGGGTTATGTTTAGGGTTCGGGTGTGGTCCATAGTTCAGGTGAGGGTCAGGGTCTGGGTTAAGGTTGGTGTTAGGGTTAGGATTAGAGTTAGGGTTAGGTCAGGGTTAAAGTTAGGGTAAGGGTTAGGGTTAGGGTTAGAGTTAGGGTTAGGGTTAGAGTTAGTTTTAGTGTTAGGGTTTGGTTTAGGGTTTGGGTTAGCATTTGCCTTAGTGTTATCGTTAACATTAGGGTTAGGGGGTGGGGTTTTTTGGGGTTTTTTTGTTGTTGTTTTGCTTTAGGGGTATTTTTGACAAGTGAAATTTTCATTTTTGTTACAGAGATTATCCAGCAATGCTATGTGGTCCTTCCTTGAACAAACATAGTTCCTCACTTTTTCATTTCACCTATACCACTATATGCTGCTTAGATCATGTTCTCAAAATTTCTATGTTGGAATTCTGAAGATAGCGCTGGCTACATCTATTGCATCACCCGGAGAATCAATTAGTTATGCAATCATCACAAGAAACAGTCTCTTTTGCTGCTCTAATGCAATAAACTCCTGCCAAAGCTAAACACACTTTTTAAGCTCTTTTGCAGAAACACCAGACTCTTCAAATTGGTTCTCAAATTGATCACCAAGCATTAGAAATAGGTGAGCCTCAATGGTGCCATAAACCAGTTCCTTAGAGATGCTATGCTCTATGGAGACATCAAAAGTAGTTATATTTAAATATGTTTTTGAATTACTATTACTGGCAAGTCACAACAGTACTTGCCAAAAGTGTTTGTGATATGTTAAGACACATCTAAGTGAATACAAATACATTTGAAAGACCATAATTGCAACAGGTAATTGCTGGTCTGAATCTACATAAATAACCACAATGGGAGAATATAGAGCCAAACCAAGTCTCTGCTACTCTCAGTTCTACTTGGATTCAGTTTCTTGAGTCACCATACAAGATAGAGTAGCACATAGCTGAGGCTTTAGCACTTGGCCCAGATATATTACATAAAACTGTGCAACACCTACAAATTGTCAAAGTAACTGTAGGCAATGGGCCACAAGAGCAAGTAAACTAAACTTCTCATTTATATTTTAAATCAAGAGTTCATTTCATAGAACAAGATTCTCAACAACAAACTACCAGGAAAAAACTCACAGGATTTTTTACCAATTTAGTAACAAGTGAAATAGCCAAGAAAAAGTATCAAACAACCCAAAAAAACAGCCGAAGAATTATATTTAGCTGCTGATTTTTCACTGCGATTGATTCATTCCTGGGACTTGTGGCCCTGTAACCACAAGGTATAAGATAAAACCAAATAAATCACATGCAGTTTCCAGTTATGAAGAAGGGCTATCGCTTCCACTACCTCCAAGAAAGTTCAAGTTTATTGTACATAGGAATCTATAGTTCAAAAAAACAACCATTAAGTGCTTCACAAACATTGCATGCTTGAGACCCTATGTTAAACTTCTCGATGTTCTTGCTGGTTGTGATAATTCGTTTGCTTGTGCTGGTACTTTACAGTAGACCACCACTCTGCTTCTCTTGGCAATTAAACAATGCAGTACACATGCCATTTTATTCATCACTGTTTATTATTTATTAAGAAAATATACTTATATACATTTATTTCATATCTAAGATAGAGGAGGAATCTTAGAGCAGAAGAATTGAGTTGAAAGGGACCTAAAATGACCTTTGACTTCAACTGCCTGACCACTTCAGGGCTGACCAAAAGTTAAGCATGGCTTAAGGTTGTTGTCCAAATGGCTCTTTAACACTGACAGGCTTGAGGCATTGACCACCTCTCCAGGAAGCCTGAGTTTGATGACCATTGCTAAATAAGTTTCTTCATCTCAATTCCAAGCCTCCCCTGATGGATACATCTTTGAGCCACTCCCACATGTCCTGGCACTGGGATCAGGGAGAATAAATCATCACTTGCCTCTCCACTTCCTCTCCTCAGGAAGATGTGGGGAGCAGTGAGGTTGCCCCTCAGCCTCCTTTTCCTCCACACTAAACAAGCCCAGAGTTCTCAATCACTCCTCACAGGACATTCCTTCACCCCCACTTCACCAGCTTTGTCACCTTTCTCTGGATGCATTCAAGTATCTTCACATACCTTTTAAATGGCAGGGACCAGAACCACACATAGGACTCAAAGTGACGTCACACCAATTCTAAATAGAGCAGAATACTCACACCTTTTTCCCAGCTGGTGAAGCTGTGTTTGATACACTCCAGGATGCAGTTTGCCCTCTGGGCGGCCCAGGCACACTGACTTCATTTGAGCCTCCTGTCAGCCAGAACTCCTACATTCCCTTCTGCAGGGTTTCTCTCCAGAAACTCCTCTTCTAGTTTAGATTTGTTACTATTGTTAATCTGACCCAGGTACAAAATTTAGCAGTTGGTAATTTTCAGTTTTATGCTGTTGATAATTGCTAAGTGCTTCAAGATACATAGATCCCTCTAAAAGGCCTCTTGTCCATCAAGAGTCAACAGCACCTCCCAGTTTGGTATCATCAGCAAACTTGGCAATGGTGAGTTCAGCCCCTGCATCCAGATCACTGATAAATATTTTAAATAGAACGGGCCCTAGAACTCATCTTTGATGAATGCCACCGGTGACTGGCCACCAGCCAGAAGTAGCACCATTCACTACAACCATGGAGCTCTGTCCTTCAGCCAGTTCTTCACAGAATCACAGAATTATCGAGGTTGAAAAAGACCTCTGAGATCATTGAGTCCAATCTTTGTCTTATCACCACCTTGTCAACTAGGCCATGATACTAAATTCCACATCCAGTCATTTTTGAAGACCTACAATGATGGTGACTCCACCACCTCCCTGGGCAGTCTACTTCAATGTTTAACAACTCTTCCATGAAGAAATTTCTTCTGATGATCAAAACACCATCAACTCACTCATTGCACAGCTGGAAAACTTGTCCCAAAGGATGCTGTGAAGGACAGTACCAAAAGTCTTATTAAAACCCAGAAAAACTACATCCAGCACCCATTAGAGATGTGACCTTACTGAAGAGGAATCAAATTAGTTAAATAGGACTTTCCCTTTGTGAACTCACATTGACTGTCTGATGATTTCACTGTTCTTTAAAAGTCTTTCAGTAGCTCGCAGCATGATCTTCCCCATCAGTCTTCCAGTACTGAGTCAGCTTTGCAGAGAGTTGCACACCAGTTTTACACCTCCACAGTAATGAACTGTTACAATAAATTAGGTGAGGTCTAATGATTCTGACAGTCATCATGGATCACTGCATTGGGTTTTTTGCCATAATTTGAAATTATTGACCTGAAATCAAAAAACTGTGCAGATAAACAGCAAGCTTTAGTATCCCAGAAAAGCATATCTTGCTGAAAACTTCGCTATATAAACACTCTTTGTATAACAGTGAAATAGTACTTTTATGAAGTAATTAATTTAATATGAGCAGAGTTGCAATCTGTGTTTTCAGTTAATCTCCATTTATTTGATTAATTGAAATAAACAAACATACACCTGTAAATCCGGAATGGAGACATTTTTCACCAGAGCAGGCAAAGAAATCATCTAATATATCAAGCCTTTAAACCCTCTGTTTTCATTGTTGTACTGAGCCATAAATCCTGTTAAGGCAGTAAAATCAGGCATTCAAAGGACAAATAGCATCACACCTTATTCTTACAGACATTCTGCATTTTTTTTCTGATTATTCTGTGTGAATCCATATGAGATTGAAATATGTTGTATTGGATTAACCTAAAGTTTTGGATGCTATTATTGAACAAATTTTGATTTTAGTAAATCACAACATGTTAGATTTGTAGTAGGGGCATCTTTCTGAAATCAGAAATTTTTATTTTGCAACCACCCCATTCCATAACTGCAATATAAAATCCAAGAAATAGATGAGTTCAGTTCTACAGATGAGGAATTGTAAGGAAAAAGATACTACAGACATGCACCCAAGGCAAATGTAAAGATGAATAAAGAGGATTTGCTTGCTTGAGTATTATAGTTTACAGATTTTGAATTTCAATACAATTGCCCTTGATGTCTGTCCTAATAAAATAATTTTCAAATTTCCAAATATTCTGTAACTGATGCTAGAAAGTCAATGATTTTCTCTTCCCTGAAGGACATCCAAAAGCCAGTTTAAACTAGATAAACACAGTTAAAACTAAATTAAACAGATGAAAATACTGAGAAATAGATAAACACAGTTCTCTACTACAGACAACACTAACACTCACTACTGCAATATTGATTAGCACTGTCTTTTGCAGTCCCACAGGCAATAAGAATTTGTCCTCAGTGTGCACACTCTATATTGTCAGCAACCTTTAAATATGTCTCATTTTTTATGGACAATCCATTTAAAGAAAATTCAAGAGAGTTACACCAGTCAAAACCAAGAAAGTTACAGAATCTACTATACAGGAACCAATATGTATTATCATACAGGACCACAGCAACCTAACAATTAGCAATCAACTAATTATTTGATAATGAAGATATTCTTTCATATATTCTTGCTTTAGGTTTTCAAAGGAAATGCTGTTCAGTTCTCAGCTTCAGCTGAACTGCAGGGGGAAGGCAAGATCTCTGGATATTTCAAGATAAAGTTCTTAGCTTTTGTTTGTGCAGTTTAATAGAATCAACAGTGTCAGAGGAGACATCTTCCTTTTCAGAATTGCTGATCTGGTACCAAGAAATCTTCCAGCATATTGGTCAAGCATAAATAATTAGTAACCCCAAAGTCTCTCTCAACAAGCATTCAGTATAAAACCTGAGAAAATGAATGTTAAAAATTAATGCCTCATAATTTTCAGAACTTCTTGCAAGAAAACACCTGGTCAAAGATGTGATCTTCTATTCCCTGCAACCTAAAGAACAGAAAATAAGTACAAGCTGGCTTATGTCAAAAGAAAGTGAGGGTAGCTTAATATTTTGTCTCTGGGAGTGCCCTGAATAGGAGCTTGGAAAAACAACACGGGAGCTGGGCAGATTTAGATTTTTTGTTTTCCAATACAATTTTCTACCAAATGGCAGCTCAGGGGGTTTCAAAGACAGATAATGGATACCAAGAACCACCTTATTAATTTCAGACACATACATAGGCTTACTTTCTAGTCAGTGGAGCGAAATAAATCACCAAGGCCACACAAGTTCACTCATTCCTGAAGTCTATCTTTGATTTAAAAAAAAAAAACAAGTTCATACTTGAATGAATTGAGTAATTTTTCAAAAGTAATTGAATTTTCAAATGCAATTTTGCCCACCTGCTGTGGGAAAGGTCACTGTAACTTTTCTTTTTAAGTTCACTATCTGGATAATTCATTTGATACTCCTAGATTTTGTGTTGTGAGATGACATCATTCCTTGATCTTATACATATTATTATTTATTTTACAGAGTTCAATTTCTACTCCATTTTCTCATTTCTCATAAAATGGTCCTAAGGCATACCAAGTTCTTTCCAAAATGGGCTATAAACCTCAGATCTGTAGTACTAAAAATATAGGTGAATTATCAAATATTTGGATTGACATTGTAACTTTTGCTGTTGTTTACTATTTAATATTAAGAACTCTCAAGAAATCACATTTTGACTTCCACTGATTATTAAGCTCATATATCTTCAGTACCACAGAAAAATTTTATTATATGAAATAAAAGTTTTTTCATATTGCTCTTCAAAATTAAAAGCTCTCAAACTGTGGGGCTACTACTGGTGAACAGCAGACATTTTTATTTATATGTCTCATATAAAGTCATTACTTACCAATTAGTATTTTTATCTCTCAGTCCACGTTCCCAACAAACTATTCAAACAAGACAGTATAATCTTCAGATTTGATGCTAATTTTGCACTGTGCTTTTAAACCTTTAGTGTTTGAGTAGTTTGACAGCATGGAAAATTATTATCATATCATTATACTCTTGTATACTCACTTGGGCTCTCTTGTAGAGAGAAACTGTTAGATTATTCCTGATTGTCTATACTTTCATAGTATGTGAGAAATAATGGTTCCATTTTTCATCTTTCTGTCATTAATATGATTTTTAAGTGAATAATGAAAGAACAAACAGCATTCTAACAGTCATGAGCAGTTTCTACGCTAACCAAACTGTTGCTTCAAATGCTCCTCATCAGTTCTCTGAAAGGCTATAGTCAAAAAGAAAAAAGTAGAAACCAGCTCTGAAGGCTGCTCAGAGATGTTTCGCTGTTTAGATATTTATAAAGTATCCAAGGAGATCCTGGTGCAACGAGTGAGTCTTGCCCATCCAGAGTGACCTACCAGGTGTTGCAAGGATAATTCTCATTTCCAGAATCTAGAAATGTCCTGAGCCTACCATTTCCAAATGAAACCTCTGTAAATCTGAAGCCAGATTCATTAAAGCATTGGATAACAGGATTTTGTTGGCATTCAGGCTGCCCAAATGTGGTCACTTCAAAGCTTACTGAAATATTTTCTGACTGGAAAACCACAACTCCACCTGGTCTGATGCAGTGTGCTGTGGTCAGATGGACCGATGCCACACCTATTCCTGCAGTGTCCCACATAGAGCCACTCAGGGGATGCCCCAATAGCACCTACTCCTGTAGGTGGACACAGGCAGACACAAACACACTCTTGTGCATCCTTGGAGATGAAGAGATGGGAAGGACCATCCAGTGTGCAGTTCCAAGGAGTTTATTGTGGTCTGAAGGAGGATCGAGGACAATTCTCCTCAAAGGGAAGGCAGGGGCTGAATGGCACAGAAGCACAGGAAGCAGGTCTGTTTTTCAGGTGGCATGCAGGGGGCGGGCAGAGCATCATCGACCAATGGTCTAAGGGCTGGAGGGTGGAGACAAGATTGATTGACATTAACACAGGTCAATGGGGAGAGGGGCGGGGAGAGGGGGGCCAGGGGCCAATGGGGAGCAGACTACAACACTCAAAGGTCCAAAACTCAAAGGCTACCATCCTAGAAACTCTTAAATTGATGTCTTCCTGAATGATCATATAAATATTTTTTCAAGATGGAAAACAAAAATGTTGTTTCTTGCAGTGATAAATTCATTGATACATAAACCAGGAAAACAGCTGACCACAGGAGTGCATTAGAGAAGAAATTCTACTGCCTTTAATGTTTCATGAGTGCATCATTATGGCTTTTAGTCTGGTTTACAATACTGCAGGGGAAGAGTCAAATTTCTGTTTTAAGAACTGATGTTGTAGTGGTTTGAGTTTGCCAATCCGAGTTTCTGGCCAAACACCAGCACACTTACCCAAATTTACCTGATTCTTCTGTGAGATAAGGATTAGGAGTAGGCAAAGCAGGTTCAAACTTTACAGAATGAAAAGAAAGTTTATTAACATACCTTTAAAAAGGAAGAAAAAAAACAAGAAAAAAAAANCGTTTCATAAAAGAATTTTCTGCTTCATTATTAAAGCACTTGTCATGCTCCTCCCCCTAGGCATCGGTTCTGCTTTCTTCACCGACTTTAAAGTCTATATGCTCTATTTCTGTAGGTGTCCTCACTCTTTCCTCTCTCTGTGCAGGGAAGGATGGGTGTCTGGAAGTTTCATCCAGGCATGGAGAAGGTTAATCTCTCTCTCGGGCCTTGCGATGGTCACATGGTCTCTGCCGGGCTGTTTGAAAAGTCTGAGCCGGGTGGCAGACGCAGTCAGAGTTTCAGTGGCCTTGCTCTGTGAAGCTGGCTCAGCCCAGTGGGGCCAGCCTGGCCTGGGGTAACAGAGCAGGGCCCGGCCCCTCTGTGGCCCAGAGCAGGAGCCTGGCCCTGCCCAACCCTGTGGTTGGAATATTAGCCTGGCTGAACTGCATCTGAGCTGAGAACTCAGGCCAGGTCCTCCCCCACGCCCAGCTGCACTGTCATTCCAAACCCCCTTCCTCCTCCCCCTCCCTCTGGGGGTGGGGGGGTAAAGGCCCAGTTTTACCAGAGAGAGAAAGCAGGGACCTGCTTCTCTCTGAAATGCAGAAAGGAAAGAGAAAGAACTCTAAAGGGCCTTCTGCTTATATAGGATTTTTTTTTCCTGATGGCAGATCAGCTTTTAATTGGTTGGCATACATATCAATACTCAAAACCAGCTGTTTATTGGCTCTCTCTCCCAAGAAGGAAGCTGTATTACTTCCTGCACCATGGGTCACTTCTAAGATTGACACCCCTAGGCCAACCCAGGACAGATGTTTAACATGGATTTCCACAGAATAAATTATTAAAATCAGTGCTTCAGAAAGATCTTATATTTCCACCTCTTTATGAATAGAAGGCATCTACATAATTTTGTTTTATATTCCTGTGAATGATCACAGGTCATACAATTTCGTAATATTATATGTGTATTTAGCCCAGTCAATTAATAAACTTACCTTAAACTTGGCCCCAGAAAGCATCCAATATTAATTTGAAGATGTCAAAAAAACCATCAAAAAACTTGCAAGAAAAATGAATATCAATTTAAAATTATAAGACAGATATAAATGCTATTTATGTTCTGAGTCACTTATGTGTAAGAGATAATATATTTCATTATATTTCAAAATATTGTATATATTTCAAAAATTATTTAAAAAATCACATAAACTCATTCACTCATTAAATTCAAGTTACTACTGGTGGCAAATGCTCAGACTATAATTGTGTTAATCTAAAGAAGGCACTGTATATGTAAAACACATAGAAGGACTGTCGATCAGCATCATTCCCTACATAAAGTTGCATGCTTGTGCTGATTTTTATGGTGAACAGTTTAAATAAAACATTCAGCTTTCCTAGTGGAATTCTTTTACATATTGAGACAGTTCCATACTGCCTGACTTTTGCTAGTGAATTAGTAGCTTAGAAGTGAGGTAATAAATTAGCTAAGCAATATTTACTCCCCTACTGCCTTCTTCCTCTTACCTAACTTGTGCCTCTTTCTCCTTGACCTCTATCTTGTAACAATTTATTCCGTAATTATGTTTCATTATTTTTTTTACATAAGGCTTATCCTGACAAGCCCAAAACTTACTGGCACATTTTTCCTGACTATGATGTCTGCCAAAATCAATCCCTCTCATCCTTATTAAGGCCCTTTAAGGTTCATTTTTTTTCTTGCTTTGTGGCTTAAGACTCTTATGCTTCAAACTGCTCATCTAAGAGAAGCATATGTCCTCAGTATGGCTGTCTTTATTAAGAGGTGTGGACACCATCTTTGCATTTACCCTTTTTGACTCTTCCCCTAGTCAGTCATTTTGACACTTTCTTTGTTGTTCTGTTCTAGGTCTATGCATCTATAAATGCAGAATAATTTCAAAAAAATAACAGCAGTGATTCAGTACCTATAGAGGTCTCATTACAATGATAAAGATTTCCCAGATACTCTCAGAGAAAGATAAAAAGCATTTTAAGCCACAGAAATTAATTAGGATCAGAAACAAAAATGTTGAGAAGTTTGAGCTGAGGCTTTTAAGACCAGCTTTGGAGTTTCTATAATTTAAAGTTATCTTAGAACCACTGCCTTTCACCATGGAACCTGTCCATCACTCTTAGGTCTGCTTACTATGTCAAAAAAACCAATCTTTTCTTATTTCTGTAGCCAAGCTGATTCATAAACTAGCTCCTGTACAATTAATCTATCAATATTACATCCATTATCTATTAAAAATTTACTATGCACAAAATAATAAAAAAATCAGTTATTCAATAAGGAACACCTTGGTATCAGTTTAAAGGAAGTTTTCTTACAGAGATTAAGGTTTACAAGTCCACCTTTAGGTAAAGCTTCAGCACGTGAAGTCTAGACAAAAATTAACCATTTTTATTGTTTTCAAAATATGCACTGAGGTAATCATTCATGTTTAAGTTGGCTGCAGCTACCCATCTGAGAGCAGGGAGGTGTGCGGACAATTTCGCAACTCAGTGGGTGTTCACTGAGTGGGTGTGCTTGTTGTTTAGTCCCTAAATCAAGCAGAAATGGAAAAGGCTAAAATTCTCCTTACATACCTTGGCCCTTTATATGCAACATTTCAGCTACCTATTCTATATCTCCCTATCTTTACATCATTCAGAAGTATTTGATTTTTTGCCTCTAGGGCCCTCTTAGGAAATGAAGACTTTCATTATTCTGTTCCTAGACTAGAATTCTCAATGTTTACTTTATAACCATTTTTCCTCATGCCCATTATCAATGTTTAGTTTGTAACAATTTTTCCTCATGACCACTCTCTTGCCTGCATTTTTCTCTTCCTGTTGGTTGCTTCCCAGATACATTTACATCAAACAATCGCATCCTTTCTCCATACACTTGCCAGACTAAATAACACAAGTTCCTTTAGTTTCCCATCTCTTCCTTCATCTGATCATTGCAACAGCCCATCTCTGCAAGTCCCCATTTTGCTTCTTTCTTGTTTGGGTCCCACTATATCCACATGACTATAGAGACTCAAAAGTCCCATGAATACACAACCTGAATACATTGCAGTAGTATGCTTATGTGAAGATGTATCAGGTGGAGGAAATAGAATTGATCATCTCATTTCAAAAGAAATGCATCTTCCCCACAGATGTTGAAAAGAGAGAAAGAAAAACAGAATCTGATTTCTCTTCCTATTTCCAGACCTGAAGTTTATGTCAAAACTCGAAATAAATTCATGTGTCTAAGACATTGCTGAAGTGAGAACTCATTTCAGTGTGGGACTGCACAGAGCTGGGGGATGTCAAGGGTATTCACATCCTAGTTTTGTTCTCTCTGAAGGAGTCCTACAAATGCCTATCAGTTCGCACCCAGGACTTCTTTTTATTGCAATTCAAATAGCAGGATTTTTATTCTAACAATTCAGTGAAATTAAAGCATCCTCTCAGGACTCCATCCTAAGCCATGCATCAGACTGATTCAGTAGGTATGAAAGTTGTGTTTTTCTACCTACCTATATTCAAAAATACAACATTGAGTATCTTCAAGAAAATCGAATTAATTCCTATGCAGAAGCATTTTTATGTCATATTTATTGTCTGGAATGATTACTTCAGTGATACCAAATATTCTGTTTTCTGCCCTAGATTTTATGTTTTATTTAGTTCCTTAAATTTGTCCCAGCACTAATTGGCCATACCACTGTGGGATCTCATAAAGTCCCTCATAAACCTTGCTATAAATTTCAGATGATTCAGCAACAAGTATCCCTTCCTCCTCCCCCCAGCTCTTGAAATGCTTAAAGGTTTTCAAGAGGAACAATGCCACAGGGGCAGCAATCTTCCTCTGACAGGGAAGCTGGACTAGGTGACCTCCAGAACTCCCTTTCAACAAGAATTTCTATCTTTAAATGAACCATTTGCCTCCCTGCAAAATATAGGCCACTGTAAGACCACTCTAAGACCAGTACTTACGTAAGTAAAGGGGAAAATAGCAAAGCTACAGCTCTGCATCTCTAACTAGTGTGTGTTTTTTCAGCATGACCAAGCACATGTCCAGTGTGGGTATAAGGCTGAATGGACAACTGATAGAATTATATCAGACAAAGTGCAACAAGTACTGGCCTGGATTTTGCCTTGCAGTTTTCAAGAAGCATACTGATGATTTGGTGCAAGCTAAAGACATGCCAGGGCCATTTAATAGTAGGCAGTGGGCCTGCACCAGGTTCTTCTTAGTATAAATGCATCACTCAGTCCAGGTCCTTGAATAAATCTGAATAAATTCGTGCTGAGCTTCAAATATACCTTCTTTTGTACCTCGGGGCCAGAATATACTGTGAGCATAAATAAGTGTGTAATGGGTATTGGATGTTTTCCATTGAGCTTCACTGGCTAAATTTGTTTTCCAACCAAGCTGGAGCTATTGCTGTACAGTCTCCAGCACAATTACATACAGTATTTTTGTATTCTTTCCCTGTCTCAGTGTGTTTTTTTCCTTTAACATTTTCCATAGTATCTTCAACTTGTCCTTAGCCTTGTGGGAAATAGAAACCAATAATCTCTTGTGGGAAATAGAAACCAATAATCTCTCTGAACACAGACCACACAAACAGAAGACTGAAAGCATTGCAGTGAAACATATCTCTGAGCAAAGGCTATTCAACATAAACATACTGCCAGTCAGTTCCAGGCACAAAAAAAAAAAAAATTCTCTTCCTCTTGCTCTTTTTCTTCTGACCTTCCATTCTCTTGTGGGGAAAAAAAAAAGCAAATGAAACAAAAAGAAACCTCAACTAACACTGTTATTTCTGGGGAAAAAAAAAAAAGAATATATTTGGGTCCAAGATATAAGAATATGATTTCACCCAAAGATCTGCACATTTGGGAAATACAAGTTATAAATTGCATTAATGAACATAATGGAAATGCACATTCTATCAATGTTACTAGTTAGAGACATGCAAACTGTAACACTTAAGTCCTTGTAGCTGAGTATCAACTGGTGTTAATTATCAAAGCTCCACCAGTCCAGTGGAGATCTGCCCACTCACAGAAGCTGAGACACCAGTCCTCAGCCACTGAATTCCTACGCTACACATCCACAGCATTGGATACGGCATTCTAGAAACTGGCACATGCTCCTGACCATGACTTTGAAGTGGTACACTCTTGGCTAGTCTAAACAGTCATGTGTTCTGGGGAAAGCAGCAAGCAAGGTAGAAGGGACAATAGCACCCAGTGACCTACATACAAATACTAGATTGGACACAATTATAAGATGTAATTTCCCATAGCAAGATACTGACCTTTGGAGATCAACTCACCATACTACATACTTACAGAGTATTTATGAGAAACACAGCACTATCACCAGTGTGCTTAAACCCATGCAATTATCCCTTTTTCCCAAAGTCACGAAAGACTTTCAACCAGGCATTTTTGGAATGGGTCACAAATTTTGCTGCCATCAATCTTGGCTGAAAAACACGGTCTTGGTGCTTGAAGCACAAAGCAGAAATGCATGCTGCCAGTGGTGGTGAGCTGTTTCCATGCATAAGACAATTTTTGTGGGTAATGTAAGTAATTATTACTGAGTAATACCATGCAGAAAGATGAACCTGCAGAAGGATGAACTTAGAGAAGTCAAGAGCCACGGCCATTGCCTATAAGGGTAATCACTATAGGTCCTGTGCAACACACCAGCCATTCCGCGGGCTTAACAGCAGAAGTCCAAATGTTCAGCCCTTACAAGGGCAGGCTTGCACTTCTTCTGTACTATCATGCCGGCTTCATCTGACTGATGAGAACTGCCCACCATGATCTCAAGGATTACTTCAAGGACCCAGCAGTCCCCCATTCACCAATCAGAGAGAAGAGAATTAATTTCACATAAATCCTCATAATAAAAATTCTGAAATGGAAGGCAAATACATTTTGATCTAAAATTCATAGGAGGTATGCCAAAAGATATTTCAATATCTCCTTTGTAAATTTTAAATTAATATTTAAAACACTGTCATAAAAAAAGTCTGGTCAAAAGGCAAAATCTAAGAAATTCACTGGCAAGCAATCCTCTCTCAATGCTTGTCCTGATAGAAGACATAAGAAAACTGCAGCCACAGGATGGCCACAATGATGCTATTACAATGAATATGGAAACTCCTAAAATGTGTTTTAGAGACAACTGACACTCAAATCATGTCTTATAAGCCTGAAAAGATGAAAGTTGTTCAGGCAGGATATGACCAGAGAAAATTAATAAGAATAACCTGCATTCAAAGCAGCAAGACTTATGAGAGACTCACATATTACCACTCATGTTGGAACCTGTACAAAACAGCAAATTATAGAAAGAAATCTTCAGAGTTAAACTTTTTATTTCCTCATGTTGATGCCTGAAGGATTTTTTGCTTTTTCTTCTATATACTTTTTATACAGTTCTCTGTATCCACAGGTATTAGCATGCATACTTGTAATGCTTTAGGTCTGTTAACTTAGCCTGGTTTCTTGGTGTCCTGCAGGCTGAGAGAGCAAACACCCCGGAAACTGTAGAGTTAGAAGTCCAAACATTCTACTATTGTAAGAACTCAAGGTCTCCTAGTAGGACAGATTCTGTAAACTAGAAGTTAGCCCACTCCAGCCCCCTTATTGGGCCCTCTTGTTAGATATGCTAATGTGTAAGGTCTTTAATTGTATACTCAACTGGGGGGGTGGGAGGACATTGCAATGTGTATCACCTGGGTGAAGCAATGCATCGGATGGGATCCTATTAAAGTACCGAGGTAAACAACCCCCAACCCTCTAACTGTGTCTAGTTTCTCATTTCCTAAGACCAGGAAAAAGGCATCAATGTGATTCACAGAATTAGGTTTTGATTAAGTCTATCAAAGGATTATATGCTGCAAACTCAGGTGTGCACACAGGGTACCTATGGGAAGTCACTAGTCATGTCCCAAATAGTTGTGGTATATGGCTACGTGCCAGATACAGTCAGAGCTGCTTCCAAATTGCATGACTTGATACACAGAGAAGCCAGCACTAATCATGAAGAGAAAAATCCACTTAACTTCTGATTCCTATCAATTCTCATGCTATAGAACTGATTCTGAAACAAAAACACTTAGTAATGAACACCCAGATACAGAAGTCATTATACAGTTGACTGAACTAGTGCTTCAAAACATCTGAGGCTGTTTGGGTTTTTCATTTTTTGTTTGTTTGTTTGTGGACAATTTTCTGCCCTCCTTTGATCAGGCTATGTATTCCTTTGCCAAATTATTTTCTCTCTGAATAAAGTTCCATCAGCCATTCTTAAATCTTCAATTTTCTTCATTTGACAAGACTATCAGTTCTTAATATGCTCTTGAACCATTGTCCCACATCCTCTGCTGATACCACAAAGAACTGTATTATGTTTTTGCACAGAAACCATTTGTATGTTCTCCTGAATAGGAACTTAACAGCTCAGTAAATATGTGGACTATTAAAACAACATGTTTATTCTTAATACTGTTCTTCTGAAACACTGGAAAAGTTCCTTTTCTTTCACAGACTAGGGTTTATAGTTTGCTCTGTGTGGTGGCTGACTATATCTAATGAGGTAATAGAGAGTCTGAGAAAGTCCACAAAATGCTAATACATTCACCCAAGAAGAAAGAAAAATACTTCAAAAGTTTCTTCCATTAATTTTATGAACAAATCCACTCTCCAGTATGAGAGTTTTCTGTCCTCTTATACCATGGATAGGATCTACATTATGTATTTGCATTTTAGAATATGGTTTTGAGGCAGAAAGACAGGGCAGAACAGTCAAATGTTGCATGTGAAAAGGCTCAGGGAAACTTGTTTGGCATCAAAGTAGAGAGTAAAGATGTTTGAATGAATTGGGAATTGGGCACTGATGGTTTGCTTTTCCTCCCAAGTAGTTATTTCTACTCCGTTTTCCCAGCCACCAGCAGCCCAATGCTACCACAGTTTTGAGGAGTGCTTAGCTGCTTACTAGCTTCATGAAGCTCAAAAGCCACATGTGGGCCATGCTTTTAGCTTTAGCACACTCAACATGGAATACTCTAGACCTGAGTAACAAAGAGTTGATATAAAATATATCATTAAGAATTCTACAAAAAAAAATAAAAGAAGCATGCTTTCATCACAAGTATGAAAACGTGGGGTTAGTCTCTACCTTATAAAAGACAGAAAGTTTACTGATTCAAATAAGTTTCATGTTCTTACCTTGAGATTCCTCTTAACAAAGTATTGAAATGGAAAATGAGAGCCAATTTTTTTAGTTGAAAAAAACCCCATGAGACTGAAGAATAATCTTAATCTTAAAATATACATCTAAATAAAACTGGGGGATGAATATTGTTTACTTTAAAACCAGTTTCTTTCCAAGAAATGCTTTCTGGAACTAATTTCCTAAAACAATGTGACATTGACTCATTTTTCCCTTTTGGAAAATAAATAATTTTTGAAAACAAAATATATGGGTAGCTGAACTAAGCGACAAGACATGAGGAATAAAAAGACCAGCATTTCCCAGCGTATTTTATGATGTCAAATATTTTCCAAGGCCTAAGAAGTTACAGTCCTTAGGTCTGTACACTAATCTACTGCCTCAATACAATAATTGCAAATAATTGAAGGTATCTGGCTAACATCTGAGAAAAACAGGTTTTAGTGCAAACTTTTTGTTTACCCACATTTCATAGTTTTCAAGCAAAGACACCATTTAAGTTTCATCTCCTTTGTAATAGAAATGAAAATATCTATTATTTTTGTTCTGACTGGTTTTCTTTCAGAGGAAAAAACCCAAAAATGTAACAATGTCGTAGATTCTCAGTTGCCTTACGCATAGAGTTCAAGTTCTTCCTCACCTTTGGGATTAAACATTGGCTTTCCAGTGTGGATGGTTTTGTTTTGGTATTGTTATGGGTTTTTTTTTTAGTCTTTGGGAATATGTCAAGACCTTGTCAAGCCTTTTCTGTTAAATTAAAGTTCATTTAAGTTCAAAAATCTCTTATATAGGCAGGTCCAAATATGTAATTCTTTTCTTCTTGACCAAACTAAATTGGGCTGTAAGAACTATTTCTCACATGCCCAATTGATCCTGGCATTTTTTTCTGAACCTTTTTCACACTGAAGTATTTTTGGCCTTTTGGCTTCCTGATCTCCGTTATGGCAAAACCTACATCTGCAGAGATATCATACCTTATTATTCCTCTTCAACAGCCCCCTAATTAGAACAACTGTTTGTGGAGAATCTTGCCTTACAATGGCTTAAAGGACATTCTGATTCAGAACTGCAGCTGGTGAGCAGCTGCTGAGCCAGCAAGGTCAGTGTGCCCTTGTGAACAGCCAAGCACACAACAAGATAAGAAGCAAGAACTACAAGGCCGAAAAACAAGAAAGAAGAAACCGCAGGAATGCTAAACCAGCAAGAATGATGCATGTATGTAGTGACCTATTAGGAGTTCAGCTTTTGGAATATGCATGAGGCTAATTAAACAGAGTATATCTTGAGTGTAAGTAAAACAATAAAGCAAGTTCTGATGGTCCACAACTGTGGTGTCAGTCTCCCTCTTTCCGACAACTGTTCTCCTTCCCTACAGCATAGTATTGTGATGTTTTACTCAACACCTGAAGATAATTCTAGTGCATCTGGACCACACAATATGGATTTCTACCCTTTACTCATAATCTTCATTCTTTGCTGTCCATTCAAGTAAATATAATTTTTTTTTTCAAATAGGCCAAGCTGATGAAATGCCACAATGAGAATATTCTGTAAAAACACCCAGGTACAGAAGTAATTTCCCAGTATTTTCTGGCCTAACTTTCTATCTCTGGCAAATTTAACCACCCATATATACAATTTATTGGCAAGAAAATATTGAAAATAAAACATGCCTGCAAGCATCTGCATACAAATTGTCTCTACTTATCTGGCATAGACAATTAATCGTAAATCCATTTAACATGCTCTTAATCAACTGATTACAGTGCTATTTCAGTATCACATGGTGTGATACTAACTGCTCAGGAGAGGATATAGATTTCTGTATTTCTTTCAAACCACAACAACAAAATCATGTTTGTTTGACATGGCATATTTTCATTGAGTATTTAAAGCTTATACTACCATCCCACAAGAGTGTGTTAATTAAGTCCCATACTGGCATTTGTAGGATTTTGACCAATAATTTTAATATGTAAAATCATTCTTCAAATTCCCTATTATTCTACATTGGCAAGGTTTAAAATCTAAAAAGTAGTTAATATCTGTAAAACATGAAATCCAATTTATGGGCTAAATTTTGACTTCTGAATGAAATATAACATCCATTTATGTTATTATAGTTACAAATCTTTTAAACATTACCAACAATCAGAATGAAATTTACTCAATAACATCAGGTTCACTTACTGTTTTCAGTGAGAACACAGCTTTTTCTGTACCTATTTGTAGTTCAGGGATTCCCACAATTCCCATTAAGTTTGCCTGTCAAAAATTGTTAATGAACTAGAATTATTTCAACAGATGGACCTTGTGGACAGAATCACTGTGAACAGCCAGAAGGCCCATTATTTCCTCATTAGTTTTAGGCTGAGATTGTCTAACATTTCTTCAATCATCTCTGAATGTGGAACAAGCCATCATGATTCTGTGATTCTCTAGCTATGTGTTATCACTCTCAATGTCAGAGACTCTTCCTTATTTTCTTGACTTTTTTAATGCCAGCAGATCTCATTTGAAGTGTCATTTTCCCAAAGAATACTTCCTACCTTGAAGCAAGCCCAGGCAGTGCACTTTCATATGCGTTCAGAAGTGAGGGACTTCACAAAACTCTGCTTTATGCAGTGTGTAAGTACTACTTGAGAAATATCACATAAATAATACATGTCCCATTATAGTTTTTCCCCAAGCAAAGAAATTAGTCAATGTTGACATAATATGGGATATCAAGCACACAACAAAATATACTGAAGCCACACACAGTTCAGTTTGCCTCAGCAATGTCCTATGTTGACACACAGATGTTTGGAGAATCTCATCATGACCTTCTATTCTGAAGGTCTGCATTACATCAAGGCTGTCAAAACCAACTTTTCTGGTGAAATAACTGAAGTACTAACTACAACATACATGGTGTTTGAGAAAATGATGTCTTGCATAAGTAGTACTCAATGTGAATATAAACATATACATTCTTTAAGGCACAGCTGACAGATCCCAAAAAACACCAGATATACCAGTATATTTAAGTTTTCTTTTCTTCCAAGGAATGATTTCTTCTGCCATCAGTTTAAAGTGCAGGCTAGTTCTGTAGCAGAGGTCTTGAGTTTAAGTTTACAGCAACAACTCAAACTGAAAGAAAAGGTGTGTATATTATAGTTGTGTTACTGCTGAGCATTTAAAAACTGGTGTTCAAATACAAATGAAAAAAACAATTATTATCGTGAAAAATTATGCAAATGTAAAACCTGAGGCTTAGAGTAGAATCTTGTCTTTTAAAAATCCTATTATTAAAACTCATTCAATCTTAGAAAGAGAATAAACAGAAGATTTAATTTGAAGCTCTAAATTAATCATATGACAATTAGACCATGCTTCATGCTCTGTACCTGAGATACATGTCATGCTCATATATCCGAGGTACGCTGAGGGGGTGTGATGTCAGGAACTGGCAATGATTTATTTAAGAACAGGTTTTCCTGCCATTTCAATGAAAAAGTTTTGTTTCTGTCCTGTCTTTAAAAGTCAGAAAGACTCAACACAACCATTATGCCCCACCAAAATACCGTTTTTAGTTAAATTCAAAATAGCAAACTGAAGTCTCAATCAGACAACCCCCACACAATAAACAAATGAGGAATCTAACCCTACCTATCAACAAAACTTCATGGAAGATTCCTGCTGTTTTCTTTAAATAAAACTCTTTATTCCACAGGTGAGAAATAAGCTATGTTGAAAGCTAGATAACTGCTCAATAGACACTACAGAGCTGTTTGCAACTGTCACTTAGGATACAATTTCTGTCCGGCAACTTTTCTTAAATTAAGATACCCCTTCCAGCTTTGGAGTTGTGCATCATGTGCACTGTGGGTAGACTGCAGACATGTGTGTCTGTTCCACCTGCAGTCTGAACCATCTAGCAGTGTGATATAAATACAGTTTGAAGCCCAGAACCTGAGCAGGTTCAGCACTGGTCTCAACGAAACTGTTCAGCTTTGTGACCTAGCTTCAGTTTATATAGCAAATTCCTCATAAGTTGCACCTGTCAGCAAGGACTGACTCAACATATATTTTACAGGCTCTAAAAGGCAGATTTGAACATTTTAAAGAGAATTAATTCACCAATCTTTTTTGTATTGTCCTTTAGTGTTTTAGCAGTTAGAAAATAAACTTGCATTTTGAAAACATAATAGAAGAAAAAGATTGACAGACTAGTATTTTAGGGAGAGAGGAAGATATTAAACATATATAGCATCAGACAGTTATATTTCAACATTAAATACATTGTTTTATGACACCATGCATTATGGGAATCAAAACTAACAAATTTAAATTTTATGGAGATACAAACATTTCCTAACAACTAGAATTACAAAGCATCCCACTTTCAAGATTCTGATTCTTAAGCTGGGCACTAGTCAATATAAATCATTCAAAAATTATGCATAAGAACATTGTTCTTGTTGAAAACTAATTTGACTAGGGAGGATGTTAGAGGCAGATGTTTTCCAGAGGATATCCTATCTATTGTTTAAAGCAGGTGCTCCTAGAGGTCTTTGTTCATAATATAAACAAAACTGAGACATTTAAAGTTCTCTGAAAACAATCATGAAAACCTGAACAAAATACAGAATGAGAAATGTTTACTTTATTGACTCCAAGTGCATAGTTACAAACTGGCAAGAACCATTTCAAGATACCATCTTGTGCTGGGTTTTCTTTGAATAGGATTCAGAGTTTTCGATAATATGAATTGTGCTGGAGTAGAAAAAAAAAACATTCAGTAGCTACTTTGAGTAAAGGTGATTGCAAACACCTAGAAGATTAAAATTTCAACTGTGGTAATTTCATATCAATATCTTTGTCAAAAGGGAATATTACTGCTTATTGGGCTAAGAAAGACTTAGGGGTGTTGATGCACAAGAAGCTCAATATGACCAGGTAATGTGCACTCGCAGTCCAGAAAGTCAACTACCTTCCAGGCTGCATGAAAAGAAAGATGGCCAACAGATCAAGGAAGGTGATTCTTCCTCTCTATTCTGCTCTTGCAAGACACTGTCTGAAGTGCGTCATCCAGCTCTGGGAGCTCCTGCACAGGAAAGCCATGGACCTACTGCAGCAAGTCCAGAGAATGGTTGCAGATATGATCAGTGGGCTGGAGCACCTAGAAGAGTTGGAGCTGTTCAGCCTGGAAAAGAGAAGGCTGGTGGGAGACCTTACAGTACTTCCAGTACCTAAAGGGGCCTCCAAGAGAGCTGGGGAGGGACCATTTACAAGAGCATGTAAAGGGGGAATGGCTTCAAACTTAAAGAGAGTAGGTTTAGATTAGATACCAGAAGAAATTCTTTGCTGTGAGGGTGGTGAGGCACTGGCATAGTTTGTTCAGTGATGGATGCTCCATCCCTGGGTGTGTTTCAGGCCAGGTTGGATGCATCTTTAAGCAACCTAATCTAGTGGAATGTGTCCCTCCTCATGGCAGGAAAGTTGGGACTAGGTGATCTTTAATGTCCATTTCAACTCAAACCATTCTATGATTCTATGATACATTTTAAAATCTGATAATCACAGTTGATAGCATCTCCTATCATTCTAATTCTCAAGTAATAGAAAGACTCTAAGTCAAAACTCAGATTTTTTTCACAAATAATAGAAAAGTCAGATATTTGCCTATACTTAGAATTGGAAGAAAAATTACACCTGTATATATAATATTAACCTGCTTGGCCCCTTTCAATTAAAAAAAAACCTTAAAATTAACCCATTCTTACCCTTAGGTTGAAAATTGCATCACTGGCGAGCAATGACGGATACAAAGAAAAGTGTGCTCTATAAATATTATAGTTTTCCTAATTCCAATTACCAGCTTACAAAGTAGAACAACAATACAAAATAAAGAGTTTTATACAAATCCCATAGAGCATCTTCTAGCATCACAATACAATTTAATGTGATCTAGTCAAGTTCCTCACTTAGAGCAAAGCCAACTTAGATCTGTTTTGAAGGACCTTATCCAAGTCTGTTGGAATATTCCCAAGGCAGGAAATTTTGCAATCACTCTGGGAAATCTGCTCCAGGGACAGATCATGCTCATGTTGGAAATGCATTTTCCTAATATCTAAATATGCTTTCCAGTGTTCCACCTTGCATCTGTTGCCTCTCCCCAATTACTGTGCACTTTCGATAAGAGTTGCTCTATTGTATTCCCTCTCAAAAATCTCCCGTCAAGTCTGATCTAATCCAGTTCTCTCAGTTCCTCCTTATGTACTGCATACTCCTGCCCCCATTTGAACTGGACTTCCTCCAGTAAGTCACTGTCTATCTAGTACAGGGAGCCAGAAACTAGACACAGCACTCCAGATGTGGTCTCACCAGTGCCAAACAGATGGGAAGAATCACTTTCCTGGACCTGCTGGCTACTCTATTATTAACATATCCACTGTTGTTCTTTTCTGCTGTCAGGCAACACTACTAGCTTACGTTCAACTTGACCACTACAGCCCTGTGTCTTTTTCCCCTGAGAATCATTTTCCAGCCAGATGGTCCACAGCTTGTGCCACTGCACAGGGTTTTTCCGTAACAGGTTTGGGATTTCGTTTGAGCCATTTTTGGACTTGATGAAGTTTCCCACAGGCTGGTCGTCAACCATGTTGAGGTTCCTTTGAATAGCAACCCTGCCCTACACATACTGAATGCATACTACCATGCAGTATGGGTACTAGAATCCTAAAATGTTCCAAAAAATTACTATTCACAGACATCGATGTACTTTACACACTCTTGCTTAAGGTAAGTAAGGCAGGAGGTAAGTAAGTAAGGTAAGGTAAGTAAGGAACCCCACTGAAATAATTTGATTTTGGTATTGATGTCCATGAGAGGAGTATTTGTCTGGACAATTTTGAGTTCCTTGCACACATTGCATAACAAGTCTGAAGTAGAGAAGGCTTTCGGAAAAAAAGTCAGATATGAAAAATCTGGGAGTTTATTACTTAACAGACACAACTGTCCAATCCCACCTAAATACCATCCCTCTGCAGGACGAGGACAACATTCTCTTTCATATTTTATTTCTGACATGCTTTCAACAAGAAGTTGTTTTAGGAGAGGCTTTGACAGATCTGAAGATTATATGTGTGTTTCATTCAGCCACCGGCTTTTCAGAACTTGCATGGAATGATAACTCCTTTGCTAAACCAATAAACTAATCATAAAGTAGACACTTTGGACCTTAATAGGCTGTTATTTCAGATTTATGTATAAAAAAGTAAGGTATAAAACATTTGAAGAGCTGCAGAACTGATTACAGAATCCTACAGGTCAGTAGGAACTACCTTCAACTAAAAAAGTGCCTGAACCTTACTAATTTTTTGTGTTTGGATGAAAACGTTTCTTCTTTTTGGAAAAAGAAGGACCAAAATCATTGTTATGATCAGCAAATTAATATCACTTCTCCTTAAGCATTTTGCATGTGTCAAATAACAATACTGAATGAGAAAGAATATGCTAAACTCCCCAGTACTCATGAATTTGTTTGATCAAAAGCTAGATAAATTTACATTTCTCCAGGTTCCTATCTGAAGAGTTAATTTTTTTAAACAAACAAAAATTTGAATATTTATTCAAGCCTCTTTAGCTTGATCAGAACCTAAAATACAGATTTTTTTATTTTTCTTAAGTTCTTCACTTTTTTTAATCCTAATTCTTTTTTATAAGAGTTCAGTAAAAGTTGGTTGGGACAATCAAAAATATTCAATTTTAAAATACAGGGAAGACCTAAGGTTAGTTAAAGTATAACTAGAACATTCAGTGCAACAGACATCATTCCACAGAAGAGCCCTTAGAATGTAAAGGAAGACTTGAAGAGAAAAGCATTGGAAATTATATGCCTTCAAAATTCAAAACCTTAGTAGCAATGATGATAATAGTTCAGTAAGAAAAAGGGTTTTCTTCTACATACTTTTGCCTCAGTATCTTATATTTTAATATAACTTTTTAGCTCTCCCATACTACTAGCATTGCTATATTTAATTTTGCACATTATAATATCCTAATTTTGAATCTACCCAGCTAAGGCATGCTGTGTAGCAGTGAATTTTCCCCTACTTATTACCTTAGAGATTATTCAAAAGAATCGCCAAAACCTTTTCCAAGAGAACTATATGCCCAAGGCAGCAGCAAAGTGAGCGTGGTAGGAACTGTTGCCCTACTTTGCAGGGTTCCATATTAGTAACTTTGTAGTAGAAGTTTCCCATGCTTTTTCTGTAAACATGGTGCTTGTTTTTCCTAACTGGCCGGGATTGTTTTGCACTTGTAGATTGTTTTTCATTTCTTTCCCCTGAGGTGGAGAAAGATGACTGACCATGTCTTTGTCCTGTAAACTTACAGAGGTGTTGACCCCTCTCACCAATCCTTAATTGTCTTTAGAAACATATATAAATAAGAGAATAAAGAAGGGCAGGCCCTTTTAGTTGGGGCTGCCTGGAGATTCAACTACTGCTCTGGAACCTGCGTGTTTCTTCTGTTGCCAGCTGTACCTCAGTTGCAACAATTTGAAAGGGTCAGCAGGGCTGTATCTTCAAGATCCTAACTGGTCCAGTTTAATGAAAATGTCTTTCCACTGCCTTGTGACATACTTCCATAACTAAGGATGTGCCTTAGAAAGGGAATATACAAGAGAGAAAAAACACTCAGTGAAAGATAATAAAACTGTAATTAAACAGTAATTAAATGCAAACAAATATCCTCATAACCTTATTTCTGAAAACATAAAATTACTGACAAGAATAGAATAATTAAGAATTAAGATGCCAAAACACCACTACATATTAAAAACTGTTTAAAATATATATTGTTCTGCTTTGATATTAAACAAATAGAAATTCTGAAGCCCCAGTTTCAGTAAAGGCTGTTTCATATTTCAAGGATCACATGTAAAAGATGCTGAATTTAGTATGCTGAGACTTGAGCAAGTGCCCATCTTGGCCCTCCTGGAAGCATCTTCGTCTCTGGGATGGATACGACAGATCAGGTTTTTTGGGAGGTCTCTGTAAGGCTGGTGAGCAGGAAAGATTTTACATATGTAGATCATCAGAGAAAACCTTCCAGTGTTTTGGTAGAAGATAGCTAAGAAAAGTGACCTGACTCACTACAGACTTCTGTTTTTTGCTGTATGAGATTTTTTTTTAAAAAAATTATTTATTTACTTTTTTATTTTATGTACTTAATTTTTAATTATTAAATATTTTTTACATTTATTTGTTTGTTATTTTAATGTGATTTTTAAATGCTATTTTATGTGATTTTTTTTTTTCATTTTACATACAGGGATTTTCAGAATCTTCTAAGTCAGCATATCAAAATGTTACACTCCTATATAATTTTTTTTAATTAACCACAATAGCAGCATTAGCTTTTCCATTATGGCTTTTCCCAGATTTCAAAATCATTTTTCTATTAGGAACATGCAGAAATTAATTGCTTGATGAATCAGATATTTGGCAAACAAAAAAGTATTTTAAAATTAAGAAAGCACAACCTTTTCAAGAGAAATAAATCACTCATGCACTGAGTAGATGCATCTGCTCTTATCCAACCAGAAACCAACAGGAAAAGTTAACACAAGGGTTCTGGACCTCTTGAGCAGAAAGGAACCATCTGGTGGTGTACATGAAGAAATTTCAGCCACTGATACTGTGAGAATGGGTTTGTCTGCTTCAACTCAGACATATTTACCTTAAAACTTAGAATTTTCCTGTAGAGAATGCTGGAGAAGAAAGCCATGGCATTAAACTATGTATTAGACTACAAAAACAAGTATATTCTCATGATTGTGTCAGAGAACGAAACAAATCCCCAGAATTGTTTGTGGTGATATAACCAAGTAACAAGCAATATTAATGTAATTTTAATGAAATCATGGTATGTCAAGCTGATAAAGCTTCAGCTGAAGTTATTTCCATTGCACACATGGAAATAAAAAAGTTCATCCACTTCAGTTCTGGCCATTTTGTTTCCATTTTTCTTTGGCAAAACAGTTCTGCCTTGCTAATTGTTTAACATAGCTGCCAGGCCAGTGTTCATACAATATATTATCATACTTTTCAGTATGGACAGTGACTTACAGAACAAATACCAACATATAAGTGTGAAAACAGGGGCTTGATCATCTTATTGATTGAAAGAAAATTCAATATTAACTCATTTATCATTCTTAGGAGACAATGGATACTGTAGCCAATAGGTCATCGCATATAACTCAAGAAATTTTGCTACGGTTCCAAGCTCAGTCAAAATCTCACTTTGTGCTATGCTCTTTCCAGTACAATTTAATAAACTCAGAAGTGCTATTTGTACAATAAAGTTACTGCTTGTGAGGTGTCTAAATGCCACAGTTAGTTGCCACAATGTTTGGATAGCAGGGTTTATACCAGCACATCAATACACAACCACATTTACCACATTTACAAAAAAAATCTAGCACCAAAACAGCTATAGGTTTGTTCTCCTATTTTTTCAAAATTTTTCCGTTTTCTGACCTTTGTCAGATCAGTTCATTGTGACTAATCCAAGTTAATCTATCCTAGTTGATTAATAGACATAAGCCTACTGCTGTGGTGAAAAAACAAGAATCACATATGACAATAACAAGTTTTAGAAAATTAACAAAGCAAAACACAAGAGAAAACAGCACTGTTGCCTCTTTCTGGGAGTGAATATAAATGTATATACAAATATACTGTAAAGACCTGAAGATACAAAGTCCTTTGAATTCAAATTATCCTGAATGAATTCAAGATGCAGGGACACAAGGCATGTTCTACTGAGCAATTCTTTGTTCTATTGTTGTATATCAGACACTACATTTTATCTTGCATTGATAGCCTAGAAAAATTGTTTGCAGTTTATCCACAAATTATGTGTAGCAACTAGAAAAATGATCACATTTCATAAACTCTCCTGAAATCCCTCTTAATAAAAAATTCCAAACAGTTTGCACCCTACCCAAAACAAACAAACAGACAAAACAGAAATACTCCATACCTGTCTTACTATCTTAGAGGTCACCCACACACATCAGCAGGAAGAATAAAAGGTAAAAAAGGTAACAACTTTCCTGACTGTGCAACTGTAAAAAAACTACTTTGGAAGTCTCTATGCTACCACTTTTTCTAAATAGTGAATGCCAAGACCAGCAGAACATGCTACAGACCAAACCTTCACAGCCACTGCTATGCAGCCTATCAGAACATTGTTTTGCTTCCAGGCTCCTTCGTCATAAGAGATTTTAAAAAGCACACAACTGAGAAACAGAACAGGATATACCTTCTGTGTAATGCTGGTGCAGCCACAGTATCCTGTCTTTCTACTAATCTTTGTGCAATCTGAGGTTCTTTGCATGCTACAGTACTTATTATCAGACTTGACTAGAGGTCAGATTGCTAGGACTCCGAATCAAAATTAGCTAGTTACGTAGAGATGTCTTCCAGAAGCTTATAATTTCTTCATGTCAAGACTACTGCTGGTTGTCTGAACTAGCATACAGGCGGTGTGGTTGCACATTGCTATTTCAAAGAAATGTCAGTGGGAAGAAGTCACCTTTGGAGCATTGGTTCTCAAGATACCCACTGTGATAACAGTCAATTACATATTCACTGTTTATTCAAACTAAGGATTAACTGCAGACCATTCTTTAGGCAGGTCCACTTCAGTGTTTCTGGACTCAGGAAATCATTTCCTCACTAGCAAGCAAAGTGCAATCATCAGCAGCAACTACATGTCATAGCATAGCATCAGTTTTGGCTTTTTCCTAGTGCTAAGGGTCTAACCTCTTATAATCCTGAGGTGACAACAGCATTGACAAAGTCCTTTCACTTCTGAAAAGGATATGATTGCCTCCACGTCTGAAATAATACCTTCCTGGTGATGACTCCAGTAAACAGATTATTTCAGCAGCACATATCTGAACTACTGAGAGAAAACACCACAGGACATCATGTTTCATCAGTTCCAGGTGTAACAGTGGTTCTGTATTACTTGAGTTCATTAGAGCAGAACTAGTAATGCAACATTTTGTGCTCTTCTTTTCCCAAAGGTGCACTGCAAAATATTCCCATAACACTGTGTCCTTCCATCTGTCCCTGGTTTTCCTGGGGAAGGTTGGTTGTCTGGTCTGCTCACAGCTTTGTGCGATTCTGCAATAGCCATGCTGTCTCTGCAATACCAAACCTCAATTTGAATAAACAATGAACATGTTATTGACTATTATCACAGTGGGTATCTTGAGAACCAGTGCTGCAAAGGTGACTTCTGCCCACTGAAATCTCTTTGAAATAGAAGTGTGCAACCACACTGCCTGCATGCTATTTCAGACAGCCAGCAGTGGTCTTGACATGTCCGCATCACAGTTCAGAAAAGAGGAAGACAACAAATAATGGGCTTTCCAATTTCTCGGTCATCCTGATGTTATTCATAAGAGTGCTGTTATGAGCAACTGCTGTACATCAGGCATAAGAAATGAAGAACAAGAAGTATACACTGTACTAGCACCAGTTTCCATAGGAACAGTAGTGAAACATCACACCTTTCCAGTTTTGGAAAAACATTCCCAGTTTCCTCCCAGTCTGACAGTGCCATTAGAAATGACAAAACATTTTCTCTGTCTTGGTTTACTTTGTACAAACATTTCTTTATATTCATAAGCAGATAATGTCAAGACTGTCCTATTTGACAAGGTTACTATTGTGCTCAGCCTCAAGAAGCAAAACAGAAAACTCTTTGAAAATTCACTGATCAGACAGGTGAGATAAAATGTACTGTCATTCACTGTCCCTGCAACAGGTCATAAGAGACAATCATAACTTTTTTTTCATTATTTTCACAGGCAGCACTTTGAGACTGATTTGTCTTGTTACACTGTACTAAATTCATCCATTTGAAATTAAAAAAAAGTGAAACTACACATAGAATTTTGTGTATGTCAAGGTTTAGGACTGGTACTCCCCAATTTAGTGCTCCCACTGAGACTCCAAACCACATGCTACTCACTTGCTCCATCTCCCTCTCCCTATTCCCCCATGAGGGAAAAAAATGGAGGCAAAAAAGGTAAAGATCACAAGCTGAGATAAGAACAATTTACTGGAAACAGCAATGACATAAGAAAACAAACATTAACGGCAACAATATTAGTAAAAGTGTACAAAAGAGAGAGTGATTCACATGGAAAATGCTTCCTGCACAGCTCAACCCAACAGCAGTCATGCCACCCTGACTGTTCCCTCTCACTTGGAATGGGCATTACCCACTCCCTTCCTCAAGCTCGGAATCAGTATCACCAGAATACTCCCTCCACAATTGCTTTCTAATTGCTTTCCCATTTAGAAGGAACTCCGTCTTCCTGGAAGAGACTCCCTTCCCCCCATCTCCTGCAATGACATGAGATGGTGTACAATAACCTCCAGGTCTTGGCCATGCCTGCTTCCTCTGCCTACTGCAGAAATTAACTCTGTTGTGGCTGGGACCAGCACATTATCCACCCCTTATTCTATACCACCCATATCATGCACAGATCCTATCCTTTCCAACTATCCATAGATATAAATACACACCCACACCCACACCCATAGACAAGCAATGAGCATCTTTTCCTTGTCAATGGCCTTCCCTCCAAGATGTCTGCTGAGTTCGTTTAGTCCATGACTGTGAGTTCTCTCTGTCCCAGGTGTCTTCTAGGGCAGAAGGGATGGTGTGCTGTTGGGTGGTTGCAAGCTGCATCAGATACACTCATGACTGGTGTATCTGGAGACGTCTTTCCTCACTGTCCACGGCAGCTATGGTACACAGTGGCAGTGTCATTCAGCAACCAACATTATACAATTTAGTATTACTGACTGTTTTCACCCAAAAATCAAATCCCCTTGAGATACACTTTGTGCTTCCCTGTCCCTCTGCTTTGCCCACCAAGTGCACACAGGTCCTTGAACAAAAACAATCCCACGGATGTGTTTGCCTTTGCTTGAGGCAGGACTAATCCAAACTCTCTTCCCTAACATGTCTCACATTCACAATGGGGACTTTACACCCTTCGAAAGTACACGGAGGATTTGATTGGGCAGGGCCAGCTCAATTGGTAGAGTTCTAGTGTTTACTAATCAGGTGGCCTTCACTACATCCCAATGTTTGAAGGTCCCACCACCCTTTGCTTTCAGTCTGGTTTTTCACAGTCCATTGTAATGTGCAATTGTCCCAGAGGCTGGTGCACAGTACAGACAGAATATGATGCACCCACTCAGTACTGTGGTCTCCGGCCCAAGTGTCTATGAGGCCATTTTTGAAATGAGTCCCCTTGTCCTACTTGCTTCTTGTAGTCTCCACTAGAAGAGACTTTTCAAGACCCAGGATGCTGGTACAGGCAGTGGCGTGAGGCACAGGGTTCGTCTCCAACCATCCAGTGGTTGCTTCTACCATTGTAAGCATGCTTACAGACACACTAAAAATACGTTATTAATTAAAACTGCATTTAGAATTCACAAATACAATAAATAAATCTTGTCATTCTCTGTACTGGAGAAACTGAACACAGGGGATCCCTTCCCAAGTGTTCTGCACCAGTACAGCAATTCTGAGCCATCTTTGGGCTTAAAACTCTACTACAGGTCTATAAACAGTAATACACAGCATGTCCTTTGTGAAACTCTATATCCTAGAATTTCCTTTCTCACATGTCTGAATACTACTAGAACTTGGGATGCCTCTATTAGTCAAGAAAATATTATGCAACTACAGTGCATATTTTCTCATTTTGTCTTCATGAGCTGTCTGCTTTTGCCATCTAAAATTATACCATTTATATCTTTCATGGGAAAGTTTACTATGCTTACTTAATATTACTATGCTTACTTAATATTGACAAAAGTGTCACATTTTTTAGTAAACCAGAAAGAGCAATCTGTCAAGCAAAGAAACTTAGTTCAGAGCTCATTTTAATAAATTAGTATGCAGAGAGGGTTCTGTATAATCAGGCTTAGATTAACAGTTTAGAAGTCACACAAACAAAAAAAGTAATTTTTATACCTCTTCAAAACCCAGAAATACATTGCTCAATCATGAGAAAGATATTTCCTGCAAAAATCTTTTGTGTTTGCCAAGAACCAGAAGTCACACTGGGAATTTACAAATGAAAAGCAGAAGTCAAGTGTTTGAGTTATTTTCTCATTGTACCTGCTGTTAAAGTATACTAATGTTAACCATTTCACAAAAAAAATAATCTGATTGCAACTTTTTAAAAGGGAAAAATGCCTCAAAGCTAAATTCTTGTGTGATCATCAAATTAACTGCTAAGAATCATTATTTTGCCTTTATAAAGAATGGGCAATAAAGCAGATATTTGAAGACTGTTAAATTGCCTAGAATTTTCATCAGAGAAACGAGTCATGGGAAAAATTAAATCAAGCTTTTTCAGAAAAAAATAGAGTAGCTGTGATATGTGTTCTTCCAAATAGACCATTGGAAAATTGTTTTCGAAGTCAGTTTGAAAAGAGTTTTAACACTTTTGTTTCCAGTGCAATTAACTAGCAAATAAAAAGTAGGATAAAGAGTTCTAAATCATACTGAACAGAGATTTTGATTTCTGTGGTCCCCATTATTTAAAGGAGAAAAATCCATCTACAGCCAAAGGGATGCTTCCCTACTACTGGTAGTTGAAAACTGTGGGAAAAAGAAAAGTCTCCGGACATGATGCCTTAGCTTATCCTCTTCTGCTGTCCCCTTCAGGCTACCCAACTCCAGAGAGCATTTTGGTCTCTTCAGGGAGTGGGGAAAATTCTAACTTTTGCAGACATCCTGCACCATTTCATCTTCTCTACATTAAAATGAAAGATCAGAGCTATACAACTGCATTACAACTTCGTACTCTCAAGAGGAGGAGATATGAGAATGCTTTAAAAAGCACAGTCTATCCATATTTTAACAGTCATCTCAGATAAAATTCTTAGTGTAAAGATCTTTTCACATGAGACCTCAGGTCTGGAATTTCAAAATTGTCTGGTTGTCAAAGGATAATACAATCCAGAATTTTACTAACTTTGAATGTTGAATTTACTGCCTAACAAGAGTATAGTTACTGTATAATTATTCTGATGTGAACCAGACTGAGACAACATCAGACTGAGATTTCAGTGTACAGTTCTTTTGCTTTATTTGATAGATATAATGACCTCCATCCACAAAAGACCCCAGAATTAGCCAGAACCAACACAAAGCATCATGGCACACAATCATTTCTCTGTTCTTCAGAAGTGATTTATCTTGAGATTATTGCCCTCTACTCCCCGAAGCACACAGTTTGCCATTAATTGAAGTTCAGTATACAGAAGAACTTCAGGATTGATCTTGCCATATATATCCCCAGCTCAAACACACATCAGCACGTAGAAACAACTCTAAGTGCTATTTTACTTCTTGGTAACCTTTTCTAAGTGAGTTTACGTCTGAGAACAGAAGTTAACAAAGAAATTTGGCCTGCTGTATGCTTAAAGGGAACATTTTAGCAGGTGATATCAAGAACTTTGGACTTGCTGTCACTGTCAATTCACAACTGACTGTCAAGAGATCTCAACTACAAATGAGGTTGTATTCTCCAATTACAACTGTCATTCCCTCAAATACAGCATGACCAGTGAGAAGATACTCCATCACTAAGTGCACACCTTATCCAAAATGACCATAACCCATAAATGTCATATTGTGATGGCTCCTTATACAAAAGAGTTATATATTTATTTATATACATGCCCTATCAAAGAAACCCAGGGTTCAGTTGACAGCTTTGTACTCATTCTTTTTCTTCTGCAGACTTTATTCTTGATTTTTTTTCATCTGCATTAAAAGAGCAGATTAACTGAAAGCACAGTGAAAAAATAAATATATCTTCCTCTATCACTGTGATTATTTGTATCTTAGGATCCTATGTTTAACATGTGCTATTTCTTATAAGCTTTCTGAAAAATGTCACACTTCTGCACAGGATTTCTCAGTCTGAGATGAGATCTTGCCAAGGTTCCTCCAGGGTTTCCCCCTTAGTGTAAATGACCATAAATAAAGGGAGGCAGGGCTTCCCTAATGTGGTCACTTTTTAATGCAAAGCAAAATCGCTTTGGGATAAATTCTTACTGTTTCACATTCTTTAAAAATAAAAAGTTGCCTTACAGAAGAATCATAATCAAAACTAGCCACTGTCAGCTGTGGCCATTGAGGGAGATCACCACTAAAGGTCCAACACTCATTAAAAATGCAGAATTCTCTGTAATGAGTATTACACTCAGAATGTCTTGACCTCTCTTTCAAAGCTAGCAGAATGACACTGATTAATAGTACTCCTGCCCCTTAAGTTCAACTTCAATGCTTATGGAAGACATTGAAAAAATTTAAAAATGCATTTGGAAGGGAGAAACAAAAGAAAACTTGCATTACTATTACTTTTATGGGACAAGTACAATCAATCTTGAAAGCTGATCAGGCAAGAATGAAGGAATTGTTACACAAATTTTCATTACAGACTACTTACTTTTTGGCCAGCCCTCAATGGGAAGAAAAGAATTGAAAACTGCTTACTGTTTCACAATTCACAATAGCCTTTAAGCAAGTGGAAATACGTATGAGATAAGCATGTTAATCCTACATTACTATAAACTCACTTAAACAATAAATTCCTTAGTTGTTCACAGCTGCTTGGTTTATGGGACGGTTATATAGTCTATAAAAGAAGACATGCATAAATCAAACATTAAGATCTTTGCTGAAGTTTTAAAAAATCAAAACGAAAAACCTAAAGGGTCATTTCAATATCCTGTACAGAGAATACTCTAAGCACTGGCCCAAGACACAAAATGTATGAACAGGACATTTACTTCCAAATCCCATAGGTATTCACCAAGATTCAAAGCTGCAAGGAACAAGTAAATAGATATATGCTCTGTTACTAATCTCTGTGAGGCTGTAACATCATTCAAGATCCTCAAATTTTACTCATCTGCTGCAATCATCAGAAAAGTATCTCCAACTTCCTTGCCAGTGTTTGATGATTTTGTACAGAAATAGGATGACAGGTTGATTTTTTCACCTGCACAGGGAGAGGCAGTTTCATGAAACCAAATCCAGTATTTTAATGCCCACCTAAAAGTACCACACTCCTCAATACCAGCTGGGTTAGTATTCTATTTTTTGATTTTTAATGTATTAGATAAGACTACTCATTTGCTAAAACAACACAAAAAATAAAGCATGCACACACGTATTTCAGACAAGTTCCTTCGGCAGTAGAACATGAAAATCTGGATATAATTAAAAGAAATAATTCTGCTTCTATTTCAGCTCAGAATGATATTTTCAAGCAATGCAAAATCAAAACTGCATTTCTTCTGAAAACTGTGTATTATAAAACATAACACAATGTAAAACACAAGATAAAACATAATCTTTCATCAGTGCACCATCCTTAGGATTCCTTATACCGTCTTGCTTTCCAGGGCACATGTTCTGCATTTGACAAGAGCAGGTTGGAGTTTAACATACCCTTATCAGCAGTTCCACACCTCATTTGCCCTTACATAGAGACCTATCTCCTATGTAAACCAAGCAACTCCTGTCTAACAACAGAATTATAGCGATAGTTTGATTAGAGTGACTTGATTCTGCAAGTATCTTAAGATATTAAAAGAAACCAGAAAACAATTTCAACATAGCTCGGGTAGCAAATACAGAAGCACTTGGCAACAAAAATTAGGTAATTATTTCTCATCGAACTTTTTGCCTTCAAGTCATTTTCATGTAATGACACTGCAGACGGTCTGTAATTATGGCATGAATATTGCCCATAAATGCTTATCTTTAAAACTTTATTGTCATAGAGATTAGGAAAGGATGAAGCTGGAAGTCTATTTTTGAGGTTTTATCAAAAGTGTGGACTTGTAAAAAAAACAAAAAACCCAACAAATGCATCATTATGAGAACAAATGAGATTCCACAGATATCAAAAAGTGTCACACGTTCAGAATATTCCAAGATGAGAAAATAAAATAGCAAACATACTTAAGTAATTTGAGCAGCTACAAAAAACAGGGAGGCTCCAATTAAAATGGGGTGCTTCTTAACCAACACCTTTCAGAATAATTGCAATCATTAGGATTTTGGCTTCATGAAGTAGGGAGGTTCAGTCATGCTTTCTGATAGTCAAAATCGAAATCATTACACAGATTGATGATTTCTTTCAGTGATCATGCTTTCTCATTCAGTGTAGCCTTGCAAAGGCTACTTTTAAAACTAACATCTCTTAGGTAGCACTTTATCACATAATAGTAAATGTAATTTCTTAAATGTGCATCAGACTATGCACAATAAGAGCTTTGCCATATGATAGTAAGTGGAATTCTACAAATTTTTATACTGTTTGGACAGGAAACACATGAGGCTGTGATTCTGGCAAATAAGACTTCTAGAAGAGATACTTTACAGGCAACATCTAAAGTGGTACGCATGCTTGCTCCTCTCCTAAAGGTTATCTTGAAGTAATTCATGTCAAGGGGCAGCATTAAAACATTTTTATTGCTTGACACATGGAGTTTACTACTCCTAAATTGTCAGAGCCAACTCATCTCCTGGCTTGACCAGCTTTGCACAGCCCTTGGTGCTCCTCCACAGCAGGTAAAACTACACACTGCTTGAGCCAGCAAGAATGTTCAGATTTGACTGGAACATTAAAAATTTATTATTATTTAGTTTTATAGAAGGTTTCTAAGCTGATTGTGGCACATAGACCAGTAGGAACTGCACCAAAGGTCTGACTTCCTGGCCAGAGAGTGCTGCCATCCAGCTATTCCCACAGAAGATGCTCGCTTCACTGTTACAGTGCAGGAGAAAACCCAACGTCAGACTTTGTCATAACACACTTACCAGTCTCTGGTCAGATGTGCTGATCATGCGTTTAAGTTCTTGTGGAAGCTGTCTCAAAGACCTAGAACAGCCATTTCATGCAAAATGCCAATGCAGAAAACCAAAATTTACTAGGGACTAAAAGAGAAAATGGATGAATATATACATTCACTTGAAATTGTTCTGTACCCAGAGCAGCAGCATGACCTAAGAAGAAAAAAACAGCTGCTGTCAGAGCCCGCCCCACCACTTTCTTCTCTCTTATAATATCTACATTCCTAAAAAGCAGCAAGCTTAGAGCTTTTTAAAAATAGATTTCACATCTTATAACCTCAACCCAGACACTTAAAACATTGTACTCTCCTGAAATCTATTCAATTTAGCATAATATTCAGGCCTTGACAATGGCATCACATTTCTTTGCAACTATGGAAAATTGTTATGCATAATGATATGCAATGTTGTCATGAGGTCATAACACAGTAAGCTATGTCAGAGGCAAAGTAATCTGTCCCATCAGGGAATGGGATTAATGTCTCATAAAAATTGCATAATGGTATTACTTTTGTCCTTGTATGGCAAATATTTAAGATGAGGTTATATTGAATTTTTTTCCTTGGTTAAAATTCTTTGTACTATTTTCCTTCAATATTTTTCTTTTTCAGAAGTGTCCTGGGTTGACTATATGATCCTTGTATCTCCAATCATCTGTCCTGCTTATGCCGAATACTAAGTTCTATAGCTTTAAAGTTAGGCCCAGAGAGACAGAGAGAGTGAAGCGGGGGGAGAGAAAACGCCGCCGTTTGTCTGCAAGAGCTGCACCTCACTCCCCCAGAAAGTCCTTGGGAGACTGCGCTCCAGGCTCGGACAGCGAGAGAGAGATAAGCTCTCTGTGTGCTCTCAGAGGAGGCAGTGGAGTGCCTTTCGGAGATCTCTTGACTTTTGCAGGGAGAGAGAGACTTTGTTTCTTTTGCTGTTTCTTTCCTTCTGGAACTGTTCAGCATCTCTGTGGTCCAAGACATCAGGACAACCCCCCGGGGGCCCCCCGACTCTTCAGCTGGGCCTGGGCATCGGCCCCAGCCTCTGGAGGGACTGAGGCTGACACAGCCACACCTACAGAAGGACTCTCTGGATTCTACCACCTCTGCAGATAAGGAGAGATTTCATTGTTTTATATAATTCAATTTTTTCATGCTTGTGAATATTCTGCTTGTTAAATAAATATTTTTTTCCACTTTTCTCTAAGGAAGTCTTTTCCCGAACTGGTGTGGGGGAGGGGTGGCTGGAATTAGCTTTCCTAGAGGAGACCCCCCCCTCAGAGGTTTCCTCCTAAAATTTGCCCTAAACTAGGACAAGAAGCTTTCACAAATGTTCTGTAAATGGACAACTATGCAGGCAACAAGGAAGATACAGTGTTCCAAAAGTTCTCTCTCTTTAGCTTTACAATATTCCAACCTATATTATGAATTATGGACCTGAAACACCCTGAAAACAAATTTCATAAATCTTTATTCATAAAATGCTCCTTAGTAGAGAGACCAGACTTCTCATTTCTGCAGAAGAGCTAAAACTTTACCTCTATTTAATATAATATTAATCCCTCACAACTGGATCTGCTTATAGACATATAATCCTGCCCATAAAAATGAGACCCACATATTATTAGAGTGACTCAGAGACTTAGACTCTTATTCTCCAATGACATTAAACATATTCTGCTAGAAATCATGACAGCATTTTCCTGTCATACAGTCTACACGTTTATTGTATTTATCCATCTCCCATATTCTGTCAATAATTACTACTCAGTGTAGTTATTGCACAATCAGAAGAAACAGCTGGATCAACCTTGAGAAGACTCTAGCAAACCAGTGAGGCTCAAGTTTTCTAAGGGTGTAGGTACATTATTAACCAGTGTGGTGCAATGAGAGAGGGATATACCTTCACACTGCATCTGTGCTGATAGTGAAATCACAGAATCACAGAAAGGGACCTCTGGAAGCCATCTGGTCCAACCCCTTAGCTCAAGAAGGATCACCTAGACCTGGTAGCCCAGAAACGTGTCCAGATGGCTTTTGAATATCACCAAAAAGGGAAATTCCCCACACATTCCAAGGATGTGCTGGTGTTGGCTGAGATACAATTAATTTTCTAGGAGCTAGTATGGGGCTATGTTTTGGATGGAATGAACCATTTGTTTTACAGTTTGTGCAGATCACCTCTTGTCCTGTCACTGGGAATCACTGAAGAGAGCATGGTTCCCTCTTTTTTACAGCCTCTCTTTTGTTTATCATACTGATAAGATCCACCCCACCGGCACCAAACATTCCCTTCTCCAGGCTGAATGGTCCCAACTCTTTCAGCTTTTGCTCATAGGAGAGATGCTCCAGTCCCTTCATCATCTTTGTGATTCTTCACTGGACTCTCTCTCCCTCTTGTACTCGGGCCCAGAACACATTCCATGTGTGGCCTCACCAGTTCTGAGGAGAGAGAAAGGATCATGCCCCTCAGCCTGCTGAGGGACAGAAGAATACCATTAGGCCACGATACCATTGGCCTTTTTTGCTGTAAGGGCACAATTGGCTCAGTGTCAGCTGGGGTCCATGAGGACCCCAATACTGCCAAGCTGATTTCAAGCTGAGTGGCACCCAACATATATGGGTGTATGGTGCTAAATGGCTCATCCATATTGGCTAGTGCATAAATTGCTGGCCCTGGGCAGATACCACAGTGGCCTCAGCAGTACACAGCAGCACACTGCAGCACACCTCCAGCATGCTGCTCTGTCCAACCTGAATGTGGGCAGCTACAAATGTGCCATGAAGTAAAATGTCAGTCTTGGTTCTAGCAGGAGGGAAATCACATAAAGTGCCAAAGTGACAAAGTCAAAAGCATTACAGAACCCTCCAGGAAAAGAGGTAAAAGGAGGAGGTAAAAGTTTTAAAACATTTTACATTAAAAATAATAAACTGTGGAGTTACAGAATGTAGGTGACAGAGGAACAGCTTTTGAAAGTTAGAGTGAGCTTCTTTCTTTGGTCTGGAAGAAACTCTGAGATCTGTGAAAACATCCAGGTCACTAGGGAAGTAGTAGGAGAGCATTGTGGGTTTGTGAACTGTTGGACTTGTAAGAGGTGAGAATTACTGTTTGTTACTTTAAAAGGCATTGTTTATCTGTTACTATAAAAGGTAATACTGTGAAACAGAATAGGTGAGCAGGACACACTGTGGTAAACTCCTTCCTGTTTATGTAATAGCATATAAAGAATTTCACTGTGTAATAAATGTCTTTTCATACCACCATCTTGTGAACTCCATGACCTCTGCTCAATCCCACAATAAACCTTGGTTTAAAATACATAACAAAATAATTTCCTCATTTCAAAATAATTATTGCTCTAGCAATCTAAGCCAAGGCAAGGTATAAGCTGTCCAGACATAATCACAACTTATAGCAATTACAATAGAGAAGAACCTTCAGAGTCCACCACATTCCCATTTTTATGTTGCAGACATCATCAGCATCATCCAGTTACAACCTTACTACCAAATTCCAACCTGCCATATGCATTTGAAGACAAGTTTACAAGCAATTGCTCCATTACCTCCATAATGTCCTCTACATTTTATGACCTTAACACTTCGCCTTCACCCTCCTACACTTTCTCATGTTTCATCCTACACCACTAATCTTCTGACTAGCACTTATATCTAAGGGCAACATACTCAACATAGTCTAAGATTTGTGGAGGACTCTTACATTTCAGATAAATAAACAAAGCCCAAGGTTTTATGTATTTGTAATACAGGATTTAGACAGTATCCCTGAAGTTTCACAGACACAACTCTTCTTTTATTGGGACAATTTTAATGGCTTTGCTCACATATTCCTAGTACAACTCTTAATGATGTTCCACACTTTAATTTGTTCACTTAGTATTCCTCTCACCACTCACCTGAGACAGCTCATTATTTTATTCCTAAATAATGACCTAATCAACACACTTAGTTAAATAAAACTTTCCTTAATTGCATAATAGTAAGCCTTCCCTGCTAACATCTTACCCTTATATGCCACACACTAAACTAGAGAGGCACCTGCATTTCTCTAAACTAATCTGCTATAGTTTCCACACTATAAAATCAGAATGAATACATCTGAGGTTTTATCATATTACATTAGCATAACATCAGGTTGTCTTATTTCTTTTCATTAGTGTCAGAGGAAGATAAAGCAGCCTGTTTAGTGTTCAAGAAGACCTGGGAGTGCTTTCCTTCCTAATTTAGCCTCCGATGAGGATACGTACTTTAAGATTTGATTTCTTTAACAAAAAGTTATTTGGCCAAAATTTAACCTAGAGTAAATTTAAAATCTTGTTCATTTACGTCAGGTTTTGGTAAAAAGCATGTATTAAATATGTTTCCTTTCATAATTACATTTTGCCCATGTCCTCAAGAAAGTGCATAATGCAATTACCTATCTAATCTATATTCAAAGTAAAGTTGTAGCAGTTAATTTTAACGTAACCATTAGGGTTCCTTCCATTTTAGGAATCTGAAAAGCAGCGGAGAAGAAGCATACTAAGTAAGGTTCGTTCATCTATTATGAATATCTCATTTTGTAAGGACTCTATAAAAACAAATTTATGATGTTTTCATGTTCCAAACACCTAAGCAAAAAATAATTCTCATTTAAGTTGACCCTCAGGTTAATCACATATCATAGCCATTTTTCATTTCAGTCTCATAAAATTCTTGTCAAAAGGATCATTTGATGTGTTATTGAATGGAAGAGAAGGCAAAGAGGACATTCTAAGAAGATGACTTTATTAACTATGGCTTTCAAGCTGCTGCACCTCAGTTTCCAAACTGCTGCATGCTGTATGTGCAAAGTTCAAACGTACAAGGAAATTGCCAGAATGAGGTATAGCTTCTAAAAAAGAAGCCGGATATGATAAACTGAAAAACTGACCTTGACACTTTTAACTGTTACAAGGTGTCACAAAATAAGACAATTATAAAAAACAATGGTTCCCAATATTATTTACTAAAGCCTAGATAATTTAAGGAATCTAAGTTATATTATGGATTGACTTGTCAGAAACTTCTAGAGCAGTGTTTTAAAAATCAAAATTTATTTAAAAAATAAATTAGAGTCAAGATTCAGGATAGTAATCTGTTAAGTATTGTTTTTCTTGCTTTTATTTTACTTTGATGTCTTATATGCATTAATGTGTTAAAAATGACCTCTCAACTTCTTAGGACAACACCCCAAGGTGTTTTTGTGCTACTTGTTTCCCCACTCATCTACTAATAATGAATATTAAGCACTGTACCATTCAACTAAACCCAAAAAGATGGAAGGACCGAAAAAGACGGAGAAGAAGCGTGCAGTTTCTCTATGAAAACTTCACTCTACTCCCCCGACATTACTTCTCGACCCGTACTGAGCTCAAACAACAGAAGAGAGATGGAGCTCTCTGTGTACTCAAAACTCGCAGCAGTGCTCTCGAAGCTCTCTCCGACTGTCACTCCTGATGTATTAATGACTCTGGATATGTTGTTAATGTCATAACATGACTTCACTGCCTTTTCATAATGCGCATTGCTCATAAAGTATTATTTAGAGTAATTTATATGCACTCCTTTACTTGCTTACAGTTTGTTCCTGATATCATTGCCTACTTAACTAAGAATTAATGACAAAGCCAGCTGCTTTCCAAACTTTCTCTTATCTTTGTATAACTGTCTGCATGATCTGTTTAAATATAAGAAACCTTCCCAACTACTATTCATGAAAGTTTTCTTGCAAGGTATGTAAAAGAAACCCCTCCAGTTGAGGCCTTGGATCTGTCCAAGCCCTGGCACTAACTAGTCAGATATATGCCAACAGACCCAGACAGTACTGGGTCAAAACTGTATTCAGGTAATTTTTGACTTGCCAATTTGGACTTACGCCAGCTGAGCTCCCTTTTGAGGTAGACTTGGAAACTTTGCCCAGGAAAGGTTTTCCATCTCCTCACTGAAACAGGGCTTGCCAGCTGTTGCAGACTCTGGGTGTTGGTACAGTGTTCAAGACCTCAATGATGTATTATTCTAACTCACCATCTTCAGATACAAGATAGTTGAGACTGATTTTCTAAGCTGTTTGAGTCATAGAAAATCACAAGATGACTTAGATCACGTAAAATGTTTAGCATATTGTTACAGAATGCTTCCTCAGAGCAGGGCCATGAATGCTTAGAGGCCTTGTGCGAGCAGAGCAAAGTGTGGGCCTCCCGTTGTTGTGGTTTGAAAGCAAATTAGTGAGACGCTCAAAGTCAGAACTACAATTTAATAGGAAAATTAAAATACATGCTGATTGATTAAAAAATGCTGATANGATTGATTAAAAAATGCTGATAGAGTCAAC
>VZTZ01018462.1:0-21774 GCA_013400955.1 Drymodes brunneopygia
TGCACTTGAGGTACAATCTCACCAGAGCCTGTAAATATAAGTAGTAGTTACTGGCCAGCAATGACCCTCTCATTTCCTTTTACCTGTAAAGTATTGACAGCTTCAGTCGCCCAAAGCCATTCATTCCCCTCTCTCTCATTAGGATGTTGTCACACTTCATAATAGTTCTTGAGAAACTGGTAGGTTTCTGTTGAAAAAAGTCACAGAGCCCTTGTAGAACCATGCACTAAGCACAGGGGAAATTATAAAATATTTTTAGAAGTAAGGAAATCAGAAATCCTCCGAAGTACCCCTGCTAGTTGATCAAACTGGTATTGAGTCGATTGAAACATGAACAGGTGTCCAGACCAGAAGCTGGTTCAGATGCACAGCAGGCCCCTTGTCCCACTACAGGCTTTGCACCACTTCAGTTACTTTATCTCAGCTCAATTAAGCTGACTGAACAGATGGGGCAAACTAAGAATCCCCATACACTTTTCCTTGTTTCTCCCCTTCTAGGGCTTCCCAGTAAGAACCCAGCTTGTCACAGCTCAGATTACATCCCTTCTTTGACGTTTACTTCAACAAGACTTCCAGCATGGGCTCAAACACAGATCCTTTAACTATGCTCAGTAGTTCCTTTCCAAACATACTTCACTCTTATACAGCTTTTGCGAGTTGAAACTGTTTTCCTTCTCTTGCTTGAGAAAGAAAAACAAACCAAGACATGTGCAAACAAAAGCTGTTNAGATCCTTTAACTATGCTCAGTAGTTCCTTTCCAAACATACTTCACTCTTATACAGCTTTTGCGAGTTGAAACTGTTTTCCTTCTCTTGCTTGAGAAAGAAAAACAAACCAAGACGTGCAAACAAAAGCTGTTCTGCTAACCAAGCCTGAACCCTTGCTCAAGTTGAGCAACCTCACTTGTAAGAAGTGCTGCCTCTGGGTGACACTGTATGACTGTCACCTGACTCAGCGACAAGCTGGAGCCTGGCAAAAGGTGCTGAAGAAAGCATGTACACTCAGGGCTTGATTGTACAGGGTTTTTATGACACTTCTAAAATTAGGTCCTCATCTTCTAAAATATTTCTTCAGAGCTTACCAAGGATACAAGCAAACCTGTCTAATGAGTACAGGGTTAGTTTTTTCAAGCCACAGTTAAGAGGTAAAAGTGGGTAGATGTTGATGTCAAAGAATAGACAAGATGGGTTTTTTCTTGTGACTGTAAAGTTTCTGAGGGACACTTTATAGGAGAGAGATTATATGTAGTGAGTATATATATTTTATGTTTCTTTCCTAACATTTTTTTAAATCCCTGTCTTTACATTATATTTCATTTGTCAGGCTTTTAATTCTTGTTTCAGACTGAACATGCTATTTTCTGGGACATTATTTTATGATTTCCTGTTGTTCCCTTTGTCTTATCACTCATTTCTCTCCAGTTTCCCTCAACTGTTTTCAGTACACAGATACCAGAATACTAAAGTTTTGCCATTTTGACTTTCTGAACATTGCTGTATTTTTCTCATTTCTCCTTTTTTCTGACTCAGATCTCTCTCTTCTGCGCTCTAGAATGGTAAAGTCTTGGCCCATTAATCCCAAGAGCCCACAATGATCAGATAAAATCCTCATGCTCCCTGTTTTTGTTTTCTCTCCTGTTAGTCAGATCACTCTTCTCTTCATTTCTCAGATGGAAAAACTGAGGCTTGAAGAAGCCATTTCTTTTCCTGAGCACAGTCAGTCATTCCTAGAACTGAGAACAGAATGCAGGAGTTTGCCCTGGTCCTGCTCTGCAAATACAGCGCATTTCCTATCTGTGCCCATAGTTTTCTGCATGTTTGTCTTCTTCTTCTCTGACTCTTCCTCATATTCAGACTCCTTTCTGTCTCTAACCTCTGCACAGTGCACCTGGGTATCCCACTGATCAGGGTGGACCAGGCAGCTCCAGTACTACACAGCAGATTGTCTTTGTGTGTGTCCTTACAGTTTTGTCCAGGCTGACATCAGCGGCTTGGTCCCTTCGACTCCTGTTCCCCTGCTGTCCGTGAGCAGCTGCAGGGCACTTGGCAGCTTTCCTGGGCAAGTGCATCATCCTGTGCCTGAGCATCCGTACTCACAGGAGTGTTTCTAATGCTGCACTGTCCCTGTCCTGGCAGATCTTCATCCGCAGCACGGACTGCGATCGCACACTGATGAGTGCAGAGGCCAATCTGGCAGGCCTCTATCCCCCAGGAGGAGAAGAGATGTTCAATCCTAACATCTCCTGGCAGCCTATCCCTGTGCACACAGTGCCTGAGTCTGATGAAAGGGTAAGTTCATATCAAGGACATGTATTGACTACTCAGGTAGTGTAGTGTCCAAAAATATTTGCTGCAATCTTGATTCAGATTATCTTGAACTTCTCCTGGGACCTACCTTGCAGAGGTTTTCCTGTTTTCAGAAAAAGATGAGAGAATTCAGAGGCTGTGTTCACTCAACATGTGAGGTGCAACACCCAGCAGACCACACATAGTCTGGAGTTTGTCAGCCGGCAGTACTTGAGGCTGTTTATAGATGCAGTCAGGGTTTCATTACAGTTGTGTGTGTTTACTGTGAATTCTGTACTCCAGCATTCTTGGTGACCTGGCTGCTCTTGTCTCTTCCCAGCTACTGAAGTTCCCTTTGACCCCTTGTCCACGGTATGAACAGCTACAGACTGAAACACGGCACTCAGCAGAATACATAAACAAGACCAAAGAGAATTGGGTAAGTGATTGTTTGCATGAGATAAGGTGGTTCTAGGCTTATAGTTATCACCTCTGTATAATCAGAGCTCTGAGAAAGGGGAAGGGATACCAGTGCATATAATACAGTATGAGATTAGAAAATTGAAGGCCTTTCTCTTTTCTCAAACCTACAGCAATTCCTGCAGATGGTGGCAAAGGAGACTGGGATCCGGGATATCTCTCTCGACAGTATATGGAGTGTGTATGACACACTGTTCTGTGAAGTAAGTCTGGCCATCATCTTACACCCACTGAATCTGGTCTTTAGGATTCACTGGATTTGGTGGAAATTATTTTACAAAATCCCATGAAACAACTTTTCACCCTACAATTAGAAGTAATGTTCTAATTTCAGAATAATAACAGTTCCTACTCACTAGAGGCATGTGCCAAGAATGACCTATTTTTGCACCCTATAACCTCCCACTCTGTAGCTCAGATGTCAGAGTCAGAAAAAGTCCCACCTGCATAATAAATATCTCTTGAAAGTCACTGGAAAATGACTGCAATCTGAAATCTTTAGATCTCTGTGGACAAGCCTAAGTCCAATAAGGTAGAAATGAGATCCTGCAAACTGAAGAAGCATTACATTTATGATTTAAGTTTGGACCTTTATTAGGACTATTCCTGGTGCTACCTCTACCTGTTACTTTAAATCAATCACTTTTCTTCCTGTGCTTCTCTTAATGCCATATGTAAAAGAAAATAATGCTATTCTAAGTTAAGTAGGGTTCACTCACATCTGTTTTTTGACCTATTTTAAGGTCCTTTGTTAGAGAAAGGCTCTAGAGACAGATGTTACCCTTTACCATCTGGGATGGGGCACCAAACTCTATATTCGAGTTGATTTCTGTTGAAAGCACACCTCATGAAGACTTAAAGAAAATCAAAAATTGGGTTAGCTGTGCTGTGATAATGCTAAGCTAAAGGTCACATATCCAGGAGACTAGTTGTTACACACCAGTTTCTCTGTGTGTAATTGTACAGTGTGATCAAGTAAATTATGGACATCTTCCATGTCGAACTAGTGAATTATGGACACAGTAAACCAAAGCATTTTGACACTGTGATGGATGAGCAAGACTGCTTCACTCACATGGTATACAGTGGTGTGCACTATTTTGGGGGTGTAAAAGATAAATCAGCATGGAATTGCACTTCGCTATGTAAAGCAGCAGCTTGGGTTGCTGCAAGGTGAGAATATTCCTGTCCAGAGCTGCATTGTACTGTGTGAATTTGCCCTTTGTATCACAAAGCCAATTTCCTGTCTTGTAACAATCACAGTGAATCAACTTCTATTGGTAACAAAATATCCTTTGGTCAGTGAGATCAAGAATTTCAAATCTTCATTTTCAGGAGTCACTCAATGAGCTTGCAGATTGGGCGTGGAAGGCCATGTGACAACCACTGTAATCCCCAAGAACCTGGAGAACAGCCCACTGTCCCAAAGCAAAACCAGAGTGTTTCTCACTCAGAAATGTACCCTCAGGCTGATTGGTCTCTTCAGCTCCTTTGGTTTTTCTCCTTTTTTCTAAGTCATGCAAACAGTGACCTGAAGAGGATTGTTTTTATCACCTGAGCCAGCAGAGTCATTCTGCTCTGCATGGAGACAATAAAAACGTCCAAGAAATAGCTGAACTTACCAGCTATTCTCTTTGTAAATTAATGAAGAACTAACTAAATATCTAAGCTGCTGATGGAATTTCTCTGAACCGCTCAGACAGAATGGGCCCTTAAGGATATTCAGCCTCAACTTGTGGAAGTCTAATGGGATGTGGTATAGAAAATTGTTCTCAGTAATGCTGGGAAACCACAACTGCTGTTTGTCTGCCATTATAACTAATCCTTTCATGTAATGGGTTGGCTGCAAAGCAAGTTCTTCTCTTGGTTCCCAGTTCTCGGGCTCCTGCATTTGAGTACAGGGCTTTGTCAGTGGTGCATCCCACTCTGTCCACAGAGCACTTGCTACATTTCTCCGGTGTTTTTCAGTGGCCCTCGGAGCCTCCAGGGAAACAGGTGCAGGTACACCAGAAATCCTGAGTTTGTGTTCACTCACTTATCTTTTTTTTCTCTTTGACTGCATGCTATCTGCAGGGCAGATAGCAGGCACAGGGAAAGTTATTGCCCTAAGATTATTGTATCAATTATAACATAACCTTGCATTCCAGCTGTGCTTTCACAGAAATGTAGCTCCTAAATTGTAATCTTTGTTCTTCTCGTTACTATTGTCTGAAACAACATCAAAACCCACATATATTCTTTGTATGCAGCATAGCAGTGTGAGGTCAGAAGCACAAATAGGAAAGGGGCATATTGCGTATTTAAAATAGTGTGGAAAAGCAGCAGCAGTATGGGCAGGTCTCCAGACACCCTCCCCTTTTCTGTTTAATCTGCAACCTGTGATACCTGCACATAAATATTCTGTTTCTCTTTCTAGCAAGCACACCAAATGGATTTGCCTGGATGGGTGACACCAGATGTCATGACTCAGTTGAAGGAACTAAAAGACTTTGGTTTTGAATTTCTCTTTGGGATCCATTATCGGGTAGAAAAAGCTCGTCTGCAAGGCGGTGAGTGCACCAGGGAAGGAGCCTCATGCTGCTCTGTCTGGCTTTTTCCTCTTACCAGCTGTTCTCTTTCCTCAGGGGTCCTGCTGGATCACATAAGGAAAAATCTAACCAAGGCAGCAAATGTTTCTGCCCATCAGAACCTAAAACTACTTGCCTATTCAGCGGTAAGTTAGAGCTAGGGCTAGCTTTTAGCCATCTCCTTCTGCTTACAGGGAACTGGGGCTTGGTGCTAGTTTTAACCCTTTCTAGCTTCCCTGCAGCCCATACAGTGATCAGGACATGCATCTTTGCCTCTGACTGGGTGAGAGATGCAGTATCTGGCATCCCTGAGGAAAATTCCCAATGTGTCCTTGTTCTGTTAGCTCAGGCTCATGAATGAGACTGGCAGACTTTAGGGAGCCACTGCTCTATTTATTTGGTAGGTGCGTTTATGCTACTCAAATGCAACATTTCAGAAGTGTGGAGGTTATCTCCCCTCTCCAGAAGCCTACTGCCTGGAAAGTCAAGCATCTCTTTCAAATTGCTCTCTAGAGATTAATTCTCAAAAAACAGTGCAGTATATATTGGGCTGTTTCACTTCCTCCCCTTCTTGGGCACCATCACAGACAACTGTTCTAGCAGTACAGTTCCTCTCCCATTTTCCAGATGGAAGTTAAAAGGTGACATCCTGTCAACACTGCCTTGTCCTTTACTGGTACAGTCTGAGCTGCTCTGCCACATCCCTAAGGGTGACTGATTTGGTTTTTTTCCCTCTTTCTCAGCATGACACCACACTTGTGGCACTGCAGATGGCTCTAGATGTCTACAACAAGATCCAAGCACCATACGCCTCATGTCATTTATTTGAACTGTACCAAGAGGATGATGGGTGAGGGCTGCAGTAAAGACGTCTGCTGTGATTTCACCTTGAGGTTTAGATACCTAGGCTAGGCTCCACTCTTGGGGCATGCAATCTTGCTCCTAGTGGCAGACTCTCATGAGGAAAACTTGTCACCACAATAAAGGAAAGGGTGTGCACACTGAGTTTTTGGGTAGGGATGACTTCAACTACAGAAAAAAAACCCCAACACATCTTGCGGTGTTTTGTTTTCAGTAACTTCTCCGTGGAGATGTTCTACCGGAATGAGAGTGGGAAGGAACCCTTCCCACTGACAATCCCTGGCTGTCAGCATAAATGCCCACTGCAAAGATTCTTGGAACTCACAGATCCCGTTGTTCCCCAGGACTGGGAGCAAGAATGCAAGGTATCAAGCAGCATCCATGACACAGGTGAGCCCAGGCTTGACCAGAGTGTGGCAGAAGGGGAAAAGTCTGGATGATACCATGCTGACCACTTATTTTCTCCCTTACAGAACTCTTTGTGGGTTTGGCTGTGTGTGGATCCATTCTCCTTCTCCTTATTATTCTCCTCTTGACTGTACTCTTTCGCATACAGTCTCAGCCCCCTGGCTACCGGCACGTTTCCAATGAAGGAGAAGAAGCCTCCAATGAAGCCTGACAGTTGCTTCGACTCCTTCCTTGGCAGTAGGAAGGAGCTATGTTGCCCCCAAGGATGATTGGGCACCCTCAGTTACTTAGCATTCTTCTATTTTGGCCTTTGCTTCCCAAAACAAAGCTGGACTTGATTTCTGGATGCTTTCTAAAGGTGATATCCTTTAAAAAGAACTGAGAAAAAGAACTGAGCTACTCTAAAGAAATGCCACCTTAACTTTGAAGCCAATATACTGTGTGGTGCCCCAGTCCTGATACAGCTTACCCAGTCTGGGATTCCCAACATGGCCAGTTTCAAGTTTTCCTCCTTTCAAGTGACTGTAAACATTACCACTCACCATGACTCTGACAGAGAAGCTTGGGCCTCCAGAGCTGCGACATCCAATTGCATTTCTCTTCAGGGTCAACCTACTTTCTTTGAGTGCTTTTCCCTCACACCATAGGGCTGCTGATGGTGGAAGGCTGGGCTTGAGCTGAGGGTGAAGCTCACCAGCAATGCACCAAGACTCACTGACTGTCCATGCAGAGGGAACTGCTGCAGCTGATGGGAGACGTAAAGCATTTCTTGAGGTTGCTGTCAAGTAGTTGCTGCTGGCAACTGGGCTTTTTCCCTCATCACGTGGTTCAAGAGAGGACTGGATTGAAATCAGGACAAGACTGAAAATCTAGCAGTTTTCAATCAGCCGTAGGATTTGGCTTGGAGTAGAATCAGAGTAGAATCCAAAGAAGCTCTAAGAGCTTCAAAGGAGAGAGCAATTCCTGTGACTGTAGCAAACCCACACTCAATTTCTTGTGCAATGTTGGCTCTAGAAAGGAAAGTCCCCCTAGTTAAGAAACTTGGTTTCTGTCTAAAGATCCCAAGTTTCAATTTTACTTCCCACATCTGAACTTCAAGGACCTATTAAAGGGAGTATCCAGTACTCCAGGCAGTCCAGATTTCAGCCCAAGGAATAGGCTTTACCAGCAGAATGTTTTCATGCTGCAATTAAGAGATGTAGCAGAGCTGTTTACCCAAGACTGGATTGAATACCAAGTTCTATAGTTTTTCTTCCTATATTCCCTACTGGATGGACAACAAACAGACATTAAGGATCAGAGTTGGTGGGTGACTGTGGATTCCTTTATTTGCCACACTTGGGCATTCTGTCCAAAGTGTGGTCTTTCTCCAGGCTGACCTCTCTGCACACTGCAGCTGCTGCAGAGACCTTCACACCAAGTGCTCACCACCTGCCTTGTAGTTTTTGGCAGAAAATGAGAGACTGCAGCAGGCACCAGAAGCACAGGCTCTTCACATGGTGATACTGCACATTCACTTCCTACTTTTACTTCCCTTTCTGGTGCAGTTCCCTTCCCCTCTTGGATGCAGAAGCCAGTTCTTAGGTTACAAAAATTTCCTTTTGTTCCCCTTAAGGAGTACTGTGGGGACTTTTCTCCACACCGTAATTGGCATCTGCCAGCATGGGAACCCTAAATCAGCAGAAGCAGCTTGCTGTTCTCAGCATCTTCCTCACCTTTTTGTCCTCTGAAGATACAAACCAGGTCTCCTGCACAGCAAGACAGTCATAAAGAAAAAGCTACTGCCTGTGAGAACAGGCACAAGAAAGAGGTAATAGAAAGTGCATTTAAGAGGACCAGACCTATTATTTTTAAAGGCACCAAATTTTGCACACACAGAGAAAAGGTTTCTATGATGATTTAGACATTTTGACTGTGAATGACTTTCTGTACTTGTTCCAATACATTTCATTATTAAAATCAATTTCGCACTGAACTCTACTCTTCTTCTCTACGACTTCACAGGGCTAGCACCAGTGTGCTCAATGTTGGAAAGCAGGCAGAATTTACTGCAGCATATCCCCTCCCTTTCACAATCCCACATATAGTACAGGGAGATTTGACATAAACTGGTTTTGACTGCAGCAGCTATGCATAGATACAGCTGATGATGCATTCTGTCCAACTTGGGATCTGCTGCAACACCCACTACTATGACTGGTACTTCGACCACAGCTGTACGTCTCATAGCCCTCCTGTAGAAAGGTCTCAAACTTCTCCCCTACAAAAGTAGTCAAGCAGTATCCTCAAAGCAGCCACTCTATCAAAGTATTTTACTTTAGTACAAAATTTTATTGATAATAATATTGCAAAACTATAAACATGAATGTGGAGAATCTGCACAAGCCTGGAGCCCATCCCATCCATCAGCCTCTGGGACAGCAGCAAGAGCCCAGGCAGCCTTGTAAACAAACTAGAAAAGCAAAACTTAATTGTTTAACAACAGTCTCAAGATTTGGCTCTGAGCAGGGGTATTTGGAAGAAATCCCTCATTTCTGCTTTATAACACTCTTACCAAACATTCTGAAGCACATAGGCATGGGTGAAAAAAATTACCTAATCACTGTCAAGAAACAGCCTAGAACTCTAAAAATAGAAACTACAGAATCAGTAGGTGCCCAGCTCCATACTGTCCTTGCAGTCCATGATAGAGACCTCTGGCATCTTGTTCTTTGTGGTCCAGTTAAACAGCTGCAAGCAGAGAACAGGCTAAGCCTGATGTCTTGACAAATACACATTTTCCAAGCTTGCATATGGGAGAGCTTGGTCTTTCCTAGGNGCTCTCCACATCTGGATGAACTCCAGCTTCCAATCCCTTGTTCTCTCATGGTTCAATCTCCTTGTCTGTCATGGCTTTCAAAAGATGTTCATGCTTCTTGGCCGCCATCTCCTCCTGGTTCCAGATCAGAATATTAAAGCCTGAGAAGAAAAATTAAATGCTGTATATCAGAAACGCTACATCAGTCATAATACCTTAGGCTATGTCACTTAAATGCCAGAAATTCAAAAGACTTTTTCTGTTCTAAGGTATTTCCAAAGTATAGAGGATGCAAAAATAGTTATTGCAGATGCTATGTCCACATAGCCACGGAAATCTGATTTAACTAATATAAGTAATTCCTAGTCTCATCTTGTCACAGGTTTAAGACCCAAATCTATAGCCAGCTAACTTAATCCCATACAGCCTACGAAAAATTGATTAATCTTGGCTCTGCAGCCTAGGAAATGAGATAGATTAAACGAAGGGAAATGGTACAGCCTAGGAGGAAAAGGCTTTTCCCCGCTCCATTGTTTTCTTCTACTGTTTCATGGCCAGCAGGTGGCAGCGGCTCCCAGCTGCGGGGAGACTTCCCACTACGGACTTGATAGTCTCAGCAATGTTTCACAGGACATGACTACCTAACTTGGCAAGTGCAAAGGTGGAAGAGTGAAAGGAAGGTCCTGATCTCTTCCACACATACCGGAAGTTGTAAAGGGCTACTAGCAAGTGGGAATTGGGAAAACCTCTCTCACAACTTGCTTTAATCTGGGATAACAAGTCAGCCCTTTTCTTGGACTAGAACCCACACAAGGTTTCTAGCCCGAGCTTCTCTTTACTTACCCATGCCAGAAGCCAGTGTGTCTCCCATAGGGTTAAATTTATTCAGTTGAAAATGAAAACACAGAGTCTGTAAGAGCATCACTGCTTATGTAACAGTCATAAGAGCACCACGGCTTATATAACAGCAACAAACCATCTGGAAAAACCAGTGTTCCCTAAGAGTATCACAAAAACCCCACAAAGGAGCATGGGCTTGAGTCAGCAGTTTTAGCTGGCAGCCATATCCCATGAGTGTCACAAGCAAACTGGATATGGTTCTAGTCCCTAACCCATGCCTCTTTCCCAGAGACAGAGCAGCGTTACTGACAGCCCTTTCAGCTGCAGTGCTCCACTCACCGAGATGATTCCAGAAGCATTCGGATCGTAGAGCTGACAAACCATCTCGGCGGTGTTCCCATCAAACACATCCACAGTGCGCAGCTCGTTCAGCGTGTACCCAGGGAACTTGGGGTCTGGGTAGCGACCTACCACAATGAGGTCATAGCGAGGATGCCACGTTGCCTGATCAGAAAACAGAGTCATGGAGAGCTTAGAGAAAGGGACAGAGCTCAGCACTGACACAATCCAGACAACTGACACTGGGAGCAACTCTTACTATATCCCACCCACAGCTTGAGGAACAGTGCTCCACTGGGAGTTGCAGCAATGTAAATATCCATCCACCAGTGTACTATCTTGACCAGAAATCAGACTATTTCTCATTTGCAGATGGCTGCCAGCACCAAGCATGATGCTCCTCTTAGTCTTAACTCACCTTAATAGGTGTGAGGTGCTGAAACTGCCTATGTGGATGTGGAATCAGATGCTGTGGCTTGGTCCAGTCTGAAGATGAGTAAACCCTGATTTCATTGTGCTGGTCTGTGCTCAGAAGCTTGGCACCATGTGTTGGGCTGAAGTAAGCTACAAAAAGTGGGACAATAAGGCAAACTAAAGATCACAATGCCGTGACTCACAAGAAACATAAGTGTCACATTTCGCTGATTGAAAATCCATAACTATTTAACTGAGATGTGAATACAGCTGTGTGTCCCAACAGATAAGACTTTGACAAGACAGACTACTTGTCTCAAACAAACTCAAAACTCTTACAAAAAATAAGCTGAAACCTACCATGCTGGGTTACCTAAGAAGAAAAATTCTTCTCATTTCAGAATCACAGGATGAAACATTGCAAAGAAAGGAACCTACTCATTCAAATGGAAAGACAGTGGAATAATAGATGGATTCCTGCAGTTTGGACTTCCATCAACTGGTAAAGTTGCACCCAAGAAACAAAGGCTTGAGTTCCATTCTCTGCTTTTGTCAAAGGGATTGCCCCAATAAATTCAGTTCTCTAATCTCAGCCACTGCTGCTTTCAAACTCACTTCTAAGGTACAGTGACACAGTTTATATGGCAAGTCTTAAGAAGGTGCTGCAGCTGCCCTAGCCACCTCCCTGGCTCTGGCCACACATTCCTGTTGCTCAGCTGGCAACAGAAGAAACACGCGGGTCTCAGAGCAGCAGTGGATTCTCCAGGCCGGACCGACCAAAAGCCCTGCCCTTCTTTATTTACTTATTTTTATATGTTTCTAAGGACAGTCAAAGATTGGTGAAAGGGGTCAATACCCCTAAAGGTTTACAGGACAAAGACATGGTCAATTATCTTTCTCCACCCCAGGGAAAGGAATGAAAAACAATTCCACAAGTGCAAAACAATCNTCAAACTGATTTCTAAGGTACAGTGCCACAGTTTGTATGGCAAGTCTTAAGAAGGTGCTGCAGCTGCCCTAGCCACCTCCCTGCTTCTGGCCACACATTCCCAACAGCTTCCTTGCTTTAATTACTGTGCAACTTGGAATCTGAGCAAAACCTAAGACTGCCACCACAATAAAAGCTGAGCTGAGTGGAATCTCTGCAGACATCTATGCAATGAAATCCTTAACTCACCTGCATTGACAGGCTTCTCATGTGAAAGCGCATGAAGAAAGTTTGTTTTGTTTTTGATGTTTCTGAGGTCCCAGATTTTGACTGTCTGATCCACAGATGCTGTGGCAAACATCCACTCACATCGGGAGTTAAATTCTACATGAGTCACTTTCTTCTTGTGCAATTTCAGCTTCCAGATCTGCAGCAAACAGAAAATCATGCATTAAAAAAAATAATCAAGATCTGGAGTAAAGAAATGGAATGATAATCTACTAGTGCTGAGTAAAGAGGTCTCACATTTATAGAGTAACAAAACCTCTAAAATACACCAAGAGTGTATTCACTGGGAACAAGAAAGGAAAAGAATGACCTTGGGATATAACTATTTAATTCTAGAAGAACTCTGATCCATCCATTTATTACAGGTATGAGAAAAGAAAACACAACCCCGGGCCTTCACGGAGGGAAGTATTAGTGCCACTGTACAAAGCAAGATCACATCTGGAAGACTTTAAGCAGTGCCAGCCTTTCACTTGCAGAAAGATTTAAACAAACTGGAACAAACTAGAGAAAATGCGCTGTCAAGATAATGAGAAGGAAGGAACTGCTTTGTGTGGAAAACTAAAAGACCTTGCTTTGTTTATCTATGTAAAAAGAGTGAGAGGAGATAAAATAGGCTTCTAGAAACATGTCAGCAAAGAAACATGAGGGTAGGACAAATATTTCAGTTAACAACAAATAAACACAAAGCAGCCATGAATAAATTTCTATACAAAGCCAGAAGATTATCTCTAATCGAAAGGCTGAAGCTGGCCCATCCTCCCTGGAATAATGGGTATCTCCCAACTGCAGAATAGACTGTCACATTCTTTCAGAGGGGAAAAAAAAGTCAGCAACTAACCCTGAATAAGGACAAGTCATTTGGAGCACTCCTGACTCTGCCTGCTACTTTACACAGCTGCCTCTGGCCACAGCTCATTGGGTGGCAAACTTTTGCAGATATTACCCTTAACTGCAGGAGACAGGACAGTGCTAGTGTGACAGTACAGCAGGCTCTTGGAGCAGGGCCCACGCTACCACTTCAGAGTCCCAGTCTGCCTCTGCCTGCCCTCTCGTGTCCAACGGCAGGAATGCAATTTCCATCCCAATATTCGCTGCATTACTGCTCCGTGCCTACCCCCAGGTCATAAAAGGGTGTACAGCAAAGCAGCAGCTCCTAAATGACTCCCAGCAGGGCACAAAGTTTCTGGAAGTGTGAAGGGTGCTGGCAGAGGGTACTCACATCTTCAGGTTACCCTATAATTACTCTGGCTAGTAGCAATAAGGAAGGGGTAGCACATGACAGGTAGTAATTCCTTGTTTAGAGTAGGAAAGATTCTACTTCCCTATATCCCATCCCTACAGAGTAGGAAAGCACATGAGCCATGAATATTCCTGTAGAGGAGATGCTGCAAGGAGCCATACAAACCTTTTCACCAGAAGTGCTGAGCAAGACCACGTTGCCCACATTATCACCTGTCACCACTGCACGGCAGCTTGCAGAAACGTCCACACTGCAGTACCAGCAACTAGAGAGAAAGCCACAAATCAGTGCTCTCCCTACAGAAAAGTGAAGGCAGTGGAGTTCTGGTTCACATCTCATCCCTGACAAGGGAGAAGGCAACAGACTGTAACTGCAATCTCCTGCCTGGTGGTGTGGGCCTGAGTATCAGGAACAAGGACAGCTTATCAGCAATACTTTCTGTTGGTGACTGAATGTGAAATAACTTCAAAGTCATTTCAAAGTGCTTATTAGGTGGAGTGTAATACATTGTGGAACATAATAGAGGCTGAAGAACCACCTGGTACCTGCACATAAACGTACCTTGGGAAAGATCAGAACATCCTTGGGACTTCAAATGTGGAGTAACAGCTTTAAAATTACATTTTTCACAAAACACTGAAGCAGCAGTAAAGACAGAAGCTTTGGACTGAGAAGTTGCACATCAAACTGTCTCAACTTCATGCTCCAGGAAACAAAACTGAATAGAAACTTAGCTGATAAAGATGTATGTCTTAATGCCAGCTCTCCTGGGAGGAGAAGGGCAGTGAGAATAAAGCTGGGGTCTTTTGGGAACTTGTTGCAAAAGTTTCACTTGCAAGATAAATTATTCTAAGAATTCAAGACCATGGAAATTAACATGGTGAGCCTGAAGTCTGCAAAAGAGCCACAGGGTAAACTCAGTAACCTGAAACTCAGATTGTGCAGGAATGTTGTGTGGCTTTCCTTATGCTACCTGAGCTGCCACTGATAAAACAGACTACTGACAACAATGAAGAGGAGGAAGTTAGCCTGCTCTTCTCACCTCACACTTCATAAAGTGAAAAGCTGTCAGTATCTGCAAGATAGGAGATGGCATCACCAGAGAGCAACACAGGAAGATGCAGGCAGCACACTCAGCTAATGTAAAAGCCTAAGTGCCCTGTGGCTGCCTAGCAACCAGGACCCTGTCTCCACGCTCCCCCATAGGACCAATTCATACCAAGAGTCTCCTAATACTGGCAGAGATAAAGAAGCAATGTAGCATTAACCCCAAGGAACAGAGAATTAACCTTACAGTGCCCTCTTCTCACCAAACATTATGATGCTCATGGCCACAGTCCAGGGCACGAGAGATCACCTGCATCGCTCTGCCCTCAAGATCCTGCAGACTTAGGGTGCCATCACCTGATGCCACATAAAGCTTCTCTGCCTCATAAGGACTGAACTTGATGTCTCCGAGAGAATCTCCTGGCCCTTTCTGAAATACACACAAAGCCAAGAGACATCAAGGTTAGAGTGAAAGTGAAAATCTTAATTCAACAGTCACCTCCTGGAACACACTGCCAGTTTCTGTAGGAGTAAACGCTGCTTTCTGGCAGAGCACATAAACAAGAACTCTTTTTCTAACCTGTTCCAAATCTGAGCACATACATTCTGAATCTTCATGTTCACCCTCAGCACTTTGAGCTGCAAACCTCATTAGCAGCAAGCACTGCTGCTTCTGTTAAGGAGGTAGGACTAATTTGCAGTGAACCACCTGGCTCAGGCCACGCTTAGGAGATCACAAGCAAAACCAGCACCATTCCATGCATAAACCATGTAAAATCTCATGATAGCCCAGAACCAAGCTTTTCTTACAGAGACTACATTCACTAGCTCCCTACAGGCTGCTTCCAGTGCTGTATCTGGTCTTTCTCAAGGTACCAACAAGCAGGAGAAGCCAAGTGCAAATCCAACTGNCCATGAAAGCTGCACTCAGAAAGAATTAGGTGGGGGAAAGTAAAGTGGAAGCTAACTCAAATTCTCTCACTTACCTTCAAGCACAGAATTCAAGTGACTAATTGATGAGCTCAGGCTTCCCCATGAGTCCACAGAAAAAAACAACAGTCTTGAGAAGATAATTCTGAGAGTTACTTCTACAATTCATCTCTTTTCACTCACATCTCTGCCAATCCAGACTCTTAATTTTGGTATTTTAGATAAGCACCAGAAGCTCAGTGGGATGAATTGGCATGACCCTAATGGCAGGCACTGCTTGAAGTCAGTGGCATTGGTGGAGAAGCATGGAGGGAACTATGAACTGTCCTGTAAAAACCATCTGACAACAAGCAGCACTGCTAGCAGGTGACGAGGTTAGAAGGTTCCCAGGGCACAGAGCTTTGTGATGTGTTAAGAACAGACAACTAAGGAAATCCACTGGACCCCAATTCACTCATGTACAACAGGAAGTAAGCAGCATCAAAGAGTCCCTCCGCATTAGTGAAAAGCACTTTCCTTCCCACTACCCCATTTCAAGGAAAATAGAACGAATGAGCATCCCTGAAATTCAGAGGATAAAGGACGTATATAGGGAAGAGGAAAGCCCAGCTCTCACATATTCGAGACAAACATATCTCTCTGTTTCTCTTGCTCTCTGTAGTGCTTCTGCCAGCAGGACACAGAGGCCCAAAGCATTATTGTATTCTTACTCCCAGTCCTCGGTGCTGGTGAAGACCCGGAGAGTATGGCCATTAAAATCCTGCAGGATGGTAGTGCCGGCAACTGACGCAGTGTACAGCTGACTAGAGTTAAAAGGGTTAAACTTCATTGCTGTGATGGCCCCTCCAGCTCCCATCTACAAGGAAGGGGATGAACAAAAGAAAAATCCACTGAGTGATGGGGAAGGAGAAAAGTGTGTTCTGTAAGTCTGCAGGCACTGCTATGTCTTTAACAGTAACAGTGAAACACACCACAGTCCTCTAAGCAGGAGAGACAACCATATGTTCCACATGATGGCTGTCTAAACCAGGAGCTGCCCTCCTGGAGGACAAATATGCAATTCCTTCAGTCCCCAGGCAAGGTACTTCCTCGCTGCCTGGCACCACACTATTTACAGAAAGAGAAAGGTGACTCTGGAATTTCTGGAGGATAGACCTCTCAATGTGTATCTATCTTAAATTTAGAAAGGTGATAGAAGTTACAAAGTCTTTGAGCCCCTGTTGGAATGGAAATGGCTGAATACAGCAATGAGGGGGTATGCCAGCTGTACAAACTATTCATTCTACCATAGTTTCTCACTTGAGATAAAGGCACCTTGTTTCTCACCAAAGATGTTTCTTCATCTGGCACAATAAAAGGTGAGTAGAGGAAGATCAAGACCTAAACCACACCATCTCTGCCTACTTGTTTCTGGCATCCCTTTAAGAGAATTGTTTTGCCAGTTGCTGTATTATTTTTCCACTGAGCACACAAGAAGGGCTGCTTCATTATGAACTTAATCACCATGCCTCAATTCTCCCTAGTGCTAGAACAGTCTGTAACTTGGGAACAGACATGCTGTTGCATCTCAGTCCTACCCATAACTGGCTACCCTGAAACCCGAGACCCTTATGTGCTTCTTACAACAGACCTCAGTTTTTATCTGCAGTATTTCATAGTACTCCAGTTTCCCCTCCCACTCCTTCCTTACATAGAGAGGCTTACCCCCTTTATGAAGCAGGTTTTATCAAGCACTTCACAGTCCCAAAGGATGATGTCTCCACCTTTGGAACCGACAGCTAGCGTACTGGGGTGTGTTGGGTGCCATTCCAGGCATGTCACTCTCCTGTCAAAGGGACTCGCTCTTCGGAAGAGGCAGTATGAGGAAAGAGAACGCAGAAAAGCCAGCTCCAGCCTCTGTTAAAAAGAGAATTATGACTTTCGCAAGCATCCCTGAGGTTCTCTGAATGAGGAATGCTAACTATTTCTAATAGTCATTAGTGTTAATACGTTCATACAAAATTCTTGTGTATGGCTCTGCAAAACAGTAAAACAGTATGGACTTCACGGCTATGTCTGTGAAGAGGAAAAAATCAACACTTAACCTGACAAGATTAGCAAACTAGAGTGGATGCAAGAACAATATCACAGAACAGTCAGATCAGCATGCAAAAGTATCACTGTGCAATAACTCAACTGGTAGAGTGGGCAAGTTTAAATATGATTCAAGGAAGTACAGAATTAACAGAGGATAAAAATTGACAGGGCTGGGTCAACCAAAAGGGAAAGTCATCTCAGTTCTTGCATTTTACAGGATTAAGAAACATAAGGGTGCACCAGACTTGGAGCCAAAACTGTGTATGTAAGGAACTTTTTAGGCCCCTTTAAAGTTCCTCTGCTTGTGTTGAAGATATTTTTATGTAGGGAGCTGAGATGTCCAACAGGTCCTGAAGGAGACACTCCTCACCTGCCTGAGCTGTGCCTGAATGGAGCCTCCCAGCATTTTCTGGTAGACATAATGAACAATGCTGCACCGCCACTCCAGCTGAGAGGAAAGGACTCTCTTGTTTTTAATCACAAATCCATCTCCACTGCAACCTGCCAGTGAGGAAAAGAGCAAACTTACTGATTAGCAATACCTATCATGCTCATTCACTAAACAATATAGGAAGACATCTGCATTTGCTGCTACATCCATGAAAAGCTTCAGCCACAAGATAAAGCCTCTAAACAATTCTTACATATCTAAGGTGCAGCAACTTCTGCAATTATGGAGTCCAGTGCATCCCGTAGCCCACCAGAGCTTTGTGTATGCTTCCTCTTGTTAAACCTTCTTTCTCTTTGCCAAAGATTTATCAAAGACAACAGGAAAGGACTAAAGCAATGCCACAGGTGGGTGGTGTATCTCTTGGACAGCGTACAGTTTGAATGTTTCATACCCAAAACACAACGCTGCTATCCAAAGCCCCAGCAACTTGGAAATATGCCATGTGAGCTGGTAATCCCCGTATACAGCAAAACAAAGGTTGCACATGATCAGCAAGAACACCTGAAAATTTCCCAAGTATGGCAACATGAGCTCCCACACAGTTCCTGAAATGCCTGCCTGTGAATCAGAACTTTCTGTCTGCTCATGCCGTAGCCCATAGAGGCTGCTTGCAACGCTGCGAGTTTTGTTTTTGATAACAGACTTGCTGACACCTCACTGCCTGAAAACCTTTCTGTTTGGAGTGACTTTTGCTGAGAGCACAGCTTATTTCTACATTTTGTTCATGTTCCAAGTTTTTATCTTCAGGGACCTTTAGGTAAAAACTAGATCTGTTCAGTCCCATGTCTGTGATCTAATCATCCCCACACCAAAGGTCTGTAACACCCCAGGGGATCTAAATGTCAAATGCATTTCTTAAAAAACACAAATGCTATTTTCATTTAAGGACACTTATTTAAAAAAAACCCACAAACAGAAGACTGAAAACACATGGATCATTCTATAGAATTAGAACCTAAATTAAATCTTTCTTTAATACAATGCTAGAGAAAAGCATACTTCTTTGTTCACATGCCAACATAGTTCGGGGACACTTATCACACCTGTTGAAATAGGTACAAAACTGTTTCTATTCTAAATTCTTTTTTTTTCACTGAAGAATTAATATCCACAGTTCCTCTTCAGAGGTGACAGAAATTGAGGTATTTTTTTCAGATTTCATTTTACAATGAAGGACAATTTACCAAGAAACAAAGCTTCAGACCTTTTCAGAATCAGCTGACAGAAATCCTTTAAAAAGGTGGTTTCATTGTAAGAAAGGGAAACTGTCCTATATGGATCAGGAGAAAAAAAATTATTTTCCAAACATATACAAACTGGAATACAGAATGGAAAAGCTCAAATACAAAGCTCTTCATCTTTTTAAGAAAACGTTAAGAGAAAAATATGATTAGCCTCATTTTTCTGAAGTATCTTACAGGAATGGCAGATGTTTAAAAAATATGAAAATCAGGTCATGAAGCTAAATTAACTACAGAAGATGTTTTAACTATCTACAGTTATAGACAAAACTCCTTTCAAACAGAGTATTTTTCCTCCACAGTCACTGTTCACCCTGCTAACTCCTCCAACTTTGGACTTACAGACCACACAATGGAAATGTGCAAAAATCATAGAACCCTCTATCTTTAACTGTTGAAAAACAATTCAAAATTTCTGGATCCTTAGGCCAAAATTGTACAGAAAACACGTAGTATCTCCACACAAGGCAGTGGTCCTAGCGATCTCCTAAACCACTGAGGGAATTAAAGGTTTTATCTGAGAAAAGGAGGCTGAGGGGAAACCATATTGCTCTCTACAATTACCTGAAAGGAGGCTGTAAGGAGAGGGGAGTTGGTCTCTTCTCCCAAGTAACAAGTGACAGGAAGGAGGAAAGGGTCTCTACACACACCAGGAGAGGTTTAGGTTGGCTATCATGAAAAATTTCTTCACTGAAAGAGTTGTCAAGCACTGGAACAGGCTCCAGGGAGGTGGATAAGTCCCCCTTCCTAAAGATATTTAAAGACGTGTAGATGTGGCACACAGGGACATGGTTTAGTGGTGGACTTGGTAGTGCTGGGTTAACAGCTGGACTCTACGATCTTAAAGGTCTTTTCGAACCTAAATGATTCTATGAAGTTGCTGTAGGTAAAGTCTAGACAACTTCCTTGATAATGCAAAGTATTAAACTTTCCAGTATATTAGAAGTTAATCACAACTCCACTTTACATGAGAAATCTTCGAGATTTTTTTTACCCAAGTTAGACACTAAAGGAAAAAAATGGACACGAGGAGAAATAATTAGAGGAAATTCTGCCCATTCTAATCTGAACAGAGGTAGAACGTCTTCCTAGTTTATACAGGAAAAGTTAGAACGTGGAAAGAATGGGGTGCAAATACCAGTTCAGACTGGATGCTGTAGGACACCAACCTTAAAACTAGCAACTGCATTTAGAATTGCATGACAGAAATGTATTACCAAGATTGATCTGTCCTACACTAAAGCAGAGATCTGGTAATACAGGAATTCCACAAAACTTAACCACCCTCAAATGAGCTGTAACAGCATCTTCAGTGTTTCAGGCTTTTACCAAGGGGTATGAAGTCTCAAAACTTAAACATTCATGCATGCACACACACTCACTAGACAAAAACTTGGAGGATGTACTACCCCAATACAAATCTGCCTATTACTTCAACATCTAACCCTATCTGAACACTCATGTCTGAACATGCTTCTTGGCATTCTCCTTCTTCAACTAGTCAATGCCTGTCATTTGCAGTAAATCTGGTAGGGAGAAAGAGTAAGGATCTGAGGAAAGGTTACCAGTTTTCCCTGGGGGTTTAGATGTTTTTCTCACAAACAACTTCTTTTCTTGTTTCTCATTCCCGCGTTCTCCATAGTCCCGTTTCCTCTTCCCAGCTGATTTTGCCTCTTCTGGCCAATGCTGACATGCCCTCTCACGCTTCTTGTCCTTTGGCTGGTTCACTGGAGCCATTCTGTCTGACTACTGAAAGCAAACAAAGCATGGGAGGTAAAGCTGTCATACACTTTTAACCAGAGGACAGAGAGGAAAACTGGAATGGAACATATCCCAGTAGTCTGAAGGTAGTGATTAGACCTGTATCCTTTTTCATTGGCATGACTCTAGCTTTTTGTTGTTCTCTACAGAAGAGAGGAACAGGTTCAATAAAATCTTCTTTATTCACATATGAAAATTAACGTATCCTAAAGCATTAGAATATGTTTTGACAGATGTGCCTCTACCAGACTTTTAAGCCTGAAACCCACAGATCTGCATAAAGTACATTTGTGAAACCACATAACACCCTGTTTCTCTAGTAGCTCACACTGAGCTCTTCAGATTCAGCTAAGTGAAAGGTCAGCGTTTTTATGACGATGGCCAGGGCTGACTGGCCTTGCAACAAATGGACTCAGAAGGTAACTCCTGCATAATGGCCACTTTTCCTCACAACCACCACCTGGTATTTGGATTGGGCTCCTGCACCTCCTTGCAACCACACCGGAACTGCTCCTCTGACCGGTGGGATTCAGCCACTCGTGTCCCGTGTTATGATGGGCCCTGCCCTCAGAGGCCACAATGCCACCAGGCACCTGAGGAAAAGCATGGGCCTCCCACGGCCTTCTCTGCAGCCGGGGGGCGGTGCGCCAAACGCCGTCCGCAGCTGCAGCTCATTCCCGCAGAGCATCCCTGGGCTGAGGCTGTGCTCGCATTGCGCTCATTCAGAATTCCTAAATGGCCGTGACGGATATCTGCCCGTGTTAAATATAGCTCGGCGGGCACGGCGCAGGTTCTTCCCCAGGCAGCGCCCCCCACC